>JALGBA010000593.1:0-195000 GCA_023970755.1 Azemiops feae
GTAGCCGGCTCGCCGAACTCAAAGCAGCCCCTGGAACCAACGGAAGAAAGGCGGACTGCATCTATGCTATCCGCCATTAACAGCTGTCTGTCAGAGATGGAGAAACAGCTGATTTTGACAGCAAGCAGCCGGGCTGGGTGAGATTCTGCTTCCTTTATTTCGGCAATGTAGATTTTGATTTTAAACACCTTTTAAACAGTCTGTCTTCAATTGAACCGGGAAGCCTGAAGGGAGGAAGGAGGGGTTTTTTTCTCCCCCCTCTCCCGTACAAGCGGTGGTTTAAGCTTCTTCATTACAAAAAGAAGAAACAATTTGAACTATTTTAAAGTCTTTATAAGTGCTAAGAACTGAGGAAATCTATTTGCTTTTTAAAAGAAAAAATATGTTTAATTGGGAAAGCCATCCTTGCTTCAATTTGGTTTTTTTAAAACCTCAGAAACTTTTTTTCAGTTACTCTGAATAACTTTTTATTCTTTTTATTTTTTTTCTTCTCTGCCTAAAAGTCTGGGAAGATTACATTGCTTTTATGGCTACTTTCTCCCTTTGTTCTCTGGCAGCTGTTGTTTGCTTCGCCTGGGAATTTGGCTCAATGCCCAGACACTTGGCTGAACGCCCAGACATTCTTATCTGTTTTTAAAAGTTACCTAAAGAGATTTTTTCCCCTTTGTCTGTGGCTGTATAACTCCTATTTTAAGAAGAATTGAACATTAAGAATTGAACTAGTTGGATTATAAATTGGATAATTTTTACTACAGGTTTTTTTTTCTTTTTCCTTTTTTGCTATTTTTAGCCTTTGTTTCCATGTTTCTTTTTTTTTATTCTTCCCTGTTTTCTTTTTTTACTATTTTTATCAATTTGGGGTTGTTCTTTTTTTTTTTCTGGATAATTTTTTCTCCTTTTTTAAGGCTTTGGGGGTCCCTTGCTACCCCTCTTCTTTTTTTGGAATTATTATTTTTTCTTTTTTCTTGAACCATGTTTGGCTTCCTCTCCTAGCAACCGGAGGGTAGGGGATTACAATTGGCCATTGGGCCATCTGGTGGATTACAAAACACCATAACAACTAGAAGATGGAGACTTCAAACTTGGCGAAGGGGAGCAAAAAGGGATCCTCTGTCCCCGCTTTATCCTCGGCGAGTCCAGTCCCTCAAAAATCAGTTACTACATTTCTACAACAAGAAAAGGTGGAACCCCAATCAAAAGACATCCAAGCGATACTACAGGCAATTTCAGAGATGAAAATGGATATGAAAAAGGAGTCAGATAAAAATTATGAAGATTTGAAAAACGATCTCGTTAAAATGGATCAAAAAATGGAAACCTTCCAACAGGCGATTATAGATAATCAGCAAAGAATGCAAAAAATAGAAGACAAGTCGGTGGAAGTGGATCAGAAATTAGAATACCTCCAAGGACAGAATCAGAGATTGGCGCAAGCAAATGCAGAATTGGAAGACATATGGCTGTGATGGAAATGGAAAGATCATCATATTTCTTAAGATTTCAAAATGTTATAGAAGAGAAGGATGAGAACCTGTTAGATCTGATGAGTGAGCTATTGGTGGAGTTGCTTGGAATAGAAAAGATTCAAATGGAACGAGAAATAGATCAGGTTTTCAGAGTCAATTCAAGCTATGCTAGATTCGTTAAAAGATCCACAAGAGATGAAATTTTGAGAGCAATAAGAGATCAACCACTGAAATATAAAGAAAAAGAACTTGTAGTTCTTAAGCAAATTCCTAGAGGGATAAGAGAAGCCCGAAGAGAATATCAATTTTTAACAAAGAGATTGTTCAATAAAGGAGTGAATTTTAGATGGTTGGTCCCAGAAGGATTACTAATTTTCTGGGACACGAAAAGATATAGACTGGATACCCCACTTCAAGCAGAGGAATTTTTCAACAACCATAGAGATTTTCTGGAAAGAGGTGAACCTGAGCCTAAGAAACAAGAGGAAAGGACCGCTGCAGGAGCATCTAAACAGATGGAGGAGGATGAACCCAAAAAGACCCAATCAGAGGAAGATGTAAGACCGAAAGATCAGAGGTAGATAAGCTCCCCTAGAAGACTGAGGGCTAGATATAACTGAAACTATGGAGGAGATTGGAATTTTTTCAATAAACATAAATGGTCTGAATTCTCCTTCAAAAAGGAGTAAAATATTTACTAGACTACAAAAACTGAAAATGGATATAATTTGCATTCAAGAGACACATATTAAGAGACAACATTTTAGAATCTTAGAACAACCTAAAATGGGTAAGCTTTATACTTCCTTGGCACTTCAAAAGAAAATAGGTATAGCTCTTTATATAAAAGAAAAGATGAATCCAAAACAAATTTATGCTCATGAAGAGGGGAGAGTATTAATGGTAGAAATTATGTGGAATCAAAACCAAATATTGATGGTTGCAATATACGCACCTAATGAGAAGCAAGATCAGTTTTATCAGCAGCTACATGACAAACTAGTGGATCTAAATCACCAAAATCTTTGTATATTAGGAGACTTTAATGCAATAGCTGATGCAATACAGGACTATAAAAGCTATAAACAAGGGAAAAAAGGAGGAAATATTTTACCGAAGGCCTTTTTAAAAATGAAGAAGGAATTGTTTGTACAAGATGTTTGGAGAGAGATGAATCCGGAAAAGTCACAGTATACATTCTATTCAAATAGGCATAAATCATGGTCAAGAATTGATATGATATGGATGTCCCAAAATTTGAAGACTATAATACAAGAGGTTGAAATAGAACCCAATATTTGGGCAGACCATAATCCAATTAAAATGATCTGGAAAGGAACCAGGAAAAAATTAAGATGGTCATTAAATAAATCTATATTGAAGGAGAAAGAATTTTTACAATTAGCAACAAAAGAAATGGATTTTTTTTTTAAAATAAATAAGAAAGAAGAAACCTCTCTCCAAAATGTATGGGACATGGCTAAAGCATATTTTAGAGGTTTGGCTATAACGTACACCGCTAAAAAGAACAAAGAAAAGAAACAAGTACAGTTTAGGCTGAAAGAAGAAATTAAAAAATTGGAATTTGAATTGCGAACTGATCCACAAAAGAAGGAACTGAAGGCACAAATGGAACTAATAAAACATAAATTAAACCTATCTGAGATGGATATGATGGCACAACAGATTAAACGATCTAAACAGAATTTCTTTGAAAATGCTAATAAACCGGGAAGATGGCTTGCATATCGACTGAAGAAAGAAAGAGAGAAGAGAATGATAAGTAAGTTACAAGATTCAAAAGGCGAGGTATATTGCCATAATGATGTGATGAAAAAAATTGTTAAGGACTACTATGAGACACTGTATAAGGCAGAGGTGGTTTCTAAAGAGGCAATACAGGATTATTTAAGAGGAGCTGATCTTCCAAAGGTGCCAGAGAATATACGACATATTTTAAATGAGAAAATAACAATGATGGAGATCACAGAGGCAATAAAAAGACAAAAGAAGGATAAAACCCCGGGACCTGATGGGCTCCCTGCAGAAGTCTACGTAGCTTTACAAGAGATAGTAAGCCCGATTTTGAAAGAACTGTGCAATGAAATTTTCTTAGAGACAAAAATACCAAATTCGTGGACTGAAGCTAATATTACTTTGATACCTAAAGAAGATACTGATCTCACACAAATTAAAAACTATAGACCAATATCGTTATTAAATGTGGATTATAAAAATTTTACTTCAATAATGGCAGAAAGAATGAAGAAATTTCTGACTGAATTTATTCATACAGACCAAAATGGCTTTTTGCCTAAAAGACAGATAAAGAACAATTTAAGGATTATTTTAAACGTTTTAGAATATTATGTAAATCGCCCAGGGAAACAGATGGCACTCATATTTCTTGACGCACAAAAAGCTTTTGACAATTTAAATTGGCAATTTATGTTCCAACAGTTGACGGAAATGGACTTTGGCAAAAACGTTATAAATGCAATTCAAGCAATTTACAATAAACAAACAGCAAGGATACTTTTAAATGGAGAATATACAGATGGCTTTGACATCAAAAAAGGCACAAGACAGGGATGCCCATTATCTCCCCTGTTATTTATTCTCACCTTGGAGGTATTGGCTAGAGATATTAGGCAAGACATGGAAATTAAGGGACTGGAAATAAAAGAACAGAAATATAAACTACAGGCGTTTGCAGATGATTTAGTTTTTATTTTAGAGGAACCATTGGAAACAGTTACTAAACTGTTGCAGAAAATAGAGGAATTCGCAGAAGTAGCAGTCTTGAAGATAAATAGAGAAAAGACTAAAGTATTAACAAAAAACCTAACAGACAAATAGAGAACTCAATTTGCAAAAAGGTCAAATCTTCAAATAGCCAAAAAAGTTAAATATTTAGGTATTTACTTAACATCAAAATATATAACAATAAAAGAAGATAACCAATTGCTTCCTTAAGCAAGCCATAAACCTGATGGTGGAGGCCTTCAAAAACCTTAATGAGGAAGAGGCAGACTTCTGCCGAGACAAGGTCAAGGAGAGGCTGGAGGAGGAGGCTGGAAGGGGGGGAGAGCGAACCCTCCAACCCAGGAACCTCCACCAATGCTGCAGACACCATGGGAGCCGCGACCACAGCAACACCAGCTCGAGCCAAACCAGCAAGTGGTGATGGGCGCAGAGCCCAAAGTAGGGGGGCTCACCATCCCGAGTGTAAGACTCCCCCCTTGGCATGAAATATGATGGGGACCCCCAGCAACTGGGGTTCTTCCTGGCTCACATCCTGACCTACATGCAGGAGTATGGCCAAGAGCTCCCTAGTGAGGGCATCTGGATCAGGGTTGCCATCCTGGCCCTGGATGGTGCAGCAGTTCAGTGGATGTGGTAACCCTGCACAATGCCAAGGCACCTGAGCTTCGAAACTTCAGTTGATTCATGGCAGCACTGAGACAGTGATTCGAAGATCCCTTGGTCGACCGGAAAGTCAGGGATCGCATTTTGACTGTCAGGCAGGGCCAACACCCCGTGGCCGAATACACCAAAGAATTCTGAGACCTGGCTTGCCGTCTCAACTGGCCAGAGGACATCCTAGTGAGCTGTTTCAAGGATGGGCTGAACGATGACCTCCACTATGCATGTATTGCCTGAACAGCCTCTGCCCGCCTCCATGACTGGTGCATCATAACCGAGGAAGCAGAGATCGGCCAAGCCCGAAATCAACACCATTTCAGTTGAGCATGGAAACATTCCCCACCGGAGAGGAAATGAGAGGCAACGAAATCCCCCGCAGCGACCCCACACTCAACTGCCTGCTTCCCCCCCCCAAAAAAATAATAATGGTGGTGCCTTGCTTGGCTGTGGCTGCTTCAGCTCTCAAAAGTGGGGGGGTTAGGGAGGGAAATGAACGATCCGGACTGAGACACTTTTCAGAAATAGGGACAACTAAGCAGGGTTGGGCTGCTAAACTTTCATATGAACGTCAGTCCATATTGGATATGAAGAAATTCAGCGTGAAAGGAACGGTGGAGAAAACTGTTCGGGAGAGTCTGCATGGCCTTGGATTACTATGGAGGATAAAATCAACAATGGAGATGCCGGCAGTTGACACGGAGGGTGAGAGATCAGCTGCAATGTCTGGAGGAGTGGGGAGGAAGAAAGGAAATTGCTGGAGGTGGAAACAGCATCGTGCTCAGTGTTTTCAGCAGCGAAGGCAGCGTTTCGGGCTGCAGGGGCAGAGTGGAGGAGCAGCCATTGCAGCTGGGAAGTTTCCCTCCGTTGCTGACCATCTTCGGAAGAAAAGGAGGAGGTGTGACCATAAGAGGAAATGTGGCAAACATGGAGGCCTAACATCTAGGCTAAAAGCTAGACCGTACAGTGTCTCTTCCATCTATTTTGTTTGCAAATGCTTGCTCCTTAGAACCAAAAATGGATTACTTGAGGCTGGATTTAACAACAAACCGGGAGGTGAGAAATTGCTGTGTCATATTGCAACAGAAACTTGGTTAAAGCCCTCTGTCCCAGATAGTGCTGTTAGCTTGATGGGATTTTCAACATTTCGGCTGGATCGGAGTTTTACTCTTAGTGGCAAATCCCGGGGAGGGGGTGTCTGTTTTTATATAAATGACAGATGGTGTAATAATGCCAAGATGGTTTCAAGTCTGTGCTCCCCAGATGTGGAGCTTTTCATCATCAAATGCAGACCTTTCTATCTGCCTAGAGAATTCTCTGTTACCATTATCACAGCTGTGTATATCCTCCCTGATGCAAACAGAGAAGAGGCCCTGAAGGTTCTCTGTCATACCATCAGTGACTTACAAACTAATCACCCGGAGGGTGCATTTATTGCAGTGGGAGACTTTAACCAAGTGGATTTCGAAGCTACCCTGCCACATTTCCATCGATATGTGGACTTTGCAACCAGAGGGGACAATACACTGGATCTTGCTTATTCCAACATCAAGAAGGCTTTGAAAGCTATCCCCCGCCCTCACCTGGGCTCCTCTGACCACCTCTCAGTGCTGCTTATTCCAGCATATAAACCTTTATTAGTCAGAGTGAAACCTACAGTAAAGCAGGTGAGGGTTTGGACAGAGGGAGCTATAGAAGCATTACAAGACTGCTTTGAGTGCATAGATTGGGGCATGTTTAAGGAGGCAGCTACTGATAACCAACATACAAATGTTGAGAAGTATGCCACCACAGTGTCTGTATATATCCAAAAGTGCATAGAAGATGTCTGTGTCCTGAAAACCATTGTTGTGAGGGCGAATGAAAAACCGTGGCTGACTTATGCGGTCCACAAGATGCTGAAAGCACGGAATGTGGCTTTTAAATCTGGTGACATAGAACAGCCAGAGAAAAACTGAAAAGTGCCATAAAAGGTGCAAAGCAAGCTCATTGCCAGAAAATTCAGAACTTTTTTCAGGATCCAACAAACACCAGGCGAATGTGGAAAGGAATCCAGGCCATTACGGATTACAAGGTGACTCCATCAAGATGCAAGGACGACACAGACTTCCTAAACAAACTGAATACATTTTTTTGGTAGATTTGAGGCATCAAATAGCTCTCCTGCTAGGAAAGCTGTGCCCCATCCTGATGAGCAAGTGCTAAGCTTTCATGTCACCTCTGTCCGGAAAACATTCGGAAAGCAGCAGGCCCAGATAACATCCCTTGACGTGTCCTTAGGGAATGCACAGATGAGCTGGCTTGTGTTCTCACAGATATTTTCAATCTCTCATTGCAGCAGGCAGTGGTCCCATCATGTTTTAAGATGGCCATCATCTTGCCAGTGACAAAAAAGTCCACAATTACAGGCCTCAATGATTACCGTCGGTTGCATTGACATCCACCATTATGAAATGCTTTGAGAAGCTGATAAAGG
This sequence comes from Azemiops feae, assembly GCA_023970755.1. Lineage (NCBI taxonomy): Eukaryota > Metazoa > Chordata > Lepidosauria > Squamata > Viperidae > Azemiops > Azemiops feae. Next base: position 7,366 of record JALGBA010000593.1, read on the forward strand.
ACATTATTGTATCTAGCCTCTCACCAGCATTTGACCCACTTCAGTTTGCCTACCGACCAAATCGCTCTACGGAGGATGCTATTTCTTCCATTCTCCATCTGAGCTTGAAGCACTTAGAGGAAAGGAATACTCATGTGCATTTGTTGTTTGTTGACTTCAGTTCGGCATTTAACACAATCATTCCCCAGCATCTAGTAGACAAAGTGGGCCTTTTAGGCTTAAACACTCCTTTGTGCAACTGGATTCTTGACTTTCTTACCAACAGGCCCCAATATGTGCAAGTTGGAACAAATACTTCAAATACCATTTTCTTGAGCACAGGTTCTCCTCAGGGCTGCGTCCTAAGTCCGCTGCTGTTCACCCTGTTGACCCATGACTGTTGTGCTAGATTTGCCACAAACCATATTGTGAAGTTTGCAGATGATACAACAGTAGTGGGCCTTATTCATGATGACAAGGTGGAAGCTTACCGCAAAGAGGTTGAGGGGTTGGTGAACTGGTGTAAGGAAAACAGCCTAGTTTTAAATACCAGAAAACCCAAAGAGATCATTGTCGATTTCAGAAAAGGCAGGCACAGGCACACTTCTCTGTGCATTAATGATTCACCTGTGGAGATGGTTACCAGCATCAAATTCCTGGTTGTGCAGCTAACGAGTAGGCTAGCTTGGTCACTCAACAGTGAGAAACTGGTGAAGCAGGCACAGCAGTGCCTGCATTTTCTGCGTCGCATGAGAAAAGCACATCTTCCTTCCCCTGTCCTGACCACTTTCTACAGGGGGACAATTGAGAGCATCCTGTCATACAGCATCACAGTCTGGTTTGGAAGCATCACTGCTTCAGACAGGAAGGCAATGCAGAGAGTGGTGAGGATGGTCGAAAAGATCATTAGCAGTTCCCTCCCTCCCATCCAGGACATAGCACAGAGGCATTGCTTGAGCAGGGTCCATAAGATTATCTGGGACACTACACATCCTCTTCACAACCTGTTTTCCTTGTTACCTTCTGGGAGGAGGCTTCATGGTATCCGTAGCAGAACATCCAGATTCAGCCATAGTTTCATGCCATATAGCATTAACCTTGTGAACTCTCAAGCTTCCTCCTTCCGTTATATATTCAAGATGGACAGTATTTAATATTTATTTGTTATGTATATGTAGGGGTATAGGTCTATACATATGTTGTATATAGTATGTTTAGGTCATGTATGTGTTTCACTTTGAGAGCGGGCAACTAAATTTCATTTTTTGATGTGTGCCGTTGTGCCCACAGTAAAAAAATGACAATAAAAGTTATCTTATCTTATCTTATCTTATCTTATCTTATCTTATCTTATCTTATCTTATCTTATCTTATCTTATCTTATCATCTTATCTTATCATCTTATCTTATCTTATCTTATCTTATCTTATCTTATCTTATCTTATCTTATCTTATCTTATCTTATCTTATCTTATCTTTAAATGTGGCAAAGAGGGGAAACTGTCAGACCAGGGGGGGAAACTGTCAGAACCCCCCAGCACCCCAGGGAGATGGCGATGAAAAGTGCTGAGGTCGTGGAGTTCCAACCCACCAAGAAATCAGGAGGAGGAATTCTGACCCCACCGGAGAAGGGTCCAGAGATGTCTGACAGAGACTACAATGATGAACCCTTGATAAGTGGACCCATCACACCAATTACCGGGCCCTAGAACTGCTAATCCCAGGTAGGGAGAAGAAGGTGGCCCTGAAGGCCTTACTGGACTCAGGCTGCCCCAACCCTGGTGGGGAATCTGGGGGTTCCTGTAAGGAGACTAAAGAAGCCAATTTCGTTCAGTCAATTAGACAGGTCTATTGCAGGGGGTGTCCTGGCCACCCTCGCTACAGTGCCCATGAAATTAACCATGGGGGATTCACACTGAGACTTTGACTTTTATAGTGACCCTCGGCATGGAATGGCCCCTAATCCTAGGACTGGCCAGGTTTAAAAAAATGGAACCTACGGGTGAACTGGAGAACAGGGGACTTGAGATTTCCAAAAGGGAAACCCCACTTGCCCAATAGTCACCATTGCCCCAAAGTGGAGCTTAAGAACAAAGTGGTGGCAGCACTCAATGATCAGGAACTAGAAAGCATACCCCAGGAGTATCAGGACCTGGCTGAGGTTTTTAGCGAGAAGGGCTCTGAAGAATTGCCCCCTCCCACCATCCCACAGACTGTGCCATTGAGATCGTCCCTGGAACTAAGTTGCCAAAACCCAAGCTCTATTGGATGACCCCCCGAGAGTTAGAAGAACTGTGCAAATTCATAGATAAGAATTTGGTGCATGGTTTCATTCAAGTAGCCAGATTGAAAATGGCCGCTCCGGTGCTATTTCGAGAGAAAAAAAGATGGATCTCTTCATTTCTGCATGGATTATAGGTGTTTGAACACCGTGTGCGTGGACAATGTCTACCCCTTGCCACTCATGAAAGACATGCTAACCCACCTCTCAAAGGGGAAGATTTTCTCCAAGTTAGATCTGCAGGAAGCATATTACTGGGTTAGAATCAAGGAGGGGGATGAGTGGAAAACCGCTTTCAACTGCCCCCTGGGGTGCTTCCAATTCAAAGTACTTCCATTTGGGCTACAGGGAACACCCACAATATTTATGCAACTAATTAACAAGGTTCTCCATGAGAATTTGTACAAGGGGTTTTTGGTGTACCTGGATGACATATTAATCTACACCAAACAAAAACCAAGCATGTGAAATTCGTCAGAGCAGTCCTAAATAAGCTTTGCACAGCCAAACTGTATGCCAAACTTTCGAAATGTGAATTCCACAAAGAAAAAATTGACTATTTGGGCTACCGGATTTCTCATGAAGGGGTAGAAATGGACCCAGAAAAGATACAAGCAGTTTTGGAGTGGGCCCACCATGCACCTAGAAACAGCTGCAAAGTTTTCTGGGCTTTGCAAACTTCTATCAGCAATTCATCCCTTCCTTCACTCAGATCGCACTCCCCATTACTAACTTACTAAAAACTAAGGGGAAAAACAAACCGAAACCTAGCCAGCCACTAAAATGGACTATGGAATGCCAAGTAGTATTTGAGAAATTAAAAAGATTTTTTTTCCCGCTGAGCTAGTGCTAAAACACCCAGATCCAGAAAAACTGCATGTCATCCAGGCAGATGTAAGTGACGTACCGGTGGGTGCAATACTACTCCAGGAAAACCAGGAAGGCCAGTTGCAACCTTGTGCCTACACCTCAAAGAAACTCACAGAAACTGAGCAGCGATGGGCCATCTGGGAGAAGGAAGCCTACGCTGTGCACTGGGCCCTCCTCACTTGGAGGCACTTCCTGGAGGGGAACAAGATCCCTTTCCAAGTATGGACTGATCATAAAATCCTGAAGGCATTAAAGAACCCCAGGAAACTGTCCTCTAAGCAGGCTCGATGGGCCAAGCACTTCCACCGGTTCAATTTTACCCTCCGGTACTTACCTGCGGGAAAAAACTTTTTGGTAGATGCCCTACCACAGATGCTGCAATACAACAGCATGAAGGCTGAAATAGTCAAACTGCTGTTGCCTGAAAAGCAATTAGCAGCCCCAATCACCACAAGGGCACAAGCCAAAAGCATTCCGCCACTGGACAGCAAGGCAGCCACTGATTTCAAGCAAGCCCTGGAGAAGGATGAGTGGTTCCTCAGCCACAAAAACCTCTGTTCAATGCGAGAAGGATTATCTTCGGTAGGGGGAACATTATATATCTCCACAACCCAGAGATATATCTGCCATGATTTGAAACTAGCGGGACACTTTGGGTTTGTGAAAACCCTCCACCTAATAAAGAGGCAGTTTTAGTGGCCGTCTTTAAAAAAGGACATTGAGAGCTATGTAGTCAGTTGCCCCATTTGCGCAGCAGCAAAATGGAGACAGGAGAAAACACCTTGTCTCCTGCAGGCAGTTGCAAAACCTTCAGCACCCTGGAGAGAGATTTTTATGGACTTTATCATAGAGCTGCCAGAAAGCACAGGAAACACTGTCTTTTGGGTAGTAACAGATTTATTGTCAGAGGTCCCAACCACGGACCTGAGCCCAACAGAAAACAGGATATTCGGTTCAAAGGAAACCTGGTTTATTTAGGTACACTCTGGCTTCCAAACTCAAAGCAAATGCAAACAAAGTCAGTTGCTCCCAGCATGCTAAATAGATGGATCCCACCCGGGCCTGCCCCCACCCACCCACCCAGCATCCAGAACGACAATCGTGAGTGCCCAGCTCACAGCAGCAGTCCTCTGCCCTCAGCAATCAACCTGGCGTGGGCTTTGGTCAGTGGCAGCAAGGCAGCAGGGCAAGCGAGAGCTGGTTTCACATTCCCCGCTGTTTCTCATGCCAATCAGCTGTCCAGCGGAGCCCCGAACAGCTGAGCCAGCAAACCCGGAAGTTCTACTGGCAACCATCCACCAGCATGACGGCCTGGCAGCAGCCGGCTCCCAGCTGTCCAACCACGATCACCTGCCAGCTGTGCTCCAAACCTCCCCCGGCCATCACAGAGGTACAAGGGGGAGGGCTGTCACTGCCGCTGCCTCCAGCTGCCGCCACCGCTCTGGCTGCACCTGTGACCCCTCCCCCTTCCGGTTAGTGGCAAGCCCGCAGGGGCTTGACAGGTGGCTCCCCCTACCAGGGCTCCACCTGGAAGGCAAGGAGAGATGTGTGATTAGTACTTGCCTGGCAACCATCCACCAGCATGACGGCCTGGCAGCAGCCGGCTCCCAGCTGTCCAACCACGATCACCTGCCAGCTGTGCTCCAAACCTCCCCCGGCCATCACAGAGGTACAAGGGGGAGGGCTGTCACTGCCGCTGCCTCCAGCCGCCGCCACCGCTCTGGCTGCACCTGTGACCCCTCCCCCTTCCGGTTAGTGGCAAGCCCGCAGGGGCTTGACAGGTGGCTCCCCCTACCAGGGCTCCACCTGGAAGGCAAGGAGAGATGTGTGATTAGTACTTGCCTACGGTGGGTTCCTCGGTCCACCCCCCCCCCCGGTTTATGAGGATTCCTTCAGTGGAACAGTCTAAGGAAATGAGAGGCTTTTATGTCTTTTTCCCCCACCCACGATGTATCTGTGGCAGGGTACCACTTCCAGCATACCAGGTATTGCAATCGACCCTGGTGGAGTTGAGAATCTAACACGTCAATCTTGTATTGATCCCCTACAACAGGACCCGGTAACCATGTAACAAGCCGCAAGGAGGACCCTTCCACTGGCTTTAGCAAACTACTATGGAACACTGGGTGCACCCTCCCCAAGAGACGGGGCAGTTTCATTTCCACAGTAACCGGGTTAATTACCCATACTATCGGGAATGGTCCTATAAACTTTGGGCCTAACTTCTTGCAGGGCATTTTCAGGCGTAAGTATTTAGTGGACAGATACACCATATCCCCCACCCGGAATGGCTTGTGGGGAGCCCATTTCTTATCAGCTTGGGCTTTATGGCCTCTGCTCTTTTAGTTAATGCCATTTTACAGGCCCCCAGGCCCCCCATATGCGTTCTATCCACTCTTGGGATTGGCATGGGGAAAGGACCCCCTGAGGGCACTTTGGAATCGGGACAAAATCCACCCCATGGACCACCCGGAAAGGGGTAAATCTAGTGCTACTGTGGACTGCATTATTATATGCCATTTCAGCAAACGGCAATAAGTCAACCCAGTTTGCCTGCTGGTATGAGACATAACATCGCAGGTACCATTCAACCATCACATTGGCTTGTTCAGCCACCCCATTGGTACTTGGGTGGAAGGCTGAGCTAAGCCCCTGGGATGACCCGATTAAGCCGACAAACTCCCTCCAAAAGTGTGTGGTGGATTGCACCCCCCAGTCTGATATTATTCACCAAGGCACCCCGTGCAAGTGGTAAACCTGTGATACAAACAACTTTGCTAATTTCCAGGTGGATGGCAACCCAGCAATGGCTGTATGGTCATATGGACAGTGGTTGACCTCATGTAATATGGGATGAAATGGGCTTGTTTGGAGAAGAGGTCAACCACTGTCCATATGACCATACAGCCATTGCTTTCTGGCAGTTCTACAATGAAGTCCATGGCTATGTCTTTCCACGGTCATGATGGGTCCGCCATGGGCTGCAATAACCCACACAGGGCAGTCTCTTACGTATGTCTCTATCTCCGCTTTCATCCGGGGCCACCAAAATTGGCGCTTCACCAGGTGCAAGGTTTTGAGGAACCCGAAATGGCCAGCCTGCTTGACATCGTGGCACTTTCACAGCACCTTCGGTCTTAACACATGCAGGACGTACAGTTTGTTGCCCTTCCACACTAACCCCTCCCTCTGGGTCAGGAGTGCTCGATGCTGCAGAATCCAGGGGTCGACCCGCCCCGCTCTTTGCAACTCCTGGACCAGATTATCTGCAGGTTTACGTGTGGTTACCTGGGTTGCTAATTATGTGTAGGGAGGCATAATGGCCTGCACCACTTCCTGTTGGCTGTTGTACTGGGGCATGCATGATAGAGTGACGGCCATGAAATTCTTACCCCCCGGCACATATTTCAGGCAAAACCACAATCTTTGAAAATACTGCACCCATCGAACCTGCTTCGGGGATAGGCGCCGTGATGTCGGTAAGGCCTCTAGGTTCTTGTGATCCATTCAGACCTCAAACGGCTCTTTGGCTCCTAAGAAATGCCACCAGGTCGATAATGCCCATCATACAGCAAAGGCCTCCTTCTCCCATATCGCCCAAGCCCGCTCAGTTTCAATCAGCTTTCAGGAGGTGTACACACAGGGCTGTAGTATTCCTTGTTCATTCATCTGTAGCAGAACTACCCCAACTGCTACGTTGCTAGCATCAGCCTGGATGACAAACGGCTGGTCAGGATTGGGGTGTTTCAGGACAGGCTCTTTTACGAAGAGAGCCTTCAGGTCCTCAAAAGCTCATTGTCCACACCAGTGGCTGACTGGGGCATGGTTTACCTGCGCGTATTTAGTCCTGAGCAGGTTAGTCAAAGGCAGAGCCACTCTTGCGAATGAGGGGATAAACTGTCTATAGAAATTCACAAACCCCAGAAAGCTCTGCAGCTGACAGCGGGCCCATGGTGCCTGCCACTCCAGTACGGCCCTGATTTTGGCAGGGTCCATCTCCATGCCTGCACCTGATATACGGTACCCCAGATAGTCCAGTCGGGTTTGGTGAAACTCACACTTGGAAAGCTTCATGTATAGGTGCGCCTTCAGTAGTTTCTCTAATACCTGCCGGACCAGTTGAGTGTGTTCCACCATGTTGGTTGTGTAAATCAGGATGTCGTCCAGGTACACGAGAACTCCATGGTACAAATGCTCATGCAACACCTCATTAATCAGTTGCACGAACACCACGGGGGCTCCCTGTAACCTGAACGGCATCACTCGAAATTGATAACTCCCCAACGGGCAATTGAATGCTGTTTTCCATTCGTCCCCATTTCACACGAACCCTATAATATGCCTCCTGTAAGTCCAATTTGGTAAAAACCTTACCCTCCACCAGACGAGCCAACATGTCTTTCATCAGCGGCAGGGGGTACATGTTTTCTACACATACCCCGTTGATGTCGCAAAAATCCACACACAGACATAGGGTCCTGTCTTTCTTCTTCTTAAACAGGACTGGAGCCATGACCCGTGACCATGCAGGTTGTATAAACCCCCGAGCCAGGTTCTTATCAATGTAGCTGTGCAATTCCTCCATCTCCTTGGGCGTCATCATGTACATCTTGGGCTTCGGGAGTTTAGCGCCCGGTAGGATTTCAATTGCGCAGTCGGGTGATGGGGGGGTAAAACATTGCACTCCCGTTCGCTGAAGACCTCAGCAAGGTTGGAATACATTGATGGAAAAGGGGGTCTGGACGCCCCCTCCCCCTTGCTCTCTATACTTTTCTGAGCCTGCTCATGGGGGGGTGGCCGAGGACCAATTCCTATCCACAGCTTTCGGTAGCTGCCCTCCCACCCGATTGTAGGGCCCCACTTATCCAACCACACTAATCCCATAATAATGGCTTCGGTCATAGATGGTACCACTATGAACTGGAGTACCTTCCAATGGGCCCCCATATCCAGCCGTACCGGCTCTCTTATATGGGTAGCAGGGGCCCCTCCCAAAAGGGAACCATCCACCTGCTCGAATTTCATGGGACTGGCTAGTTCCCTCACCCGTATCCCCAACTCAGTGACCACGGTCCTACTGAGGAGACATCGGGTGCAGCCGGAATCAATCAGGGCCCTATATTCCCCACGGTGACCTGTCTGTGGCCCTGTTAGAGCAATGGGGACGACAAAGGGACATATGGGTTCACTTACCATCGGATCCTCCACTGCATCGTCCTTGTTATCATATGCAACCAACTGATATCTCGTCTCTGTCATCGCCTCATCCTCCTTAGGCCCACCCCAGAGGATAGGAGTCTCCGCCTGGTGCACGGCTCTCAATTTCTCTGGGGTTTTCCTGAGTGTGGTTCCGATGCTTCCAGGAGTCCCTGGTTTCACTTCAGGAACAGGAACTGGACACTCGGCTACCTGATGTCCCGGCTGATTGCATCTGAAGCACCAGAGCAAAGGGTGATGAGTAGTAGCGGTAGGACCCACAGCCGGGACCGGGGTTACCCGGCCTTTGCCCCTCGGCTTCTCCACAGGCCTACGAGGGTCTGAGGCCCCATCCCCCTTGGGACAGAACTCACACAGTCCTGCATCCAAGCCAACAACTGCCTGGAACCAGTCATGTAGCCTGCTTGGGATACCATGGTATACGCAAGCTTGGAACAGGTCATAGTCCAAACCCGCCCGGAACTGGTGGATCAGCAGGCATTCCAGCCAGGTCCGCAACCTGCTGGCTACTCACCAGAACTCCAGTACATATTTGACCACGGACTGGCCCCGTTGCTTCAGCGCCATCAACTCCCCTTCTGCTCATTGGACATGGGACACGTCTTTGAAACAGGCACATAGAGCCTCCAAAAAGAGTCCGGCATCTGCCAACTCCGTATTGTGGTCACTGTGCAGGTCTGCCACCCATTCCGCAGCTTCACCCTGCAGCACTGCAGTCACTGCCACCGTCATAGCCCATTGGGATGGGTAAAAATGGGCATATTGGGCCAGATGACTGATGACCTGGCTTAGAAACAGCACCAGACGGTCTGGATTCCCGTCAAACATTGCCTGCAAGAGCAGAGGACCTTGGGGCCAAAACCCCATGGGCCATCTAGGACCCTGCAGGGCATCACTAGCCCGCTGAGGGCGCTGATCCCCGACATCAGTACCCCGCTGAGCTGACGACCAGGCTGCCAGAACCAGGCCCCTGGTGGGGCCTCTGCTTGGACCCAGTATCAAACTTCCTTCCCACACAGCCTGTGGTTGTCCTGCTGAGATAGCCAGGGATGCGCTCTGTTTGGGGGCTCTCACCTGTGGAGTGTCACATGTATGACTGGGACTGGCATCCAATTTAAGTTTCGGGCTAGCCAACCAGAACCAGGTCTGCGATGTCTGGGTTGGTAGGGTCCTGTTCGTTGCCAGACCGCCATCTCAGCTCCAACCTCCTAATGCGGCCACACAGGGGAATCCTGGAACCCAGCCTCTCCAAACCTCTCCCACAACACATCCATCGTGTGCCGTCCCGACGCTGTGGAATAGCTCCACTACCCTTCATTCTCATCGGTTAATCGCCTCTCTCGCCACTCAGTCAACCGGGGACCCCGAATAACTAGCATGTGTGGTTGGCAGGCCGCAAGACCAGTCATAGCCAAGCTATGCCCCCACTCTCCTGAGGCTCCTGCCTCCTGCACCATCTCGGGACCTGACCATGCATCGATTGCCGGCTCTTCTGACCAGTAAGGCTAGCGAAAATGTTTAAAAATGTTTCAAATAATTGTTGGAAATGTAAACAAAAACCAGGTACTTATTACCACATCTGGTGGGTATGCCCTAGTGCAAAGAAATTTTGGACTAAGATTCATATATGGCTGGAAAAGATGACTAAAATACAGATAGAATTTAAGCCAGAATTGTTTTTGTTAGGAATACTAGGATCTAATTATGGGAAAGAGAATGAGTATTTAATATTACATATGTTGACAGCTGCGAGAATAGCATTTGCTCAATACTGGAAAAATGAAAATGTACCATCTGATGAGATCATAATTAGGAAAATTCTAGAATGTGCAGAAATGGACAGATTAACCCTAGAGATTAAAGAGAAAGAAGAATCAGTTTATTTTAAAACATGGGAAAACTTTTATCAATGGTTAGCAAAACGAGTTAGCGAGAAATGATTGTGAAATTTATTAAGATGATTGATGTTTACTGACTAATTGACATGTTTTATAACTATTGCTATTTTTGTTGACTACAGCTACTTATTATTATATTAACTATTCCCACTGAATATCTGTACCCGGACGATAGTTGCTTGCTAAAGCTTGGAATGTTATTGGGGGCAACCCCATTGTTATACCTACCCCCACCCCAACCCCATCCCCGAACCCCATCCTGAATCCCATATCGATCCTTGTTTTCCCTTACCTTTATAAAACCTAATAAAATATTGTTTAAAAAAAAAAGGAATGGATCATGCAATTGCAAAATATGTGGCCAGTTGTTAGAAAAGCCTTAGACAAAGCTAGAGAAGCCTATAAAGCCCAAGCAGATAAAAAAGGGCGGAACCCAAGCCTTTTAGGGTGGGGGACAGGGTATAGATCTCCACTAGGTTCCTGCACTCCCTGCAGCCCTCAAAGAGGTTAGGGCCAAAATTCATGGGACCCTTCCCTATTAAACACATCATCAACCCAGTCACAGTAGAATTTGAACTCCCTAAAACATTAAGACAGATCCATCCAGTATTCCACTGTAGTTTGCTAAAACCCAAAATGAGTTCACCCTTAAGGCCAGCAGTAGCCCCTCCACCACAACCAATTATGATGGAAGGGGAACAACATTTTGAAATCAGGGAAATCTTTGATTCCAGGAAGCACCATGGGGCCACCAATACTTAGTGGCATGGAAGGACCTCCCGGCATCCCAAAATGAGTGAGTACACAAGAAACACGTGAGGGGCCCCTAGACTGCTCAAACATTTTCATACTTGTTACTCTGATAAACCACTATGTTTCATTTTCTCTCCCTGTTATTATTTTCTGTTCTCCAAGTGGATCTCTTTTTTTTAAGGGGGGTGGCATGTCAGATGCTCAATGTATTTCTTTCTTATGCTCTCATCTTCGGGTTCTGCCATTTTATTGGGGAGTCTTCTGCAATGTACTTCCTTTGCTTTGTTCTATCCTCTTTGAAGTATCTTACTTTGGGGTGTGAAAGGAATGTGCCTCCGGCCATCTGCCTGATCTCCAGTAGGATAGGAAGAAGCCGTGGAGAAACCTGTCAGCCTTGAGAATGGCATCTTATTGGTTCTTTCCCACAACAACTTAGCACCTATGGATTGGTTCAATTCAAACTGGCCAGATGGACATTTGGGGTGGGGTTTGAAAGGGTTCTTTTAATGTAATGTTTCACATGGGAAATCCTCAGATCCTGTCTTACTATCCTGCCATCAATACCTTCCAATAAAAGTTTCTGTTGAGACAATGCAAGTTTCAAGAGTTCTGCTTAATTGAGGCAAGTCCTTACTAGCTACTTGCTAGTGTGCGGCAGCCAGTCAGTGTAGCAACTGAGACAAAAGTTCAGAAGCTTGGAGGTCCAAGGAGGGGAGCCAGTCCCATGACAGGATCCCAGACCCCGAGGGGGCTTGGCTTCACTCCCAGCACTACCATCAGTCCCTTCACCCCAGCAGTCAGTGGGAGTGGCAGCTGTGGCAGTTGGAGCAGCAGCTAGCCTGCAACTGGGGCCATCTCTGCAGCCCAATTCCAGCCCGGGGCTGAGGGCCCACAGCTTGCCAACGGTGCCTGCTCCTCAACCTGGGGGAGTAGACTGGTGACCACCACTGGCCCCTGGGTATGAAGCTTACCTGTGGATGTACCCATATGATGGGCTTTGGATGCTGGGACCCTGGCCTGCACCAAGGCTGCCTCCGCCCCCACTGCTGAAGGCAACTTTTGACAGGAACCCCGAGAAGCTGACATTTTTCCTCAACCAGGTCTGGACCCATTTTGACCGACATGGGACAGAATACTCTGACAACGAGGCCTGAGTAGATGTCATAGTGGCCAGAATTCCAGTTTTGCACTGTAGCGGTGCAGCCAAGGGATTGCGGAGCTCCGCATCCCACGGCTGGTTTCGCCCTAAATGGTTCTAAAGTTGCCCCGGAGAGGCGATGAAGAAGGAGGGGCCCCCTGCTGATTGCAGAATGATGGCGGTCGATCCACTCAATCCGGGGGAAGCCCTCCAACCTGACAGGAGAAAGGCTAGCCACATCTCGCTGACTAGCCCAAGCTACCGGCAGCTGAAGCCCAAAAGCACTAACCAGAACAACGGTGAACTGGGTGAGAATATCGATCTTCTCTCTCCTATCTTATAACTGGTTTCCTGGAAAAGATCCCCAAGAAGCAAAATCCTCCAAAAGTGAGAAGGGAGGGGACCACACCCTGAGCTGTGATCTTTAAGCTCAAGAATTGAAAAACCTTGATTTTTGGCTAATCTTCTAGGGGGGGATTTTACTGGATGGTTAAACATTCTGGACTGCAATTTTGGCTGGCGAGATAAATTATAAGACCCTTGAATAGAAGAACTGTTATAAAATACTGCTTTCAGTGGTGCTTTGACAATTGAAAATGTATTGTATTACAAAAACCATATATAAAGATAAGAACTATATAAGATTTGGTTGTTTGGACTTTAAGATTGGCTGGTTTGAAAGGCTAAACATAGAGATTATGGTACCGGTGAAAGAATATCTGGAGGGGGGGAGATAAAATGGATGTGGCATACCTATCTAAAAGTGGCAGGAAACCACACCTAATATCTCCTTCTGAAGGCCCCTGCCTGAAACATCAGAGATCTGCAGGAGCAATACTCCAAGACAAGACAAATACTTTCCAGGAGGAAATGTATGCAATGCTGCGACAGATTCAAATGACAATGGTTTCAAATCATGATGAGATTAAAAACAACTTTGACGACATAAATGAGCACATTTCTAACCTAAACTTACAAGTAAAAAACTCTCAGAAAATGATGACAAAGAATGAACAAACAAACCAGATAACAGAACACAAACCAGACCCAGTGACCCAAAGAGGGAAGTGTGAGATTTAAAACCCAAAATTTGATACTCACAATTCGAAGACAAGTCTGGTTAACAAAAACAAAGTTTATTGGAGAAAAACATGAAAATAAAAAAAAAGAAAAGCGGTTGCAAGCACGGCCTCTTAGACCCTTCCCAAATGGATTGAGTTCAAAGAGTGCCAAGAGCAGTTTTCAAGCTATACATTTTATACCCTTTCTCAATGTATGCCATGCCTAAGAAGCCCTCCCAACTCCCCCTTATTTTCTTAGGTCATTCTTTCATGTTGTTTTACACTTTGAAAAGGTCATCCTGACAATTTCCGTCCATCCGCTATTATCTTATCTCGTTTCCTTGTAATTCTCACCTTGGGTCGATGTTCTACTCTTCAAAGGCATAAGTTCCTGTCTCCTTGGGAACTTTTAGCAAGTCATATTTTATTGTCTTCACTAGTTACCATTTGTGGTCACTTTGCATAGGCAGGAAACGGCAAACAGATAGTTTTACACCTTGGTATTACATTTGGTACAATTTATAAAAGAATAATCTTTATTTATTTCCTTTAGAAGCTACAGATGAAGAGAACACAGCTTAATACAAACAAAAGAAAACTTGCAAGGTTTTGCTACAACAAAGGAAATGGAAAAGATATCTTATTTTTCAGGGTTCCAAAATAAACTGAAGATTGGAAAGAAGATTTAATAAAATAGACTATAGAGCAGCTAGGAGAATCATTAAAGTTTGGGAGACAAAAAACACATGCCCTATCTAACTTGTCTTTCCTATTCCCAACAACATTTACAAAAATACAGGAAGAATCCCCTGGCAAGTTGAACACACTGACTTGGAAAGCTACCTGGCAAAAGAAGAAGGCTAGAATTAGATTCAAGAGATTTGGTTCAACTTACCAGATGGAGTACTATATGATTAAACACTTGTTTGAATATGGTTAAAAGAATAGATAAATTATGGATATAAAGGGGTCCCACAGTAAGAGGGATAAGATATACAAGTAATATAGTATTTTTCATAATATATGAAATGTAAAAATATTGGGATGGCGTATGTGAATGAAAAGTTTGGATATTTAAAGGTTATTAACTTTGAGAAAATTATGACTGATAAGAATGGCTTGAATACAGAGGGGAAATTAAGCTTAAATAAGAATCATCCAGTTTAAGGGCTGATTCAGCCGGGGCTTCTTCCCCCTTTTCCAGTTTTCAACAGTTCAGTGATCGGCAAGGCAGTCATGACAAAAGAAGAGATAAATTGCCAGTAGAAGTTTGTAAACCCCAGGAAGCTCTGCAGCTGCTTGCAGGTGCGAGGGGCCTGCCATTCCAGGATAGACTTCACCTTCCCCGGGTCCATCTCTATCCCCTCACACGACACACGGTAGCCCAAATAGTCCAGGCTAGATTTGTGAAATTCATATTTTGACAGCTTGGCATACAGCTTAGTGTCCGATAGCTTTTTCAGCGCCTGTCACATGAGTTTCACATGTTCATCCATAGTCTCAGTGCCATCAAGATACACAAGGAACCCCTTATAAAGATGCTCATGCAGCACCTTGTTTATGAGTTGCATGAATACAGCAGGGGCTCCTTGTAGTCCAAAGAGCATAACTTTAAACTGGTACCAAGGGAGCAATTGAAGGCCATCTTCCACTCATCACCTTCCTTTTCAGGCTTCTCTTCTCCCTTGTCAGGAGGGCTTGGGACTCACTGCCTCATAATCAACAGCTTTGGGGCTCTCTCCAGATTGATCCGAGGCCGCCACTTGGCTAACCAAGCTAGACCCAGGATCATGTCCTTTGCATCTTTGGGGTCACCATAAAACAAATAGTCTTTTGGTGGTCTCCCAATTCTAGCTGCACCAGCTCCATTAGATGGGAAGCGGCCTTGCCTCCTATCAGCAAGCCATCGACTTGCTCAAACTTCACAGGTTTCCTAAGCTTCCTTACATGTAGTCCTAGCCTCTGCACTGCGGCTTGACTAATTAGGCAAAGGGAGCAGCCAGAGTCTATGAGGGCATTAACCATCCCCCTCGCCCCTGAGTGGGATGCTTTGATGCCCACCCTAACTTCAAAGTGGTTGACCGGTCCACTCACCATTGGGTCTTCTCCCTCACTCTCGCTGTCATAAAGGGTCATCAGCAGCCCCTCTTCGGTCAGAGTTCCATCCCCTCCACACTCTGGAGGGGAGACCTCAATGACCTGGGGTGCTGCTCGGGATTTCTCCTTCCCTTCTTCAGAAGCTTCTTCGGCTTCGAGGGAGTTTGTGCTGCAGAAGCCATCTGAGGGGTTGGTGCCAGGCACATCACTGCCCAATGGCCCTCTTGGCCACAGCAGAAGCACATGTTGGGAGCGTGGTCTGGCAGCCCTGCAGGCGCTGGGGATACTACCACTGATGATTTCCTCCCCAATATGCATCTTTCTTGGCTTTTCTTCTGCCATGGTCCAAGGCTCCCATGGTCCTTGTACACTGCCAGGTCTTTCTCTCTGGTAGTGACTAGTTAGTACCTGTCACTAAGTCTATTCAGGATCCTTCAGACTAGGCACATATGGAAGAGGTTGCTGCTCAGCTCCTTTTGGAAGTATTGGGTCAACAGCAGCTCTGGCCAGTGCCTCAACCTCCCTGCGATCCTCCTGAATTCTCTAATGTATTTGGCTACTGGTCTGCTCCCCTGCGTGACCTTCAAAACCACCACCTCTGCCCATTGGGTTTGCACGGGCTCTCCAAACTGGTCTCTGAGCCCACCAAGAAATGCGTCTGGGTCTGCCAACTCAGGGACACCTTTGTTGTGGAGAATTGTCACCCATTCCGCCATCCCCCCTTCGAGGTTGGCCACTCCAACATCCACCCGGGCTTCGTCGTCAGGGTAGTTTTTTCCAT
Organism: Azemiops feae; assembly: GCA_023970755.1. Classification (NCBI taxonomy): domain Eukaryota; kingdom Metazoa; phylum Chordata; class Lepidosauria; order Squamata; family Viperidae; genus Azemiops; species Azemiops feae. The sequence goes on from JALGBA010000593.1 coordinate 23,441, forward strand.
GTCAGTCGAGGTGAGTCCAGACTTGATTGAGGAAGAATGCCAGCTTCTCGAGGTTTCCATCAAATGTAGCCCTCAACAGTGGGGGTGGAGGTCGCCTTGGTGCTGGCTTGCCTCTCAGCATCTAGCCCCCACCATATGGGTACATCCATGGGCAAAACCCATACCTGGGACCCTGGGGTGGTCGCCAGTCTGCCCTCCCAGACTGGGGAGCAGGCGCTGGTAGTGGACTGTGGGCTTTCTGCCCTGGACTGGAGTTGGCCTGAGGAGGTGGCCCTGGCAATGGGCTGGCGGCTCTCCCAGTCACCCTGGTTGCTGCTCCTGCTGCGTGCTGAGGTGAGAGGACTGTGCCAATGTCAGGAGCAGAGCAGAGCCCCTTCGGGGATTTGTATCCAGCTGTGGGACTGGCTCTCCTCCACGAACCTCTAGGCTGCTAAATTTCTGCCTCAGCTACTCCACTGACTGGGCAGGTAGCACTCCTTGGGGGCCGTCCACTCTGAAGCTCCTTGCTCTCACCACTCCAGCTCTCTACCCCACTGGGGTTGAGGGCAGTACGTCATGAACTCAGCTGCTGCTGTTCTCCATAACTCCTCTCACCACTTCTCCAACTCGGACTGGTTGAATGTTGCTGCCCCACCCGTCCATTCCATGGCTGGGGTTGGCTCCTAACATTCAACTCGCTCCTTATGACAGGTCAAGGCTGGTGGTATTACGAAGGTGCTTTCAGCCCCAGCTGGAGTCCCGCTGATCGATTCCGACCCAGCTCCAGCTGGTTTCTCCATTTCAGGCATCTTCTCCTGAGTCTTCACCACCCCTCTCTGACAGTTCAGGTCACATTGTCCAATACATCTTCTACTAATTATTATAAGAAGAAACTTCAGTTCACCAAAACAACTCTTCAGCTATCATGGTGATAAGAAGCACCTGTGGATTCAAACGGTTCCCCTCTCTCCCTCCCGCAGTGTTGACAAGTTAGAAGCACGCAGCAGTCCTAAAGATATTATGATTCGCAGCTTGACAGTCACAATGCCAAGCAAGCAGGCCATGTAAAGACATTACATCTACATTGCTAATCATCAGTTCTGGTGGCCAAAGATGAAAAAGACATTGAGAGCTATGTGAAGTGCTGTGTGGTTTGTGCAGCCAAAGTGTATCTGTTTACTAAGTATCTTAAGTTCAAACAAACTTGCAAGAAGTTAGGGCCGAAGTACATAGGTCCTTTCCCCATCATACAAATCATCACTCCGGTGACAATACCCAAGGATATTGGGTAAAGTACACCAGTATTCCATTGCAGCTTACTGAACCCATACTGTGGATCCACAATGAGACTAGTAAGGAAGCCCCAATAATGGTAGAGGGGGAAATGCATTATGAGGTCAAATGAATCCTCGATTTCAGAATCCACAGAGGGAAATTGCAATACTTGATCCAATGGGAGGGTTATCTGTTGTCAGAAGCTTGATGGGTAAAAGTTCATCACGTAAAAGCGGATCATTTGATAAAGCAATTCCACACTAAGTACCCTCAGAAGCCAGGACCAGTACAAGGGAAAGGTTAACGAGCAATAATGTGTATTCCTTTTTGTTTTCCAGGTTCTCGCTCCTCTATGGGGACCAGCCTGTCAAGCTACGAAGATTTATTGTTATTAGGACTGCCATATTGCTTCTAGCTTGCCTACAGTTGTGAGGGGGGAGGGAAAAGCTTGGGATCCACAGGTGTTCCTTATCAAAGTGATAGCCGAAGCTGCTCAAGAGATGTTTTGGTGAGCCGAAGGTTTCTTCTCATAACAATTGCTGGCAGATTAATTGGACAATGTGACCTGAACCATCAGAGAGGGAGGGAAAGTTTTACTCTTTTAATTATCTGTTTCCTGCCATATTGCTAGAGCTAGCTTTCCTTCTATCTGCTGGCATGTTATGACTAATAAAGTTTACATTGGAGATTGCTATGTCTTGGTGTTGGGCTTTTCAGCCAGGATTTGACAAAAAGTTCTTTTGATTAACCTCAATTGAGTCAAGAATTTTACTTTCCTGGGGGACCAGCTGGGGCAGGTCCTTACAGCTTGTTCATTTTCGGATATTAATATCTCTATCTATCCTCCATCCTGCATCCTTTAGATGTCCTATGCCACTGTTTTTACTTTCTACGTGTTACTCAAAACAATATTGTTGTATGCATTTGCCAGTGCTTGTTTTGGTAAAACTTCACATACTGTAAGTAGTCTGAGGACAGAAAGTTCTTATTTTCACTTGAAATACATCTTTCATGTAAAGCATTGCTTGTTGAATAGATCTTTTGTTTTAACAATATTATTATAAGAGGTGCTGAAAGCTAACAATGGAGAATGAAGAGAATGTGATCTCCTTTTAGAGAGGCAAGCAGATAATTGATGAGTTGCTGTCAAACAAGAACCATGAATGAATTCAAAGGGTGGAGAACTAATTGAACATATCAAGTTTACATCTCAAGCTCTGTTAATCAGGAATGATTAAAATCATGGACCATGATACAGAGGTTCATTGTAGGACACAAACCATAGTGACTAGGTTATTTAATGCTAAACATAAATCATAGTTTATAAGCTCAAACTCTTAGTTTTACACAGCATACTAAATTTAAGTCAAAAGGTCAAACATTATAGCTTGACCCCTGTGTGAACTCAACCACTAAGCATTATTTAACCACTCTAAGTAATAATGCATAAAGAATTAATGCTATTGCATAGCGGGATTACTAAGGTATGTTTAAAGTCAATGGCTCATCAGGGTTCTCCCAAAAGTAGTAGATGCAGAAGTGGCATGCAGGGTTTCAAGCAATTATTTCAAAGAGTATACTTATTTTTTTACCTTCTCTCTTAAGGTTAGACATATGACATATATTTGAATTTGCATTTACTTTAGGCATGGTTGGCGTCCACTTTAGGTAGATTCATGCCAGATATCTTGCACATCACCAGGTTACTTGCTCTCTTGTCCATATCTATGGGTCTTCCAAAGATTTTCCAGCTCCAAACATCTACTTTCTTTTTTACACTCGTTTGTCTAGAGTTAGACTTTCCTGGAAAACAAAAAAATAAAACAGAAGTAAACAATTACTGAAGGAAAAAAACTAAAAAAGGAGAGAAGCTAATAAATTTGCTAAGTTTCACACACCATTGGGCAGGCTTGAGCTAATAAAATGAAGCCCAGTTTCTCTAATGCCCAATTGCTTCTGCTGACTTTCTAGAATATTTTGAAATGTGCAAATTAGCAAAGTAGTCCTCCATTTCCAACCATTTGTTTAGTGACCATTCAAAATAGATTGGTACTAAAAAAACTGACTTATGACTTGTCCTCACACTACAACTGTCATAGTGTCTCTGTGGTCACATGATCAATCTTAAATCCTTGTCGATTGCCAAGGTTCCTATGATTGTTGCAGTGTCCCAGAGCCACATGATCGCCATTTGCAACTTTCCCAGCCAGGTCTTGATAAGCAAAGTCAATGAGGGAAGCTGGATTTGCTTAACAATTGTGTGCTTCAGAGGATTTCCGGTGACGTCGCTGAAGGTAGACCCGGGGAAAAGTTTCTCCTCTCCCCGGGTCCGAATTTCATCTGCTGGTGGGCCCGTTTGGGCCGAAAGCCGCCCCAAAGAGGTGGCTACTGAAGAGCAAAACTTTGGGGACCATGGGTTGGCAGTAGCCGGCTCGTTGGAGCCAAAGCAGCCCCTGGAATCGGCGGAAGAAAGGCGGACCGCATTGATGCGATCCGCCATTAACAGCTGATCGTCGGAGACGAAGAAAACAGCGTAGAATGACAGCAAATAGCTGAGCCAGGTGAGAATATTTTCTTCTTTCCTGACGAAGGTGGATTTTTTGCCAAATAAATTGTCTACACCCGAGAGCAAAGCTTTTACTTTTAGGGAGGGGATAGAGCTTTCCCCCCCTGTATACAAGCGGCGGTTTAAGCTACCTTGCAACTTAAAAACAAACTTTCAATACAGTAAAGCTGTCTGAGCCTTAATAGAAACTGGGGGAAGCCTGTTCTTTTTATGGACACTCTTTTTCCTTGTCTTATGTTGAAACGCCACTGTAATTTTACTTGCTAAAACTCTATAAACTTTTTTTTCCCCACTTGACTTTTTTTTCTTCCTACTCAAGTGCTGGGAACGGATACATTGTATCACCTGGTGGTTACACTTTTTTCCTTTGTTCAGAGCTTATTTAGCTTGGCTGTATGCCCAGACATGTTTATCTAAGACCTTGAAGCTGGTAGAGAGAAAAAAAGAGAAAAGATGTTTTATTCTGGTTTTGTTTGGCTGTATAATACAGACTATTTCTTTTTAGAGAAATGACACTGTGAACCATCTCCCTTCTTGGATTATAAATATTTTTTAAGAAGAACTGAATACTAAGGATTTTGTGTGTGTGTGTGTGTTGTTCTTTCTCCCTTTTTCTGAATAGAACCTGGTGGATTATAAATTTGATATTTTTTATTTTGGCTTTTTTGGCTTTTTTTATCTCCTTTTTTCTTTTTTCCCCTCTCTCCTTTTTTGAATTTTTTTTCTATTATTCCTTTTTAGCAGGAGAGCTTTTTTACTCTCCTTTTTTATTATTATTGTTTTTGTTCCTTTTTTTTCTCTTCCCTTGTTGCTATTTTTTAGCCTTTTTTGGTATTATTTTTTTCTTTATCAACACTTTTTGTGGCTTTCCCTCCTAGTAATAGGAGCTTATTGGATTACAATTGGCCATTGGGCCACCTGGTGGATTACAATATAAGACATTAACCCAAAGATGAGCATTTCAAACCTGCCTAAACTTGGGAGAAAAGGATCCTCTGCTCCTGCTTCGACCTCTGTGAGTCCAGTCTACCAAAAATCAATTGCAACAGTGCTACAGCAAGAAAAAATGGATGTTCAACAAAAGGATACCCAGGCAATATTACAGGCAATTGCAGCCCAGGGGGCCTCCTCAAATAAAAACTATGAAGATTTGAAAAGTGATCTCGATAAAATGAACCAAAAAATGGAAAGCTTTCAACAGGCGATTACAGATAATCAACAAAGGATCCAAAAAATAGAAGACAAATCAGTGGAAGTCAACCAGAAATTAGAATCTTTAGAAGACAAGAATCAAAAATTGGCCCAAACAAACGCAGAACTGGAAGACACATTGGCGGTGATAGAGATGGAAAGGGCATCATACTTTTTAAGATTTCAAAACATAATAGAAGATAAGGATGAGAACCTCTTGTACTTGATAACCGAGCTACTGGCAGACCTGGTAGGAATGGGAAAGGCCCAAATGGAAGGAGAACTAGACCAGGTCTTTAGAGTTAATTCAAGCTATGCCGGAAGAAACAGAGTCCCCGGAGAGGCGACCACCGTAGAGGAGGGCACTCGTTGATTGCAGAGGGAGCGGCAGCTCCCTCTGCGATCCGAGCAATCACCTTTGGGCCGACAGGGAAAAGATCGGCCAGTAACATGGCCGATCGCTCAGCTGCTCCAGCTGAAAGTCACAGCAGCATCTAAGCAAAAAGAACCACCGTGGAAGATCCGGGTGAGACCTTTCCTTCCCTCTTGATATTTTACTCATTTCCCTGTGAAAAGCTCTTAGAAATTACTTTCCCCCCTTGAGAAAGCAGCGTTTGAACACTTGGGGAAAGAGCTGCAGGGGAAAAAAAACCACTAATTTTTATTGTTTATTTGAGCGGCTGGAATTCGGGGGACCCTGAAGAAAAAAGAGAAGAAAAAAATTCTTACTGTGACTCTCTTTCTCTGCTTGCTTGTTTTCAGCTTAAGTGGAAACCTTTAGGGAGGGGGGTGGAGTGTTCTTCTTCTTCCCCTCCTTCTGAACAGTGCTATCTACTTTAAAAAAAAAAAAACGCTACGGCTTCTGGGCGAATTTATGTGGATTATATGGTTACAATGTAATTCAGAATTTGGCGTGAAGCCCAGAAAGCGCCATTGCAACATTGTAACCATTTTGAAATTCTACTCCCTGTATTTAGCATGACGCCCAGACGCTTGCATTTCTTTTGGAACTTGTTTAAGTTTCTGCCTGCTGTTTTTGATTTTATAATACAAAGTATACTCTCCTGAAAAATGGATTTTTTCGCTCTAGGATCACAATATAATAATTGAGACACCAGTTGCTATTATTTATTTGGATTATAAATTAGATATTCATAACATTGGGACTTTTGCTGTTTTTATTTTTGTACTTGCTTTTTCCTATTTTTGTTTGGATTTTATATTTTCTAAAATTGCAACTCAGCTTTTAAGTTGAAATTTTACTAAAAAAACGAAGAATGGAATCCCACTCACAGCTTAACTATGGATTTATATTAGAAAAAATCTTGGAAACGAAGGAGGAATTAAAAGAATGTTTTAGAATGCTTTGGAAAAGGGCTGTTCCAGAGTTAAAAACTGAAATTCAATTTATTGGATATGATACACAACTAGGTCTACAACTTAACGATATGGAGGAAACACATCTACAATTTATTGAAGAGGAAGATACTACATCTTATACACAAATGACGGAGACTTTGGATGACCAAAGGCAGAGTTCAACTAAAACATCTATAATTTTAAAAGCAACAGGAACAGACTTTCAAATACGAGACGTTAAAAATGCTGACAACATGAACAAACAACGAACAACCACCATATTGATTAAGACTGATTACATAGTGCAGACAACATTGGAGAAAAGAGAAGAAGACTATGACTGGATTCAATTGTGGAAAAATGTGTATGATCAAATACTATGGAAGGAATTAGAAGCCCTGTTGTGGAAACCTGCTTGGCACAAAAAGAAAGCTAGAATTAGGTTTAAAAGTTAGAGCTAAAATTTTATTGGATGGGTAAAAATGGCTTTTAGAGACTTTGACTGATTAATGCTTGAGATTCCTAAGGTTTAAGACTTTGATCTGAGTTAATATTGATGTAAATTATTGATTTGATTATGGTCCGGATGGCAAGATGGAAAATTGGAAAATCTAAAATTAGGAGTTGGATAGAGATTGGTGAAACATTTAACTATGATTTATAAAAATATTTGATAGAGTACAAGAAATAGAATATAGTTGAGAGATATTAATATATATATATATATATATATATATATATATATATATATATATATATATATATATATATAATAGGCATGTTATAAGTCTATTTTAGAAATAATTATTGTTTTATTATTTTAGGCTTGAATCTAAAATGGTTTTAAAACAGAGAAGTATAAATTGAATAATTGGAATAATATGTATATCTTAAAAATAATCTATACTATATGGGTACCCGAATTGTATACTATATGTTTATATAAGGCCAAATTGGAATATGTTAATTGTGAATTAGTTAAGCCTGAAAACGGGTGGAAATATTATTGATATTGTGTGTGTTTTTTTTCTATTTGTTTTTTCTTTCTTTGCTTAGAGAGGGAACCTTTAAAGAAGTAATTCAAATTGTCCATGTATGATTATATTTTTTACTTTGTTGTATGGAGTGCCCTATCTCCACGATGAGTTCCAAGCACTTGGTTGTAAAACAAAAAAATCAATAAAACTTGTTATATAAAAAAAAAAAATGAAAGAAGAATTGTCCATTCAAGATATATGGAGGGAGAAATCCAGAAAAATCACAATACACATTTTATTTAAATAGACATAAATCATGGTCTAGAATTGATATGATATGGACATCTTATGATTTGAAAATGATAATACAAGAGGTTGAGATAGAAACTAACATTTGGGCAGACCACAATCCAATAAAAATGACTTGGAAAGGAACTAAGAAAAAACTAAGATGGTCTCTGAATAAATCTATACTGAAAGAAAAAGAATTCCTACAACTAGCAACAAGGGAAATGGAATTTTTTTCCAAAATAAATAAGAAAGAAGAAACATCCCTTTAAAATATATGGGATATGGCTAAAGCATATTTTAGAGGACTGGCCATAACTTATACTGCCAAAAAGAATAAAGAAAAGAAACAACTACAGTTAAAGTTGAGAGAAGAACTTAAAAAAATGGAACTTGAGCTGCAAATTGACCCACAAAAGAAAGTCCTTAAGAAACAAATGGAGATAATAAAACATAAATTAATTCTGGCCGAGATGGATATAATGGCACAGCAGATTAAACGGACTAAACAGAATTTTTTTTGAAAACGCTAATAAGCCGGGAAGATGGTTAGCATATAGACTGAAGAAAGAAAAAGAGAAAAGAATGATAAATAAGCTACAAGATTCCAAAGGAGAGTTTCACTTCCACAACGATACAATGAAAAAAATTATTAAAGACTATTATGAGATACTTTATAAGGCAGAGGTAGTTTCTAAAGAGGGAATACAGGCCTACCTGGAAGAAACTGATTTGCCAAAAGTCCCGGAGAATATTCGAAATATACTAAATGGGAAAATATCAATGATGGAGATTACAGAAGCCATAAAAAGGCAAAAAAAAGATAAGACTCTGGGCCCAGATGGCCTCCCTGCAAAATTCTATGCAGCACTACAAGATATACTAAACCCGATGTTGAAGGAACTGTGTAAGGAAGCTTTTTCAGAGACTAAAATACCAAATTCGTGGACTGAAGCTAATATTACTTTGATACCTAAAGAAGATACTGATCCCACACAAATAAAAAATTATAGACCAATATCATTATTAAATGTGGATTACAAAATCTTTGCCTCAATACTGGCAGAAAGAATCAAGAAATTTCTGATTGAATTTATTCATACAGACCAAAATGTTTTTTACTTAAAAGACAGATAAAAAATAACCTAAGGATTATTTTAGATGTTCTGGAATATTATGAAAATCATCCAGGGAAACAGATGGCATTAATATTTTTTGATGCGCAAAAAGCCTTCGATAATTTAAATTGGCAATTTATGTTTCAGCAGCTGATGGAAATGGATTTTGGCAAAAACTTTATAAATGCAATCCAAGCAATCTACTATAAACAAATGGCCAGAATACTTTTAAATGGAGACTATACAGAAAGCATTGACATCAAAAAAGGTACAAGACAGGGGTGTCCATTATCCCCACTGCTATTTATATTAACACTGGAAGTACTGGCTAGAAATATCAGGCAGGACACGGAAATTAAAGGATTAGAGATAAAAGACCAAAAATATAAACTACAAGCTTTTGCAGATGATTTGGTTTTCATCTTGGAGGAACCACTAGAAACAACTACCAAACTGTTGGAGAAAATAGAAACGTTTGGAGAAGTGGCTGGTTTGAAAATAAATAGAGAAAAGACTAAGGTATTAACAAAAAACCTAGCAGACAAACAGAAAACCCAATTTACAAAAAAGACAAATTTGCAAATAGTTAAAAAACTTAAATATTTAGGAATTTATTTAACAGCAAGATGTGGAACATTAAAAGAAGACAACTACGAAAGATTGTTGAAACAAATAAAATTAGATTTGGAAAAGTGGAAAAACCTCCAACTGTCATTGCTAGGAAGAATAGACATAGTGAAAATGAGTGTCCTGCCGAAACTACTCTTTCTATTCCAAATAATTCCTGTAAAATTGGGAAAGGCATTTTTTGATGACTTAAATGCAACTATACTGAGATTTATATGGCAAGGGAAGAAAGCACGAATCAAAGTGAAAATGCTATAAGAAGCTAAAGACAGTGGAGGATTTGGACTCCCGGACTGGAGATTATATTATCAAGCGGCCATTTTACCATGGCTTAAAGAATGGATAACGCTGAGAAACAAAAGATTACTGTACCTAGAGGGGCATGACCTACAATTGGGTTGGCATGCCTTTCTGTGGTACGGGAAAAATAAAATACACAGATATTTCCAAAACCATGCTATAAGAAATGTACTGTTGGTAGAATGGGAGAGAGTAAAGCAAAAAATTTATATCAAAATACCAGAGTGGCTTTCAGCAATGGAAGCTTTTGCTTACCCAAATTTAATTAACTACAACAAAGTCGTCACCTATAAAGACATTCTGGACAAGGACGGAAAACTTAAAAATAGGCAAGACCTACAACAACATGGTGGCCTTATCTGCAAATGCAAACAAGATACGAGAAAGATGTAAAGACAATGGGAATTTATAAAGAACAGATAGAATTTGACCAAATACTTTTAAAAACAGATGAAAACTTGATTAAAAAACTTTATAGATTTCTTCTAAATTTGAAGATGGAAGAAGAACAAATAAAAGAAACAATGATAGTATGGGCAAAAAACTTTGGATATTCTGTATAGACTTAGAAGATTGGCAAAGGTTATGGGATAGAAACATTAAACTGACTAAAGCAGCTTCACATAAAGAAAACCTGTATAAAATGTTTTATAGATGGCACATGACACCAGTAAGATTAGCGAAAATATTTAAAAATGACTTGAATAATTGTTGGAAACGTAAACAAAAGCCAGGTACTTACTATCATATCTGGTGGGTATGTCCTAGTGTGAAAAAACTTTGCCTTAAGATTCATATATGGTTGGAAAAGATAACTAAAATACAGATAGAATTTAAACCAGAATTGTTTCTGTTAGGAATACTAGGAGCCAAATATAGAAAGAGAATGAGTACTTAATATTACACATCTTGATAGCAGCGAGAAGAGCTTTTGCCCAATATTGGAAAAATGAAAATATACCATCTGAAGAGATCATAATTAGGAAAATTCTAGAATGTGCAGAAATGGACAGATTAACTTTAGAGATCAAGGAGAAAGAAGACTCAGTTTATTTTAAAACATGGGAAAATTTCTACCAATGGTTAGCAAAACGAACTAGCGAGAAATGACTGTGATATTTAATAAGATGAATGACATGTATTAATTAATTGATACTCTTTATGATTACTGTTTTTCTTATTTACTATAGCTATTTAATATTACATTAATCACTGTTTATGAAACATATGTACCCGGACAATAGACTGTTTGCTAAAGCTTGGAAATGTAAATGGGGGTAACCCCATTGTTGTACCTATCCCTACCCCAACCCTAATTCTACCCCAACCCCAATCCTGATTCTTACCCTTAATCCCAACACCCTTACTGACCCTACTTCCTAACCTTTTAAAAAAAACCTCAATAAAATATTAAAAAAAAACAGTTGTGTGCTTCACTTAATGACCATGGTAATTTGCTTAATGACCATGGCTAAAAAGGCGTAAAATTGGGTGCGACTCACTTAACAATTACCTTGGTTAGCAATGGAAATTCCAGTCCAAACTGTGGTCATAAGTCCAGGACTATCTGTATAGGTCTCCCTCCCTTCTGGAGGTACTGTGTGCATATTTCCTGACAGAACAATTAATCATTGGAACAACTTGCCTTCAGTAGTTGAGGGTGGTCCATCACGGCAGGTTTTTAAGAAGAGATTGGACAACCATTTCTCTGAAATGGTATAGGGTCTCCTGCTTGAGCAGGGGGTTGGACTAGAAGACCTCCAAAGTCGCTTCCAACTCTGTTATTCTGTTATATCCCAATGAATTGGATGTCTCAGGAGTAAGTGCTACTAGGTTTGGTGAGATTCAGACCCAGGTAACTATCTATAGCAGCTTTCAAAATCTGGAAACCTATAGATATTTTGGGACTAGAATTAGCAGAATCCCAGGATTCAGGAAAAGACTGAAAGTTCCATAGATTATCTAGGCCAGATGTACAGGCCAATAGTTCTGGGTCCTTAAAAAAATATGCTAAGATGAGTCAAGCAATTTTTTGTCTAATTGCCTGATAAGTGTAATTCCTTGGAAGCATAACTTGACTCTCACAGGTGAATATAAATTAAACCAGTTCAAACAAACATCCTCCTTGCCTATCAAAATTAAACTGTTTCCATGACCTGAGAGCTATGGATATCTTGGGCATGCAAGTGTTGTCATAGCACATACTCCACAGGCATAGAACGGCAGTGCAAGCCAAAGTTAGCTTGCTCCACTACTCAAGTAACATGGAAATGGCCAAACACCACAATCCTTCAAGGGTGTTCTTGTTATAATAGGAGGAAAGCAAACTAACCAATGCTTTTCTTGAGTTTGTAAAAACTGTCAAGAGAGTGAACTCTGCTAAATTAAATGCCTTTGGACCCATCCACAGAATACCGAATAAACTTCATAATCACATACAACACTATTAGATCTGGGCTTCAAAAATCTGAAAGGCTACTAATTGATAGCAAAAGGTAAATAAACCTATCCAAAAATCAAGATATCACTGATAGTATCTTTTCTGATTAAGGCATTTTGTTAAAAGGTATGGGCTTTCATGAACCACAGCTCACTTCATCAGCTGCATTGTCTTAAATTTGGGTGACGGAGAAGGAAGAGAAAACAGAATGTTTATAAAGATATATGAGGGCAATTCGGAAATAAACCTCCGTTTGATTATCAATGACAGACACTCACAGATACAGAACTTTTATTATACACATTTAAAAAACTACATTACTTTTCAACATAATCGCCATTCAAATTGAGGCACTTATCATAATGTCTTACAAGGTTTGAAATTGTTTGATGCCAAATCTGGGCTAAAGGTGGGGTGATCAAAAAATCCCAATGGAACTGCTTCAAAAGTTCTTGGGTGCATCTAGTGATGTGCAGGTGTGCATTATTTCTGAACTGCCCTCGTAGATTACATGTGAGATAAATTACTAGCACTTCATCAATTCAAAATTGTAATGTATAAAAACTCATTGTGTTTGTTGAGACCTTTGGAGAAGGCCTGAAATCTTTTGATGTATTTCGGTATAGCAATCTTTAACTCAAGAGTGCTTTCAGAGTCCTGTTTTTCCAAATTAGTCTCTGAAGTCTGGGTGATTAGTCTCTCTGAAGTCTGGATGATGCCATATTTGTGTCCATTAATTCTTTTGCACAGTTTGTCCCAAGTCTCCTACATACAAGGGCATTGCTGGCAGATGTGGCATGTATCATATTACAGGAAGAACATGTAATCTATTGGGCCTATGATAGTGTTATTAATGTAGGGACAAAATAGACATCTTAGTTTGTTTCAAGATCTGATTCCAATGTTAGCATATTTGCCCTATTTTTCCTTTTGCTTGAGAATCTGCTTCAGGTTATGGTTTTCTAATTTTTTTTCAGTTCCATAGTCTGACACTGTCTAGGCTGTAACATATACAATTCTTTGCAGGATAAGTGCAAGATAAGTGGGAGATATTATTCAAACATACACATTCAGGAATATACAACAGGTTGATGTATTTACATATTAATTGAAGCGATAAATGGTTTGTCTGCTTTTGACTGATAAGAACCCAGGCACAATGGTTTGTAAAATTGGCCATATATATTGTTTTTGGCTAATTTAATGCAACTCAAACATCAACTCTGAATATTAAAACTGATTTTTAAACCTTGGTCAGAGATTAGGCATAATAGTGAACATCTCTGCCGAAGAAAGTGACACTTGTAAGCATAGTTGCCAACAATAAATGAATTACTGCAGAATTAAGGCATGGACAAAACAGTGGGAGGAGCAAACAATGACATTAAGAGGATTTTTGGATCCAGATCATTGTCAGTTACTGAAGTTTAAAAAGATTAAAGTTCTTTTTTTTTCCAAAACTAATTCCATAACATACTTTGCTAATATATCTTCCCCTTGGAATATTATAAAGAAATATCAACCAGTCACATAGGTTACTGGCTGGACAATTGTTACTGGCTGACAGTGCAGGATTGACCTTTCTGCATTTTAAAATATACTTGTGAAAAGTCCTATCTTGTAAACATTTCATATTTCTAAATCAAGACTCTTATGGAAATACTACTTTATATTAAATATAATTATTAGTTGTCTTTCAAACCAACATCTTCCAAAGGTGATTTATAAACAAAGATAAAAAACTGGAATGTATTGGTTCTAAAATAAGCTAGTTATAATGGTATAAAATATAAAATAACTGCTTCCTAATACTGTGGTTTCCAGACAATCAGTAGATGGCGGCAAAGTGATACAGAAAACTCTATCTCTGCCACCATCTGGTGTTCATCTAGAGTTTTGCAGCAATTGAATTATATACTATTTGGTCAGATCTAGCAGCATATTTTTTCATGTGATCCTTTCCACTGTACCTGATTAATATAAATACTTCAGTAATGTTATAAACCTATTGCTATAGAGTATATAACTATGTTTTGTTTTGTTTTTACAAATAACTTAGAGGAAAGTCCTATGCAGGTGAAGCATCATATGAAAATCTTAGTTTACTTAATCATGTCACTTTTGTTCAATTGTGAATAAAAAATAAGGGAATATACAACTGAATGCTGCAATATGGTTAGCGGCCTGAATATGCTCAGCAGGAATGCATGTGCACTAATTCTATGACTGATTCCTCTCATTTATGAAGTAATACAAGAGGACTTTTGAACTTTGAATATTTAATACTTATCACCAGCCACCCATGATCAACTTTATAAATTTGTCATGAACTGATGTCTGTTTCTCACAAATAAAACTGGAAGCCATATGTCTCTGGTTAAATTAAATACTAATTATGAATAAGTAAAGAAAGTAAACAATCCTTTCTATCTCAATGGGCTGATCTATTGCAAATAGATCAAGGCAGTACAGCATACTTCATTTATATATTATTAACTTACGTTTTCCTTTCCAGAGACATTTGTGTCTATGTGATTTCATCACCCAGGCTATTGCAAAATACAATCTAGATGAAAAGATATACTCATCAATTGTATTGTAAACCTGTTCAACTTTCACTTTTATTGCGCAACTGGGCAAACCTTCTCTGCTGTTTCTTTTCCATGTTCAACAAATGAACAAAGAGCCAAATGTTAAAAACAAAATGCAGAGAAGGGTACAATTGCACACAATTGTTTCAAGGTGCTACTGGAGAATTTTCTCATTCAAATGAGTCTTACCCCTCTAGAATTTGGCCTGTAATGGCACTGATTGTTATTGTAATTAAATCACTTGTTTGGAATAAAGTAAAAAAAAAATCAGTACATTCTCAAATCTGATGTATTACCCCAATATGAAAAATGCTAAACCCCTTTTTCCTATAATTTTGAAATAATAGAAAATAGTTGTAGCTCAGGTTTTAGATTTTGGCAGTGGTTTGCTCTCCAAGTTAGTTTCAATATAATTTCTGAACATTTTGCTACAAACTAGGTAACATCATCAGCAGGAATTTCTTGTCCTATTCTCCTTTGCTTATAAATGTCTTGTGTGCCAGTGTAGTCACTTGGTCGTGCGATTGGTTGTTCCTTTGGAGCTATATCTAAATTTCATAATACGATGCTTATCATCCAAATCCCGACAAAATACACAGCCAATCACAAAAACAAGTCCTGCCATACATCAAAGAGACATCTGAAATGGCTGTCAGAATACTGCAACCCCTAGGAATAATGATAGCTCACAAAGCCACATTTACACTCAGAAAAGAGCTGTCTAAAGTCAAAGACAAAATACAGAAGGAAGACAACAGCAACATAGTATACAAAATCAATTGCAATAATTGTAACCAATTCTATGTGAGACAAACAGGAAGGCAATTGAAAACAAGGATTCATAAACATCAACTAGCAGTTAAACAGCATGACCAAAAATCCCTGATCTCAAACCACATTGATAATAAATAACACCAATTTGATTGGAAAGGAACAAAAATTATTGGGCATGCCAACACCCACCACACATGTGAATTTATTAAGGCCTGGTATTCTACCAAAGGAGCAATTAACAAGCATATTGATCTAGATCCAGCATATGAATATGTAAGAAACCAGACCATTCGAACTACCAATCAACAAGAGAACCAATTAGCTGCTCAGAAATTAAATATAGCTCCAAATGAACAACCAATGCACGATCAATTGACCACACTGGCACACAAGACATTTATAAGCTAAGGAGAATAGGACAAGAAAATCCTGCTGATGATGTTACCTAGTTTGGTAATGAAATGTTCAGAAACGATATTGAAACAAGCTTTTTCCTATAATATTTATTACCTGTCCAGAGTTCACTAGAATGGGGCAGCCAATAAATATAAATATAATAAATATAAATGTGAATGTAAACATAAATATAAATATAATTATGCTGAGTATAGGGGTCAAATGACTTATCCATCAAGCCCAATGCAGCCTATGCTGTCTTCTTGGTGGTCAATCTCTAGAACACGGGTGTCAAACTTGCGACGTCACGTGATGTGTCACAACGTATCACAATTTTTTTCCCATTGCCGACGATGGGGTGGGCGCGGTTTTGGCGTGACGCATCTGGCCCATGGGCCGGCAGTTTGACACCCCTGCTCTAGAAGCTCTGGTGGGGTAGCTCCATAGAATTTACCTGGAAATGATAGAGCTTGAAGTCCAGACCTGTGTTCAACCACTGGACTCTGATGCCAACTAAAGAAATTTGTTAAAAGCATAAGTCATGAATAAAGCCTTTTTTGTTCATGTGAATGCAATCTGCCTACGGATTCATTAAGTTAAATCAGTTGCTACTAGATAGTTGCTTCTGAGGAGTAAGTTTGCTTACTGCAGAATATTCTTTCCACATGGCTAAGGCTCTGCTTCAAATGTTAGTGTAGCCTTGTGGAGTCCCAGCCAGGCAGAAGTGATTTATGTTGGCAGACACAACACTGTAACCATCAATCAGTTAAGGGCCATATAAATTACAGTAGCAGAGATACATAATTGTTGTTAAAGGGCATCTATGTTAAACCTCAGATAACCTTTCAAGCTGCAAAAATCAGAGAATGCATGGGTAAAAAATAATAAAATATGCAGCTTTTCCCAGTCAAATGTGTGTTTGCTTGCTTGTTTGCTTGCTTGCTTGCTTTCTGGCTATTTTTATCTATATCTTTCTCAGGCATATAGAGTGCTTCAGTACTGTTAAGCAGATTAATTCCCAGTGACAGTAAAAGGTTCCAGAATTCAAAGATTTCAGTTGCATTATTCCCAAGGGCCTGCTGAACTGCCAGGTCTTAACAGATTTTCTAAACCCAAACAGGGCTTGTTGACTATATATGATGGCTACAATGCCTATCATCATGATCTAATATATCCACTTATACCTGGCTGATATTGTTTGAACTCAGAAGCTAAGCAGTGTCATTGGATGGGAGATTTCCAGAGAAAAACACCAAGGCTGTAGGTTAAGCTGGCAAGTCAAAAAGCATCCAAGGAAACTATGGTTAAGAAAACTACATGGATGTGTGAATGAAGTTACTAGAAATCAAGTTCAATTCAAATAAGTGAGGTTGGTGTCTGCTCTTTTCAAAAATAGCTGCAGCCATACAGGCAAGAATCTCTCCCCCCTCCTTCCCTCAGGCATTCATCCATTCCCTCAGAACTGAAATCATACGTATTCAAACTGGTATTCCAGCTGCCTGGCTAATTGAGACATGCCCTGGTGTTTTCAAGGACATGCTGACAACCAGAGGCAGCTTCACTGCACCCAGTTTTCTGAGCTTACAAAAGCAAAGGGTAACACAGAGTGGGAAGAAAGGAGGTGTAGCAGGAAAATGGTAAGCAAATGGCCTACAGACAGGGAAGTAGAGGTGACATCTGGAGATTGGCAGCTATTACAAAGAGACAAGAGGACTTTAATTTGACTGCCAGGATTACAAGCGATGGTTAGCAGCATATCCTGGTGAAATATTTACTTGACAATATTATCTTGCAAACTCATAGAAGAGTGGAGTTGACTCAGAGCAATAGCCTGTTGTTGGGAAAGTGCGTGTTGCCAGAAAAAGCAATTTGTACAGGCTTGTTACTTTACGGTGTGTCCAGTTCTTGAAGAGCAAAGAATCTTCATATGTACTAATATGTATAAATTTTATTCATAATAGAAAGTGATATATAGATTTTTTTTCCCCTGTATGCATGTTGCTATTGCTTATTTTGTGAGTAAAGAGATATATTTACAGTAATTATTTTAGTTATATATAGAAAGCCCCATTGGCTGATCATTTCAGAGATATTTCCATACCTAAACAGAAACAGGATGACCGCAAGTGGGCAAAAATGCAGGAGCAACTTCCAATTTCCTGCTGACTTCCCCATTGAACATTCTTGTGGGAAGCTGGCTGGCAGCATCAAAAATCTTCCTTCCTTTCATCCCTCCCTTCCTTCATTCCATTCACCTTTCCCTCCTTCCCACCCTTTCCTCTCTCATGCTCTCCCTCCCTAGAATTCCTACTGTCTTCCCCATTTGCTTTGCTTGTAGGAAGTTTGTAGGGAGAAAATCATTGGGGAAGCCAGAAGGAAGTGACAAGTCAAAGGCCAGCAAGCATTTAAGTAGCTGCTGCAAGGTGGGGGGAGAAGCAAGGGGTTTTGCAGGGCTGCAGGGTATGTACATGATCAGAATGGGTGGGCAGCATGGATGGGAAAGAGCATGCAGGGGTGTGTGATAGGTGGGACCAGGGGGTGGGAAGGATGTCTTGGACTGCTTGGGAATACACAAAAGGTGCCATGTGGTCAGGAACAGCACGCATGAGCTGTGTGGATTAGGGAGGGTGCAGAGGAAGCACAGGTCAGGGAGGGCAAGCTGGGATATGCAGGGAGTGTCACATGGGTCAGAGAAGGCATTGGGGCTGCACAAGAAGTGCCACATGAATTGGAGAAGATGTACTGGGGTTCCTTCTTTCTTCCCTTCCTTTCTTTCCTCTCTTCCTCCCTTCCCTTCTTTTTCTTTCCCAGCAGGCAGGTAAGTGGTTGTTGCTGGGTGGAGGAAGGAGCAAAGGAGTGCATAAGTAGCCAGGAAACTGTCATGGAATATTGAAAATGAGGATCATGTGACCAAAGCAGCACAATAGCACTGAAACAGCCAGAACTTTCCTAAATTTAATTCCCCCAGGAGTCATGGATTCTGGCATTTTGTAACTTAGCCCATTTGAGGTACCTTTGTTGACAAAGTTTTGCACTAGGATGCACTATTTCACTCAGTTAAAGGGGAAAGACATGAGAGTTTTAGTAATAGATAGATCATGATTGGCATCCTGAAATCTTGTTGTTGCCTTGATTGTGACTTTGGGTCCACTTGCATGAACTGACATTATTGTGTCCTCTGAGTAAACAAAACAAGACTTGGGCCAAGAGTCCAAGGTCTGAGTCAGGAGATTAAGGAGGAGAACTCTCAAATGCAGCAGGATTGACCTCAGACACTGTGACTATTTAAGCAGAAGATTCATATAGAACCCTTAATTCCAGGAATTGAAATTAGCACAATGTTTTCTCCAAAGAATGATGTAGGGCAAGCATAGGTCTAGTATCTTCAAATGTTTGAAATTCACATCAGCCATAGCCAGCACACCAATAGCAAGGAAGTGCAAAATTGTAACCCAGAATTTCTGGAGAATGTTTCCTTTAATCTCGCTGATCCTTCTTAAAGCACAAAAGAAAATTTGTAGAGATAATGTGCAACTTTGCTGAAACCAAGGTTATGGCTGTGAAACTTGTCATTAGAACTGGATATACTTGAGTACTTGTTTCAGAAATAATTCTGTCCAGACATGTTATATGTCCAAACTTGTCTGATTCCAAAGTCCTGTCATCTCATGACTTGGCATGTAGAGGCGATATAGAGGTAAAGGAGTCCATACAAATTCCAGAATTATGAATCTTAATCAGATGATTTTATCAGACAATTCTTATAATTAAGTTTTTAAAAAATAAAATGTGAAGAATCTCTAATGCTACTTAATTTAGTACCACATACTGAGGCATGATTCTCTTAAAATTACAAAGTATAATCAAAAATTGAATATTTAATAGTTAAAAGCTCAATGAGAGAAATATTCAGACTTTTGTTTACCTAACAATGATAGATTATATTGATTTATATATCAGACATATCACAATTACAATTCTGGATGGTGAGCATAGGATTAAAACAAAAACAATAATAATAAAAAAGCAATACCCTGTGTCATTTTCAAAGATAATATCCTTTAAATCATTTGCAGATGACTGCAAAAAAAAAAATCAGGATTCTGATAGCATCTTTTCCAAATAACAAATTTTATTAAACAGCATAAGCTTTTGTGATCTGAGGAAGTGTTTTGCAGTTCATGAAAAGTTATGCTATTTAATAAAATGTGTTTGTCAAGGTGCTTCTGGTTTTTTCCCCACTACTGACATTGCATCTTTCCCTAAAATGTCTTTTGATGGTTGGTGTCTCTGTTAAGAGAAAACATCCTGTTCTTTTTCTGCACTTAACTGTAGAAAATGAATCTGCCGTAAATTGTAGGATTGCTCAAGCATAGATGTAATCTATCAGTCTGATGTAATATTTGCCAACACATTGGAGCTCTCTGTGAAACTAAAACTATGTAAAACTGTACTGCAATCACATTTGAATTTAAGCTCCTGAATCTGAATCTGCCAGCCACAGATAGAAAAGATGTGGCTCTCCTGCTGCTGTAGAACTTTCCACATACTTCACCATTGTCTGCATTGCCTAGGCTGCCAAAAGCTGCAATTAGCACAGAATCACCAAATTATGAGATTGGAAGGGACCACAAGGATAATCTAATCTACCCCTCTAAATTGTGCAGGAAAATCAATTAAACCTCCGGTGAGTGGTGCTGTCAGGCTTTTCTTTAAAATTTTCAAAAATGAAGAGTCCAGAATTTCCAGTTAGGTTGCTCCACTGTTGTACAGATCTTACAGTCAGGAAATTCAAATAAAATCTAGCTTGCTGCAGCTTATATCCATTATTTTTGGTGCTGATGTCTATATTAATAGTTCATGAGCATCCTCTCTATCTTTTATTCACCTGAACTTTGATGTAATGTCTCTCATCATAATGGGAATTAGTTCCTTATTATATTTCTTATGGCATTTTTTATGCCCCTAAGCACTGATGTAATGTCTCTCCTCAGAGTTTTCTTCAGAATAAACTTTCCAAGTTCCTTCTGCCTGTCCTTATATTGCATATTCTCAAATTGCTATATAAGCTTTGTCATTCTCCTAACTTGTCAATATCCTTCTTGGAGTGTAATGCCCAGAATCATACATCATAATCCAGGTGTGGTGTCACCGGTGCAGACTATAATGAAATGAGGATTTCACACATCTTTGATATAGTGCTGCTTTTGATGCATCACAGAACTATATTATCCTTTCTAGCAGCTGTCCAAACCACTGGCTCATGATCAGCTTGTTGTCAATCAATTATTGCACCCATATCTTTTTCTGATGCAATGTATCCAAACTATGACTCCCTCATCTTGTATTGCTCTTGTTCTTAATTCACTCTGGAAATTAATTATGGAGAAATTATGATGGGGAATTCTGGCATTTTTAAAATGCAACTGGCATTATTGCTATCTGGAGATAAAAAAGAAGAAATTAATTTTCTCCTGTGTGTTCATTACTATCGTCTGACAAAATCTCCACCTTCCTACCTAAAACCTACCATTAAACATGTACAATAGAGGTACTTTTCAAAACATTTTTTTCAACAGGCAAGACATAGCACAATTGTATCATGAGATTGGGCAAGTGAGTGTCCCAGTTCTGAGGAAGTTTTCAGTGAATACAGAGGAGTACATAAATGGCCTTGAAGGTATTCAGTAGCCCTCAGATAAACACCAGCTTAGAACTGAAAGGGGATGGAATGAGAAGGAAACTCAAGACTGATGGAAGTAAGCTATGTGTCAATGCTGCTAACATCGAATGTTCTTGCCTGACAATATATGAAGATGCAGACATTTACTATTTAACCTGTGTATTACTTTAGAGTTACAATTAGATAGTGGGGGAAGGGGAGTGGAAGAATGTGCTTGGGAACTAGTTAGCCATAACAGTATTTCAGTAGGGTATTTTCAATGTCAGTTGTAATACGAGGAGATAAAATGTGGCGGGTTATGAAACGGGAGGGAAAGTTCACACTTCAAACTAATTGGAGAATGTGATTTATGACTGGTAAATGAGGGAGTGAGTTATGCTCAGATATTCTGGGATGAGGGAGGGGAATTTAGATTTTGGCTTCGCTCATGTACGTGCCAAAGCTATGTTGCCATTAAAAGATTCTTAAAGGGAAACAATGCCTCAAGTTTCTTTGAAAAGCTTCTTCTTTTGGAACCATGTCATCAAGCCAAAATCCAATAAACTTTTCAGACCATTTAGGGGTTCCGAGCCCCAATCGCTGTTCCTAAAACTGAAGGAATAGACTGACAAAGATTTGGAGAAGATCTCATCATGGAAGAAGAGAATTTGCCTGAGGCTAGTACCCCGGCAGCAGCAACTTCCCCAGGGGGGGGGAGCGACAGCGAGTAAGCCGGTAGAGAGGGAACTCTCGCAAATCTCCCTGCTGGGAGCAAGGCCAAAGCAATTAGGAGAGCTGATTTGGTCGTCAGACTGGGAGAAGCTGAGCGGTGATTCCAGAGGTTTCATAACAGCTTTACCATCCTCAAAGACTTCCAAGGCGGATGAGTTGGAGCCACAACAAAGGGATCCTTGCAGATTGCGTCCCCCACACCAGTGGAGAGCTGCCAGGCCATCTGCCACTGAAGACTCGGGTGAGTGGAAATATCCAACTGCCACTCATAATCAGTCAGTAGAAAATTTGGCAGAAAGATTTGAAGAATTAGAATTGAGGGGCGGGGAACAGTTCCTGCTGAGAGAGGCCCCCAGCCCCTCCCTCGCAGACCAAACAGCCTTCCAGACCCTGGAGTCCCCTTCCAGGGCCTCCAGTCCCACAGAGAGAGGGAATCCCAGCCTGGGCCCCCTGCCTCAATGGGGAGTTTGGCAGCCCCTGCAGATGGAAGATCAAAGGCCTCTGAGCATGCTTCAGCTAATAGAGGCCTTGCAGCAGCTTGGGGTGGTGCAAAAGCCAGGAGAGCAACAGCAGGTGGGCCCGCAAATGAGGGAGGCCCAACAACCATGGAGGGACCTACAGCAGCAGCGGGTGCTGTCAGCCCCCGCAGGCCAATGACAGAGAAGACAGCAGCCACCTCCAGCTAATCAGCAACCTTTAGAAGAACTCCCACAACTCGAGAGGCCAGTACTACCGGTATTGCAACCACAGCAGGGTGGAGGACCGCAGCCCCCGAACGTGTGACCCCTGGGCATATGGCAGCAGCCAGGGTGGGGCCAGCTACAACTGGGAGTGCCACCCCTACAGTGGAGAGCTCGGCAGCCGTTGAATCAGCAACAAGGATGGGGCCAGCAGCAACTGGGGGAAGCCCAGCAGCTGTTGCACCAGCAGCCAGGGTGGGCCCAGCAGCAACAGCCACAGTGGGGGCCACAACAGCCTATAATTGCGCCACCCTTCAGAGCAACCTTCGATGGAGACTCAGAGAAGCTAAAAAATTTCCTCAACCAAGTACGTTCTCATT
Organism: Azemiops feae; assembly: GCA_023970755.1. NCBI lineage: Eukaryota > Metazoa > Chordata > Lepidosauria > Squamata > Viperidae > Azemiops > Azemiops feae. The sequence continues at coordinate 46,776 of JALGBA010000593.1, forward strand.
TGAACCACTGGGCCTATCTCTACCCAGACCCAGGTGCCATGGTCGATGTGATTGCGTCCAACCTGGAGGGAGAAGCATCCAAATGGCTGAACAATTTATATAATGAGCAAGCCCCCGAATTAGATGATCCCCACCTCTTCCTCCTAGGGCTGAGAGAAAGATTTGAGGACCCATCCATTAGCCTTAGAGCAGGAGGACAAATCCACAAAATAAAACAAGCCAGCAGACCTGCCCTGGAGTACGTGCGCGAGTTCCGTAAGATAGCCAGTCGAATAGAGGGGTGGCCTGAGCAATCCCTAATCCATCTCTTCATTGAGGGATTAGACGACCATCTCTCCCAGGCCTGCATCTATCGAGCAGTACCTGATCAGCTGCACGAGTGGTACCAGGCAGCGGTGAAGCTAGACGTTCAACTCACCCGCTATAAGGAGCCTCCCCCACCTGAACCTGAGATAAGACCAGAGCAACCCAGATGACAACCACCACCCCGAAAACCCCCAATGGCTACAACCACTGAAAGGCCCAGACCACCTGCAGGTCTACCGATCACATGCTTCTGATGCGGACAGCAGGGACATTGAGCAGCAAACTGCCTGGTTCCCTACCCCCAACACCAGAGCAGACCGGGACCTGCAGTGAGGAAGAGACCTGGCCAGCAGCCATCGAGAGGAAAATCCAACTGGATCACACAGCAACTGGTTGCCCAAGTTACCTCCCCTACACAGGAGGACACTGGAACTGAGGCTGGATCCACCCCCACTCTACCCTCTTTTGACAGCGATGACGAAGGAGAGAATGACCCAATGGTGAGTCGATCCATCCCTCCTTTTTCACTGCCTGCAAAATTAATCAACCCTAAGTCGGGAGCACAGACAGCTTTAAAAGTGCTAGTTGATTCTGGATGCTCCCGATGTATTATTAGCTTGCCCTTTGCCATGAAATTGGGTATACGAGCAAAATTGCTCTCCAAGCCAGTGAGGTTTGAGCAAGCCGATGGCTCCCTGATGGGAGGGACTCTTGTCACGCAACTAACTTAGCCTCTATGCCTAGAAATAGGTGAGCATTGGGAGTTCATACGCTTCCTGGTGGCTCCAAAACTGACTGAGGATCCTAGGATTAGCCTGGTTGGACAAATGGAAGCCATTTATCTGGTGGGAGAAAGGAATGAGAACTGTGAGGCTACCAATAGGGCCTAACCCCCCCCCCCCGATTCAACAGACGTTGCGGAACACTTTAGGCCACCTAATGAGCGAGCACATATAGCTGCCTCACCGTCACCAGGCGAATCACTCATCCCCAATGAATACCGGGACCTAGCGGAGGCATTCAGTGAAAATGAATGCGATGTCCTACCCCCTCACAGGCCCAATGACTGTTCTATCAAACTGGTGCCAGGAGCCAAACTCCCACGCCCGAGAATGTACGCTATGTCCCCCCTCGAAATGGAAGAGATGCAGCAATACGTGAATAAAAACCTAGCGAGAGGGTTCATTGAACGGGCCAAATCTACCGTGGGAGCCCCCGTGTTATTTAAAGAAAAAAAAGATGGGTCTCTCCATCTCTGCGTAGACTATAAGGGACTCAACGCCGTAAGTGTGGAAAACAAATACCCCCTCCCCCTCCTAAAGGACTTATTAACCCATCTGGCAAAGGGGAGTATCTTCACTAAATTAGACCTGAGAGAAGCATACTACCGAGTGAGAATAAAAGAGGGAGACGAGTGGAAAACTGCTTTCAACTGCCCTATGGGGAGCTATCAGTTCAAAGTCATGCCATTTGGACTACAGGGGGCCCCAGCCGTATTCATGCAGTTAATTAATGAAACCCTACATGATCACTTATACAAAGGGGTTCTGGTGTACCTTGACGACATCCTGATATACAGCACGAATGCGGTTGATCACATAAAACTAGTGAGAGAAGTATTAAAGAAATTATTAAATGCCAAACTTTATGCCAAATTGTCAAAATGTGAATTCCATCAGACCCGATTAGATTATCTTGGCTACAGAATTTCCAACAAGGGCATTGAAATGGATCCAGCCAAGGTGAAAACTATAATCGAATGGCAGCCCCAAAAAACCTGCAAACAGCTCCAGAGCTTTCTAGGTTTTGCCAACTTCCATCGTCAATTCATCCCCTCTTTTGCCAAGATCACCCTACCTCTTACAGAATTACTCAAAACAGGCAAAAGAGGAGGGAAGCCGTGACCGGGCCAACCACTAGCATGGACGATGAACTGTCAAACAGCTTTTGAGAATTTAAAGAGACTATTTGCTGCTGAACCGGTCCTAAAGCACCCTTGCCCAGGGGAGCCCTTTGTGATTCAAGCCAACGCCAGCGATGTGGCAGTTGGATCTGTATTACTTCAAAAGAACAAGAGTGGAGTCCTGCAACCCTGCATCTACACCTCTAAAAAATTTACGGAAAGTGAACGGAGATGGCCAATATGGGAGAAGGAGGCCTTCACAATTAGATGGGGGCTGTTAAACTGGTGACACTATCTAGAAGGGAGCAAGGTGCCATTTGAAGTATGGACAGATCACAAAAACCTGGAGGCACTGAAAACTCCCCGCAAATTGTCCCCAAAGCAAGTACGGTGGGCACAGTACTTTAACCGCTTCAACTTCACTCTAAAGTACATACCGGGAGGGAAAAACTTCCTAGCTGATGCGCTATTGAGATTGCCCCAATACAAAAGCGAATGTGAAGAGGTTAATGAGGCAATTATCTCCAATTCACAACCTGCTGCACAAATCACGCCTCGCAGGGTCCCAAATCCTGATGACCCTGGAGTAAAGAAAATAAAACGAGAGCTCCTCACCGATCAATGGTTCAAAGATAATCAAACCTCCTTGACGTGCAGGGATGGTTTGGCTTACAAGGGAGGGAAACTGTATTTGCCCGAATCCCTCCGTCTTAATGCTCTCAAACACAGCCATGATGTGAAACAGGCTGGACACTTTGGATATCTAAAAACTCTACATCTCACCCATCAGCAATTTTGGTGGCCGGGACTGAAACGGGATGTGGAAAACTATGTAAAGAGTTGTACTGTATGTGCCACAATGAAAAGAATCCCGGGGAAAACCCCTGGGTTACTGCAACCGGTGGCAGACCCTTCTCAACCATGGGAAGAAATAGCTATGGACTTTATAGTAGACCTACCTGAAAGCAGAGGAAATACTCTCATCTGGACTGTGATAGACCTGTTCTCAAAGCAGGCTCATTTCATTGCCTGCAAAGGACTCCCATCTGCCCAACGACTGACCAAATTATTCCTGAAACATATCTACCGGCTGCATGGCGCCCCTAACCGGATAATTTCGGACAGGGGGGTGCAATTCACAGCGAAGTTTTGGAGGAGTTTTCTAAAACTAATTGGGTCATCTCAAGGTTTATCATCTGCTTTTCATCCGGCCACCAATGGGGCTGCAGAAGCCGCTAACAAAATGGTGGAGCAATATCTCAGATGCTACGTTTCCTACCAACAAACAAACTGGACTGACCTCCTCCCTTTTGCAGAGGTGGCGTACAATAATTCTGTACACAGCAGCACCGGCTACACACCTTTCAGAGTAGCCACAGGAAAAGGGATTGCCAGGTGCTTGGCTAGTCAACATATTCTTTTGTCCCATGGGAAGTAAGGTCATCGGCTGCTCCCGAGACTGCAGGTTGGGCATTTCATGAAAAGCCCGCCAAGATGTATTGGGGAACGTAGTTCTTTGCATAGCTTAAAGGTAGGATTTCTTAACTTTGTATTGGGGAATTGTTATGTCTGTCTTCAGACTTGGTTTCACTTTTGATGTGCCAATACTTTGTAACTAATAAAAATGTTCTTTGAGGAATTTCCAAGCCTCAGAGTTCTGCTTTATTTGTCTCTGTCTATCAGAACCTTGACATTAAACCAAGTCTCTTAAAACTTCACCTACCCACTCACTTTTGGGAGAGTGGTAAAGACTCGGCAAAGACTCGAGATGGAGGAAAAAATTGAAACTGCTGCCAGCTGCAATGGGACTCAGGCTGTCAGAGCACAGGCTAGCACTCCAGACCCTGAGGAGGCGTCACTGGCAGGGGCTTGGCCAAAAACCAGGTTGATCCAACTTGGGAAGCTGGTGCTTCAGGAAGGAGCTACAGCCCTGGTGGACCTCTTCCAAGTCGAGGCTGCCCATCAGCACAGAAGCCCTGTATCCCAGCCAAGTTTGTTGCCTTGACCTCGGGATGCCAGTCCCAGAGTCCAGCCAAGAGAAGTCTGGAGAGTGATTTGGCCACCTCCCCAGAACCAGCAAGCCGCCCAAGCCTAGCAGCAGGTGCAGGCGGCTCCACTGAGGTTTGAGCCACCTCCTATCAAGCCCACCGTTGATGGGGATCCCAAAAAGCTGACCTTCTCCTTAAACCAGGTGTGGGCTCATTTAGATCGCTATGCTTATGCCTACCTGGATGAGCTATGATGGTGAATGCTGTGGCGGCAAATTTAGAGGGAGAAGCAGCCAACTGGGTGACCAACCTCCATGATGAAGGTGCTCCTGAATTGCATGACATTAATCTATTCATGGAGCAACTGAGGGGTCAGTTTGAAGACGAATCCCAAGTACTACTGGCCGAGAAAGAAATCCACCACCTGAAGCAAAGAGGTCACCCCACAAAGGAGTACATCCATGAATTCAGGAGAGTTGCCAACTAGCTGGGCAGTGGCCTGAGTGGTCACTGATCAACTACTTCAAACAGGGGTTAGATCATGACTTGCTTCAAGCCTGCATCATTCGAGGTTTTCCCAACCTGTTGCATCAGTGGTACCGTATGGTGATGATGCTGGACATTCAGCTGGACCACCCCGAAAGTCAAGCACTGCCAAACCCAAGCCGCCACGTGTCCAAGAAAAATGCCTCTATGGCCAATGATCCCAAACTTCTGCAGCCGCCAACATCCCCGAAGCACCAGCCAGGGCTTCAATCAAGTGTTATCAGTGCGGTCAGATGGGTCATGTGCTGTGGAGTGCCCAGCTCCTCACCCTCAGCCCAGGAGTGCAGCCGTGAAACCATGAAGAGCTCCCAGAGGGAGAAGAGAGAAAACCAACTGGGCACGTCAAGGCCTGGGTGTCGACGCTTCCCCTCCCGCCAAGCTTGAAGCCAAACCCCAACCTGAGCCACAGCAGATGCCGGCGCTGTATGATAGTGATGAGGAAGGCAAGGAAGACCCCATGGTGAGTCAGCCCATTCTCTCTTTTGCCATTCCTGCCAGGCTGATAGTGCCGAAAACAGGGGCTCACATGAATTTGAAGGTCCTAATAGACTCGGGTTGCACTTGGTGCTTAATTAACTTACCCACTGTGCTCAAACTGGGAATCCGAGCCAAGCTATTTTCCCTGCCCATGAGGTTTGAGCAGGCCGACAGGTCCCTCATCAGAAGTGCCCCTGCCACATACCTAACCAAACCTGTGCATTTGGAAATGGGTCGGATTGGGAAATTATCTGTTTTGTGGTGGTCTCGAAGATGACCGAAGCAGTAATTTTGGGGCTAGCATGGTTAGATAAATGGCGTCCTAACATCTGGTGGGAGGAGGGAATGTGGAAATTATGACTGGGGGCTGGACCCCTCCCACCTGATGCTGACAATTAAACAAAGGTCCTGGCCATCTGCGAGATGCAAGGGGAGCCTCATGAAACCCTAAAGACTGTAGCCAAAAAGCTACCAGGGATTCAACTTGTCCCCACTGAGTTCCATGATTTGGCAGAAGCATTTAGTGAGAAGGAATGAGACATCCTTCCCCCACACCAGGCTATGGACTGTGCTATTGAAATTCTATCCAGTGTCAAACTGCCTAAACCTAGGATGTACTCTATGACAGGACTTTTCAACCAGTGGTATGCGTACCACCTGTGGTACTTTGCCATGTGGCAGGTGGTATGCGACTGCTAGCCAAGTGTAGCAGGGGAGGGGAATGAGCTGAAGTGACCCAAGCCTGAGGGAGAGGCAGCTGTAGCTGCAGGACTGTCTGGGCTTGGCAGAAGCCCCAGGAGCCAGCAGGGCTCCAGCTGATTGGCGCTTCCAGAAGCAGCGTGGAGCTGGAGGTGAACTAAAGAAAAAGGGGGGGAGGAGAGGAGAGGCTATAAAAGGAGGTGGTTTGGGCAGGAAAGGGAAAAAAAGATAACAGGGAAAGAGGTCAGCCGGCAGGGAGGAAACAGGGACAGAGAAGAAGCAGCAGCTGTTGCTGGAAGAAAAGGTCCCCTTGTTCATTTTCTCCAGCCAGGAGAATGCAATCAGCGCTGATGAAATGAAAAGCTGGCATGTCGAAAAGGAGGTGGGTTTATTTAGTTCTGGTTCAACTGGAAGCTTGATTGGTTACCATAAGGATTTTTGTACAGTTTTTACAGCGTTTTGTAATTCAGAAGCTCCTTCGTGTGCTTTGGTTATTGGAATATTTTAGTCTGTATTTTAGGCTAGCAATGAGTCCAAAGTGTTGACTTCTATAGGTTTAATCCTTTAAACAAATGTAATTAGTTTTACCCCCTTATCTTGAGTCTGTCTATGGCTTTTAGAAAATTTTCTTTGAAGGTAAACAGGCTTAATTTAAGGCTAAAGCTTTTCCGCAATTGCCGGAGCCTTTCAGTCTCGAGTTGCAACATTGTGACACGTGACACGCCTGAGGTAGCTTAAAGGGGAAAAAATGGAGTTTATGTGTTTTTTTATTTTGTGAGCCTTTCTTGCTTTGCATTTGGGTACAGGGAAGACATTGGGGGTGCATTCTTACTACACTGTGGAAAGAGCTCAGAAGGGAGAGAGGAAGAAGGGCCGACCAGCTAGCTCAGGGGTCTACAAACTTAGCAACTTTAAGACCTGTGGACTTCAACTCTCAGAATTCCTCATCCAGCCATAATGGCTGAGGAATTCTGGGAGTTGAAATCCACAAGTCTTAAAAGTGCCAAGTTTGAAGACCCCTGAGCTAGCTGGTAGTGGTGCATATTAATAAATATGGATAAATTCATCATACATTTGTCAGTGCAAAGGGAAAGTGATTCAGCAAAGGAACAGCCACCGAAGAAATTAAAACTGGTACTTTTTCCCTTTTTTCTACAGTTTGTAATATTTTATTAGATTATAGAATAAAATACAAAAGCAAATAGTAGGACATAGTGGGGAGGAAAAAGGGGGGGAAAGTGAGGGGGAGAAGGGAAAAAGAACAGACTTCCTCTGTTGCAGTAGAAGGAAGCATTAACATTGAACCTAAACTTTTTACTTTTCCATAATATTATAAACTAGCCATTTCTATAACAACAAATGAATCTAATCAGTAAAACCCAAAATCCCCTCCCTTTTTTTAGTCATCAAGTTTTTGACACCTTGCTAAGCACTGATGGTACTCAAATATTGTCATGTCCTAAAAGTGGTACAATCTGTGAAAAGGTTGAAAAGCCCTGCTCTATGACACCCAAAGAAATGAAAGAACTGAGAGATTACATCAATAAAAACTTAGCTAAGGGTTTCATTCAGCCAGCCAAATCACCCGTGGCTGCTCCCATACTTTTCAAGGGAAAAAAAGGTGGCTCTTTTAGATTATGCATAGATTTTAAATCCCTCAACACTGTCAGCATAGAAAATACGTAACGCCTCCCCTTGATGAAGGACATGTTAGCCCACTTGGCTAAAGGAAAAATCTTTACCAAGCTGGATTTAAGAGAGGCTAATTACCGGATCCGGATCAAGGAGGGAGACGAGTGGAAAACAGCATTCAATTGCCCATTGGGGAGTTTCCAATTTGAAGTGATGCCTTTTGGACTGCAGGGGCCCCCTGCTGTGTTTATGCAATTGATAAATCAAGTGCTCCATGATCATCTATATAGGGGGGGTTGGTTTACCTTGATGACATCCTTATTTACTCAGAAACCATGGATGAACACATCAAAATGGTCCGGAAGGTATTGAAGAGACTGTTGAAAGCCAAACTGTATGCAAAACTGTCAAAGTGTGAATTTCACCAGACCTGCTTAGATTATCTAGGGTATCAGATTTCGAATGAAGGGGTAGAAATGGACCCTGCCAAAGTTAAAGCAGTATTGGAATGGCAACCCCCATGCACCCACAAGCAGCCTCAAAGTTTTCTGGGGTTTGCCAACTTTTATCATCAATTTATTCCCTCTTTTGCAAAGATAGCTATGCCAATCACTGATTTACTCAAAACAGGCAAAGGAGGGGAGAAACCCTGACCTTATCAGCCATTGCAATGGTCATTAGAGTGCTAGGCAGCGTTCGAAAAACTAAAGAGACTCTTTGCAGCTGAACCAGTTCTTAAACACCCTGACCCCAGACAACAATTCATCATTCAAGCTGATGCAAGCGACGTGGCCCTGGGGGCCGTTCTCCTACAAAAAAATCACAGAGGGGAGTTACAACCTTGCGCTTACACTTCCCGGAAATTAACTGACACTAAGAGGAAGTGGGCTGTTTGGGCTTTTGCAGTTCATTGGGCTTTGCTGACATGGCGTCATTTCTTGGAAGGTGGGGAAATACCTTTTGAGGTATGGACTGATCACAAAAATTTGGAGGCTCTCAAGAGCCCCCGTAAATTATAGCCCAAGCAAGTTCAGTGGGCTCAGTACTTCAACCATTTTAATTTCATTTTAAAATATTTTCCTGGAGGAAAAAACTTTTTGGCTGATGCCTTGTCTACAATGCCCCAGTTCAAGAACAACCGAGAGGAAGTAATTAACTCCATTATTCCTCCACTGCAATCTGCTTCTCAAATAACAACTAGATCACACACAGAGAGAGCCCCTGCTGGTCCTGACGATCGCTCACTAAAAGAATTAAAGGAGAAGTTAGAGATGGATGCCTGGTTTAAAGATAACAAATCTATATTAACCTTAAGGGGAGGGCTAGCTTGGAAGGGTTCTAAGTTATACCTCCCAGATGGCCTCAGGCTCCAGGCATTGCAATGGAGTCATGATACTAAGCAAGTGTGTCACTTTGGTTTTTTAAAGACATTGCTTCTGGTGCGAAGGCAATTCTGGTGACCAAGAATGAAAAAGGACGTTGAGAGCTATGTTAACAGTTATCCCACTTGTACTGCCATGAAGAAGCATCCTGGAAAACCACCAGGTTTATTGCAGCAAGTGGCTGATCCCTCTCAACCTTGGGAGGAGATAGCCATGGATTTTATAGTGGAGTTACCTGAGAACAAGGGGAATACTGTAATATGGACTGTGATTGATCTCTTTTCCAAACAGGCACATTTCATCACCTGCTCGGGTCTTCCCTCTGCCCAGAAGCTAACCAAACTATTTTTGAAGCACATATACTGACTCCATGGTGCCTCAAAGTGGATTATTTCTGACAGATGGGTCCAGTTTACTGCGAAATTTTGGAGAGAGTTCGTTAAAATGATTGGGTCCTCCCGGGGGTTATTATCAGCTTTTCATCCAAGTACTAATGAAGTTGCTGAGAAAGCTAAAGCAATGGTGGAACAGTACCTCAGATGCTATGTAAATTACCAACAGTCCAATTGGGCTGACCTCCTACCTTTTGCAGAGGTAGCCTACAACAATATGGTGCACAGTAGCACTGGACTCACCCCATTTAAAATAGTAATGGGTTGAGACTTTGTGCCCATGCCTGAGTAGCCACAGGAGCCTCCTACTTCCCAGACTCTGGACCAATGGGTTACATCCTTCCAGGGGGTTTGGGTCAATGTGAAGAAAGCATTGACCAAAGCTACCAAGGTTTACAAAGAACAAGCTGACAAACAATACTCCCCTCAGAAACCTTTTCATGTTGGACAATTAGTTTATCTTTCAACGAAATATTTAAGATTAAAATTACCAAGTAGAAAATTGCAGCCAAAATTCCTTGGTCCTTTTCCTATCACTAAAATCATTAATCCTGTCACGGTGGAACTGAAACTACCACGATTGTTGAGGAAAGTTCACCCTGTTTCATTGCAGTCTATTGAAACCTGTGTCAGAATCCTCTTTGAGACCTGTCCCAAGGAAGCCACTTGGTCCAATGGTGGTGGAGGGGGAGACACATTATGAAATTAAATGTATTCTTGATTCTAGGTTGTACAAGGGAAAGTTACAATACCTTGTTCAATGGAAAAGTTACCCCCTTTCAGAAGCTACCTGGGTGAAATGTGCAGATGTGAAAGCTGATAGATTGATAAAGAGGTTTTATGATAAATACCCTCACAAGCCTCGAGGGAATGCTTAACCTGCTTTTTCTGTTCCCTGCAGGAAACTCTCTTTCTGATGGGGAGCTGACTGTCAACTTTAAAAATGAATGTGGCTGTAGCCATTTTCCCTATTCATTTTCGGTTGACACATAGAAAAGTGGGAGGGGGGATTGCCAGGTGCTTGGCTAGTTAACATATTCTTTTGTCCTGTGGGAACCAAGGTGATCGGCTGCTCCTGAAACTGCAGGCTGGGCGTTTCATGAAAAGCCCACCAAGAAGATATATTGGGAAATGTAGTTGCTTGCATAGCTTTAGAGGTGGGATTTCTTAACTTTGTATTGGGAATTGTTACGTGTGTCTTCAGACTTGGTTTCACTTTTGACGTGCTGATACTTTGTAACTAATAAACATGTTCTTTGAGGAATTTCTAAGCCTCGGATTTCTGCTTTATTTGTCTCTGTCTGTTGGAACCTTGACAATTATATTGGATTATTATTGTTGCCAATTGCTTAATCACATCTATGATGTTGCATTGTTGCTTAGGTATTTTGACTTGCCTGTATATGTTGCAATTCTTGTAGACTCTTTAGAGCAGACATGTCAAACTTGCGACATCACGTGACATCGCGCGATGTATCGGAGCTTTTTTCTCATTGCCGACAATGAGGTGGGCGTGGTTTCCTGGTGATGTGTCCGGCCCATGGGCCGGCAGTTTGACACCCCTGCTTTAGAGTTAGTCAGAAAAGTTTTGCTAAAGCACATAGCAGATTTTGTTATTCTTTGCTTTAAAAATTTCTAATGCACTGATTCTTAAATTTTATTCATCCTGTTTCCACATCAGTTAGATAATTTTAATTCACAGTAATATTTCATTTCTGTGTGCACAATTTGTACAGTACATATATTTGCAAATAAAAATTTCTCTGAAATTTTTTTGTATATTCTTTCCATTTGTATATTTTATCTACTGTTCTACAAAATGTGTATTTTTATACTCATATTTTTAATTAAATAACTGCACTGTAAAATTTGGAAGTGGTAAAATTAAGCAGGTTTCCACTAATTTGCAAAATCGATAAATGTTTCCCACATCCCTAAAATCTGTAAATTCCTCTGTTTTCACAATTTCAAGTTTCCCTGACATAACTCCATCTATATATGTTTAGAATGAGACTCCAAATTAACAATGTCACATGTGATGATGGATAAGCAAAATCAGAAAAAGAGAACAATATACACTGGTGTTCTTCGAGCTTCATTTGCAACTGTCCATATCTTTATTTATTTATATATATAAATACTCAAATGTAAAATTATATATATATACACACACACACACACACACACACACACACATATATATATATATATATACACACACACACACACACATATATATATATGTGTGTGTGTGTGTGTGTGTGTGTGTGTGTGTGTGTGTGTGTGTATATATATGTATATATATATATATATTCAATAACACAGTCCTCGATCTCCGGGAGAAATATAAACCAGCTGTTTATTGTTAAAAAGTTTAAAACAATAAAAACAACTATTTACAATATTAAAACAACTTAGCTTTCGCTGGTCCTCTGCCAGCGTCCTCAGAGTAAAGTTTTGGGGTGGAAATTACTTTTATAAACCTTGCTAGCCTAACTGCTTACTCATTGACCGTGTGATAGGGCCATCCGTCCTGCCTGACCGTAATTGCCTTAATTGTCCCGCCTCCTCTTTTTTGCACTCCAGTTCTCCAACCTTCCTCCCTCCCATCCTTGTCAATCCCCTCCTTCCTGGCGTTGCTGCCGTTGGCTTGCTTTCCAGCTGCCCCCCCGTACTCGTTCTGGGCCTTACACCCAGATCCGGTGTCTTAGATGCCTTCCCATTGCCACTCCCCTCCTTTCCATCCCATTTGTCTGCCCGTTGTTCCTGTCTTCCACTATCTATCCCTATTAGTGCTATTTCCTCCGATTTCCTTCTACGCTTGGATGTGCGTGCGCACAGCCGTATCCCGTCCCTCTGCCTCGTCTGCCTACGATCAGCTGGGCTATCTGCCGGCTCACTCCTGAATTCACCTCCTCTCATCCTTGCAGATCCTATCCTTCCTAATGTTGCTGCCGTTGGTGCGTTTGCCAACTGCCTCACCTTCCCCCCCTCCTTCTTATCCCTTTGAACCATCCACTGTACCTGCCTTCCATTATCTACCCCCCTGGGTCCTATTCCTTCCAATCTTTCTGCATGCCTGGGTGTGCGCACGCACAGCCGCATCCTATCCTTCTGCCTCATCTGCCTAAGCTCAGCTGAGTCACCTGCTGCCTCGCCCTCAGTTCCACCCTCTCCCTTCCTTACCGATCTTATCCTTCCTGGTGTCATCGCTCCTGATGCGCCTTCCACCCCCACCCCCACACGCGTTTTGGGTCGCACGGCTAGGTCCGGCATCCTCGATGCCCCCCCCATTGGCCATTCCGGGCCGCACGTCCAGATATGCTTTTAATGTCTGATATGCCGGGGGCGGCCCGGAATGGCCAATGGGGGGGCATCGAGGATAATAATTATATCAACTCAATAAAAACATCATTATTACATTTATCAATAAATTTTTAGCTTATACGTATCTTAATTACATTCAATCTTCATAAACAATCCATATCCTGTTATTAATTTTTACATAATTTTTAATTTCTCATCAATATTCCAATTTAACCTTTGATATCCATAATTTTCAGACTTTGGGTAACCAAGATTTCCCTTATCTCACTTCATAACAAACTATAATATCCAAAATACACATTTTATCTATTTGAATATAATCTTGTTCTATTTCCTAAAAGTTATCTATTTCCCACCATATTAAATCATCTACTTAATAATACAATATACAATATACAATATATATTTTTTCAACCTTATTCTAGCTTTCTTCCTTTGCCAACGAGGCTTCCATATCAGTGCTTTTAGATCATCAAATAAATCTCCCTCTATTCTTATATATGTTATTTGAATTAAAGGAGACCATTTGATTGCCAGTTTTCTGGAAGGACTAGCCCATTTTTATTCGTTAAATTGTCACCCTATTATTCCAGTCCCCCATGTTTGCTCTGATATATTTGTCTTCAATTCAATCTGTTCTTCTTCTTTCTCAAATTTCTTCTGATTTGTATAGAAAGTCATTTCCATTTTCAGTGTTGTCACTTCCTTGTCTTGATTTTCCATCAGCTGTACTTGTTGGTCAATTGAGTCCTCTGTCTTAATATTTGATTGTTCCACTTCTGTTATCTTCTGCATTGTTGGTTCTTTGGTTGTAGTCAAAATTTGGCTTTGTGCATCTAAGCTGGTGTCTTGATCTTTTATTTTAGGTCTCATTTTATCACAAGCTGAAAGAATAGTTTCATGTATTGCTTTCAACATGGAAAGAATCTTTTCATGGTCTTTGTCCATCTCTTTCACGTATTTGTAAATAGTCTTTCTAGTAAAAGTTGTTTGTTAAACAAAAGTCAGTAAAGGTTTACATTCACAATTCAAGTAGGCCAATTTTGCTGCCTAGCTGTTCTCTTACAGTTGAGTCTCTCACAGATGGTGCCAAGGTCAGGAAAGTCTTATCTAAGGTCTGGGCTTTGAGCCAAGTCTCTTTTTAGGAAATAACAAATTGCCATACCAAGCTTCACCACAGGATGTCACCAGTGCTATTTAAGGTTTTTTAAGTCCCGATTTTTTCTAATTCTTTTTCCAATTTTATTTCTTTTTTGTAGATAAAAACAAGAGTCTCCAGTAAAAATAGGAAAATTTTTGGTCCCAAAGTTTCAGCAACATATAAATCCAATTAGATTAAAATTGTTCTTTTTAATGCTTTGATTCCCCTGGGTAGTCAGACGCCGCTATTCTTAGAGGGTGGGATAGAAATTCCTTTCCCTCTCTCCTCACAGGGGGAAGATACTTCAAAGAGCTTTTACAGGAAGAGAAGGTACTTAGGGTAAAGAGAAGATAAGATCTCACCCAGTTTCATCCGCGTTGCTTTCAAAATGCTTGGTAGTAAGTTTGACTTCGGCTGTCAGCAGCTTAGTGACAAGCCATATTGCTATGGACGGTCTTTTCCCTGTCGGTTTGAAGAGCTGCCCCGGATCAAGTGGAAGGGCTACCGCCCTTCCGCGATCAAGCGGTGGTCCTCTCCTTGCTCGTCGCCTTGCAGGGCGACCTTCGACCCTTTCCAGGGTCCCCCAGTGGGATAAAACCGGACGCTGGAGATGGAGCTCACCTCCATGCATCCGCCAGCGCCGCAATGGCAAACCGGAAGTCGCAACTGTCCATATCTTGTTGTATGCAACAAGTTCAAATGTTCTATTGCATCAAATGAGGAAAATTAATATCCATTCATCCCAGACTTTAAAACATAAGATATGGCAAGAGATATATGGCAAGCATCTCTGTTAATATAACATTGGCAAAATGCTGGATATCTTCAGAGATAGGAAGGAAATATTCTTAATCCAATCACCATTTCCAAAACATTTGCTAGATATAAACATTGTCTACTTTTCAATTCTTTCACCAAAAGGCTGAATATCCAGATTTGACCTTCAAGCTATATTCTTGGCTAGCTTATCAAAATACTTTAATTCTATATGCTCAACTAGGAATATACATGATTATGAAAATCTGGTTGGCCCCTATCATACCATAATAATCTAAGTTTTTTTTTATAACAGTGAATCAGCCTATAAGAATTAATGCATTGCATATCAGAAATGTCTAGTTACATTCCCTTTTCCACGGACATGCTCATGGTGCCATGGGTATTAATTTTCAGACCTTGCTGTTGTTGTTTTTATTGCATATTCAATCACAACTTTCTGCACCAACTGCATGACTAAATGAACTTCCTTTCTTGTTTTTTAGTTTATTTAGATTTGTTTAAGTGATATATAAAATATGACTTTTCATATGACCCAAATTCTAGGTGAAAGATATGCATTTATATCCCTTCTAGCAAAATAAGTTGCCATTGTAGAGTTTCTCATTATATTTGACAAATCTCTTTGATGCTTGTGCATATAAACAGGCAGCATTATTAAAGATCCAGGTTTCAGAAATTAAAGTTTATGAATGTGTTCAGTCTTAGAATAATGATAAGTAGAAGGAACACTAAGTAATATAATGAATCCATATTAAAATTCAGTATATACCAGAATAGTTTTCAGAAATAATTATTCTCTACTGTGACTTCATTTTTATAATCACTTTTAAAAATAAATTTGGAAGAGATGTTGAAAGCTAATAAATCAGCTTGAGACTTTATTAGTGACAGCAGACAAGTAAAACTAAATCAGTGTTTCTAAACTTGACAACTTTAAGATGTGTGAAGTTCAGTTCCCAGAATTCCCCAGCCAGCCACGCTGAGGACTGCAAGTCCATACATTTTAAAGTTGCCAAATTCAAAAAACACTGGTCTAGATGCTTCTTCCAGGGAAGGCTATGCAGCAAAGGGAGAGGATACCCTAAACCCAACTATTTTGTTCTCCAATGATGAGGAATTAGCTAGCTAACTTCCTGACCTTGCAAAGTGAAGCAGCATTGGACTTGAATGGAAATCCTTGGGCTTAAAGCTACACTGGGAAACTAAAACAAAAAAGTATTGGAAAAAGAAAACAGCAAATCACATCCATTTCTGTTAAGTCATAGGAGTTGAGCTTGGCTCAAAGAAAATCTTACTTTATTCTAAACACAACTATTCCCTCTAGACCAGGGCTTTTCAACCTGTGGTACGCGTACCACTTGTGGTACATTAATGAGTGGCAGGTGGTATGCAGCCCTGCCTAGCCAAGTGTAGTGGGGAAGGGAAAGAGCCAGCAGAGGCAAAGACTTAGAGTGAGAGAGTCCTCTGGAGCTGCAGATTTTACTTATGAATGGAGCCATTTGGGGAGGCTGCCTTAGCCGGCAGCCAGTACTTACATTTTTTTTCTTCCTTAAGTGCTGGCTGGGCTCCTTACTTTCCTTTCTAGCCAGTAGCTAATTCTTAAAGGGGAAGTGCCTTTTTAAGCTAGTTCACTCAGCAGCTTGTCTTTTCTGTCTCTGGAGGCCTTTCCTTGTTTGATCAATATATGGAAGAGGGAAAATATGGGGGGGTTCAAATTCTTCCTTCAGAAGGAGATGGGAATGAGAAAAAGGAAGGGAGGGAAGGAAGTCCAGCCTTAGCAGTTGGCCACCAGCAGCTCTGCCATTGACTTTGTTTGTCAAAAGGTTGCAGAAGGGGATCACATGACCCTGGGACACTGTGACCATCATAAATATGAATCAGTTGCCAAGCATCCAAATATAAATCACATGACCCTGTTGCTGCAATGGTCATAAGTGTGAAAAATGGTCATAAGTCATTTCAGTGCAATTGCAACTTTGAACAGGTGTTTTTTTTTGTCACCAAGTTTTTGACACCTTGCTAGGTGGTACTCGAATATTGCCATATCCTAAAAGTGGTACAATCAGTAAAAAGGTTGAAAAGCCCTGCTCTAGACAACCCCTATGCAAATTTAGGACCTGGTATGAGAGCTGGAGCTCGAATAACCTGCAATGCCAAAGAAAAAGTTTCAGCCAACAGCAACCTTTCATCTTGGAAATCATTTGTACATCGTCACACGGCTGTAACCTTTCTTTAAGCAAACAAAAGTAACAAAACAAAGAAACTGATTCAGCAGCATGGAGAGGGGATGTTGACAGTGATAATCTCATCCTGTCATAGAAAATAAAAGTTAGGTATATGCCCTTGGAAATGGACTTATCTGTTGATTCTTCCACTCCTTTTGTAATTATCACTTTTCTTTCTTTTTCTTTCTTTTTTTTCTTTTTCTCTTTCTGTTTTTGTTTCCTTTTATTTTTTTTCCATATCTGACTTTATTTGAGTGAAGATTCCCCTTCCCCAGTTATAAATGGCTTATTAGCAACCTGTTTCCATGTTTTTCCACACTTTTTCCTCTACAGCATCTGATCCTTCAGCCGTAATATATAGCCTGAGATGCCAGGGTCTCAGGCAGCCCCTTAATGCTGTGGAAACAGTTCAAGTGCCCCTCAAGAAGTGGACAACTAAACTCTGCTTTAACATAGCAAAAAGAGGACATTATTAAATATAGAGGTAAATATTAAGAGATTTAAATTTAAATTAGATTAAATCAAATTCTGTCAGTGTGTAAGAATTTATGAACTGGAATAGCCATAGCAACAAACCAGCCAATGAGAACTGTTTTTGATTAAGACACAGTATTAAT
The DNA here is from genome assembly GCA_023970755.1 of Azemiops feae. Classification (NCBI taxonomy): domain Eukaryota; kingdom Metazoa; phylum Chordata; class Lepidosauria; order Squamata; family Viperidae; genus Azemiops; species Azemiops feae. Next base: position 64,191 of record JALGBA010000593.1, read on the forward strand.
AATAATAAAGTTGGAAGGGACCTCGGAGGTCATCCAGTTCAACCCCCTGCCCAGGCAGGAAACCCTATACCAGGGATAGGCAACCTTGGCTCTTTTATGACTCGTGGACTTCAACTCCCAGAATTCCTGAGCTAGCATGGCTCAGCTTGGAAACCTCTCCCTTTTCCCTCAGCGTGGCTGGCTCAGGAATTCTGGGAGTTGAAGTCCACGAGTCATAAAAGAGCAAAGGTTGGCTACCCCTGCCCTATACCATTTCAGACAAATGGCTGTCCAGTCTCTTCTTAAAAACTTCCAGTGTTGGAGCATTCACCGCTTCTGGAGGCAGGTTGTTCCACTGGTTAATTGTTCTAACTGTCAGGAAGTTTCTCCTTAGTTCTAGGTTGCTTCTCTCCTTTATTAATTTCCATCCGTTGCTTCTTGTCCTGCCTTCAGGCGCCTTGGAAAATAGCTTGACTCCCTCTTCTTTGTGGCAGCCCCTGAGATATTGGAACACTGCTATCATGTCCCCCCTCATCCTTCTCTTCATTAAACTATACATACCCAATTCCAGCAACCGTTCCTTATATGCTTTAGCCTCCAGTCCCCTAATCATCTTTGTTGCTCTTCTCTGTACTCTTTCTAGAGTCTCGATGTCTTTTTTACATCGTGGTGACTAAAACTGGATGCAGTATTCCAAGTGTGGCCTTACCAAGGCATTGTAAAGTGGTATTAATACTTCACGTGATCTTGATTCTATCCCTCTGTTAATACAGCCTAGCACTGTGTTGGCCTTTTTGGCAGCTGCAGCACACTGCTGGCTCATATTTAAGTGATTGTCCACTAGGACTCCGAGGTCCCTCTCACAGTTACTACTATTGAGCAAGGTACCCCCTATACCATGGGTCGGCCACCCGAAACATCGAACGAGCCGCACGGACCCGTTTGGCCTAAAAAATAAAAAACCCTGGGAGCCGCGCCCGTTCGCGCATGCGCGCGCACCCGTTTGCGCATGCGCGCCCGTTTGTGCATGCGCACCCGTTCGCGCATGCGCATGCGTGCCCGTTCGCGCATGCGCACCCCCCGCATGTGCACCCCCGCGCACCCGCCCGCGCATGCGCGCATGCGCTCCCCAAAATGGCGGAGGAGGCTCCGGAGCTGCAGGTAATGCCTCAAAGAGCCGCATGCGGCTCCGGAGCCGCGGGTTGCCGACCCGTGCCCTATACCATACCTGTACATTTGGTTTTTCTTGCCTAAATGTAGAACCTTACTTTTTTCACCATTGGATTTCATTTTGTTAGATAGTGCCCAGTGTTCAAGTCTGTCCAGATCCTCCTGTATCCTAAGCCTGTCTTCTGGAGTGTTGGCTATTCCTGCCAGCTTGGTGTCGTCTGCAAATTTGATGATTTCCCCATCTATCCCCTCATCCAAATCGTTGATGAAGATGTTGAAGAGCACTGGGCCCAGAACAGAGCCCTGGGGCACCCCACTACACACTTCCCTCCATGTAAATGCAGTTCCATTGAGGACCACACGCTGAGTACGGCCGGTCAGCCAGCTACAGATCCATCTGGTGGTGATGCTGTCTAACCCACATTTTTCTATCTTATCAAGTAGTAGGTTGAGATCTACTTTATCAAATGCCTTACTGAAGTCCAAGTAAATTATATCCACAGCATTCCTCTGATCCACTAATTTTATCACTTGGTCAAAGAATGCAATAAGATTTGTCTGGCATGATCTGTTTTTGACAAACCCATGTTGGCTTTTAGTAATGACTTTGTTTGCCTCTAGGTGTTCGCTGATTCGTTGTTTGATTATCTTTTCCAGAATCTTCCCAGGTATTGAGGTCAGGCTGATAGGTCTGTAATTTCCTGGGTCCATTTTTTTTCCTTTTTTAGCTGTGTGAAGCATGTGATCCAGCCTAGGTCTGGGCATGTCTTAGTCTTCCCTGTGTCCTGATCTCCTGAGTTAGTTGTTGATGTTCCCAAGAACTGAATGAAACTGTATGTATCATGTTTATATATATTTTATAGATAAAGTTTTTCTAAACTATGTCTCCTGCTCATTTTGAATGTGTGCTTATTTTTTGGGGCTTATTTTTGCACTGGAAAGCTGTAACAAATTCACTTCTTTTATCCTTGCTCCAATTACATTCAGGGAATATATTCCTATAACTCAGCACAACTCTCCAAAACCAAAAATGTTGGTCAGCTCCATTATAAAAAATATAGCTGTAGTCCCTTTCCATACTGCTAAACAACTGGAACTGTACAAAAATTAAAATGCCATTTCATTCCAGTTTACATTTAAGTGATATCAGATAGAATTGTTGGTAATGGATTTCAAACACAGGATGTCAAAAACATTTTTCATGAGTAACATTATAGATATTGGCCATAGTCCAAGAACTAGATTTGCTTACATTCCATTGAAGTCCAAAGAAGAGAAATGTAGGTAGCCAGATATTGTATTCCTTCACTCTTTCATGCATCTCTAACTATGTAGATGTAATGAGACTAGGGACATGTAACCATGCTTTGTCTCCATCACTGTGAAGACGAGGACAAAAATTACAGAGCTTAACTGTTTGTAAATAAGTCCACTAAATTCCACAGCAATACAGAGCAAATATTCAGAACATTCTGAATAACTATTGTTAACAGGAAATCCATCACTAAATTGCTTGCTTATAGCAGAATCTATGTTTCTACATATCTGCATACCTATTCAAACATGTATACTTAATTGAACCATTATATAAGATCTTTAAAAAATCCTGGAACACCGGGCAATTACCTGGGGATTGGAAAAGAGCTGATGTGGTTCCCATCTTCAAAAAAAAAAGGGGGGGGAACCAGACCCAGGAAACTACAGACCAATCAGCCTAACATCAATACCTGGGAAGATACTGGAAAAGATAATAATAATAATAATAAAAGATCTGCAAACATCTAGAAACAAAGTTATAACTAAAATCCAGCATGGGTTTGTTAAAAACAGATCATGCCAAACCAATCTTATTTGGCAGAGTGACTAACTTATTAGACCAGCAAAATACTTAGTATACATAGTATACTTACTGTAGTATACATAGTATACTTAGACTTCAGCAAGTTATTCGACAAAGTAGACCACAACCTACTTATTGGTAAACTAGAAAAATGTGGGATAGACAGATCACCACCAGATGGATTTGTAACTGGCTGACAAACCATATTCAAGGAGTAGTCCTTAACGGTACTACATCTACATGGAGGAAAGTAAGCAGTGGGGTACCACAAGGTTCTCTCTTAGGCCCAGTACTCTTCAATATCTTCAAAAATGACTTAGATGAGGGAAATCATCAAATTTGCAGATGACACTAAGCTGGCAGAAATAGCCAACACCTCAAAAGACAAGCTCAGGATCCAAAAAGATCTTCACAGACTTGAACAATGGGCCCTATCCAACAAAATGAAATTTAATGTGTAGAAAAGCAAGATTTTACACTTAGGCAGAAAAAATCAAAGGTACAAGTACAGATTAGGTGAAACCTGGCTCAAAAACAGTAACTGGCACTTTGGAATCCTAGTGGACAATCACTTAAATATGAGCCAAGAGTGTTTTCAGCAGCCAAAACAGCTAATACAATCCTTAGTTGTATAGACAGAGGCATAGAATCAAAATCACGTGAAATATTAGTATCACTTTATAAAGCCTTGAATTATAAATGGCTGTTCTGGATCCAGATGTTTCAAAACCATCTCCATAGAAAAAAGTCTCTTAAGTTTCTCAAAAGCTGCTTGACACTCTCTTGTCCATTTTAACAGTTGACTGGACTTTGGCTTATCCCCCCCTCTGGTTTTTAACAAGTTTGTGATTGGAAGGGCAATCTGTGCAAAAGATGGGATGAAGTGTCTGTAAAAGTTCGCAAATCCTAGGAAACTTTGGAGCCGTTTCCTGGTTTTTGGAGGATCCCAGTCCAAGACTACTCTCACTTTCTCTGGGTCCATCTCTATTCCCTCATTGTATATATGATAGCCCAAGTAATCAATACGATCTTTGTGGAACTCACACTTTGACAGTTTGGTGTACAGCTTGGCAGAGCGCAGCTTTTTTAGTACCACTCTGACCAGTTGAATGTGCTCATCCTTGGTTTCGGTGTAAATAAGGATATCATCCAGGTAAACCAAAACCCCTTTATACAGGTGATCATGCAGGACCTCATTAATCAGTTGCATGAATACTGCAGGAGCCCCTTGTAGCACAAATGGGAGAACTTAAATTGGAAGCAACCAAGTGGGCAATTGAAAGCAGTTTTCCATTCATCCCCTTTCTTTATCCGTATGTGGTAATAAGCTTCTCTCAAATCCAGTTTGGAAAAAAAATCCCTTTAGATAAGTGCGCTAACATGTCCTTCATTAAAGGTAGTGGATACATATTCTCCACGCAAAAAGTGTTCAGACTCCTCCACGCAGAGACGAAGAGAGCCATCTGTTGTGATTCCGTGCCAGCCTGTGATCCCGGCAGCTGAGTTCAGGGAATCAGAGGAGGAGGAGGAGGGGCCTGGGGAGCCATCAGAGTCAGAGGAGGGCTCTGATGAGTTACAAGACTTACGAAGTGAGGAAGAACCTGGCCCCTCCACTTGTGATCAAGCTGAAAGCCAGCTGTGCTGGGAGGATGAGTCAGACTCGGAGGAAGCACACCTGGAAGAACTAGAGACACTCGTAAACGTAGGCAGGCCACATGAGTAAATCAGAGGGAGGCAATGGGTCGACTCCAGGGGAGAAGGAGGAAGCAGTGAGAAGCCACGCCTTGGGGCTGCTTAATAAAAAGGGAAGGTGTGGGCGGTGCTGGTTGCTGAAGGCAACCGTTTGCAAAGAACTTCAGTGTCAAGGGATCTTGGTCTGTTTGTGTTACCGGTGAATTATTTCTTGTTTAACTCCTGCTCTGTTTTGCTTTTGAACTAACTATCCGTTGGAAAAGTATTCTGTTGTTTTTGTTTTGAGGGAAAATTATTTGAACTGTAAATTAAATAAAAAGGGTTGGTTTTCCCAGCCTACTGTTAAAGAGGGGTTTGTTCTTGTGACGCAACAAGGACAGACATAGGCTGGGACAGAACACCATCTTTCTTTTCTCTGAATAATACAGGGGCTGCTACCCGGGGTCTAGCCGGCTCTATGAAACCCTGCTCCAGATTCTTTTTGATGAACTTTCCCAGTTTGTCTAATTCCCTGGGAGTCATAGAGTACATTTTTGGTTTTGGCAGTTTCGCCCCTGGGATGATCTCAATAGCACAGTCTGTGGGTCGGTGAGGGGGGAGTTCATCCGCCCTCTGTTCGCTGAAGGCTTCAGCCAAATTTCGGTATTCCATTTGGAGGGCTTTCAAGTCTGACTTTTTGAGGGCAGAGGCAAAATCGTGGCCTAATCCAAAATTCCCCCTGTGGGAATTTTAATTGTCCTTCCCTCCAGTTGATCATGGGTTCCATTTCTTTAACCAAGCCAGTCCCAAAACTAATGGCCACTCCATCCCTGGGGCCACAATAAAAGCTAGAGTCTCTGCGTGATCCCCCAGGTCAATATGTAAAGGTCTGGTGGCAAGGCTGGCAGGTACCCTCCCCCTTGCAACTGAGCCGTCCAATTGGCAGAAAGTAATTGGGGTTTTTAGCCTCCTGAGGGGTATTCCCATTTTCCCCACTAGTTCTGGGCTAATCATGCATCAAGTCCAGCAGGGCAGCTAATTTTACTGTCTTCCCAGTGCCAGGTATAGAAAGTTCTAGGGGCACTGTTATAGAGTCAATTGGCCCACTCACCAATGGGTCGTCCTCGTAGTCGTCTTCCATCCCTTCTGGGTCATCTTAGCGTGGAGTTGGAGCTCGACCTTCTCGATCGCAGTCCCAGGAGAGCTCTACGACTTCTTCAGACCTCATCGCAGTCTCCCTGGGGTGCAGTGAGGCTCTCGGAGGCTTCTAGGCGGTCTTCAAAATGTCTGTGGAGGGCAGCCATAAACCAATTGAAATTCCATAATTCGGATGCGTTGCAATTGTACAGGGTCACAATCCAGTCAGCTGTTCCACCTTCCAAAACTAGGGTAACTACCTGGACCTTCTCGACATCGGTAGGCACTGTTCTCCCATAGATTTGCATGTAGGTGAACACTTGTGCCGGGAAGTATCCAAATCACTTCGGGTCTCCATCAAACTTCACTCCGATCGGAATTGGCTTCACCTCGGCTGGTTGGAGTGGTCTGCCTCTGGTTCCTTGAGACGGACGGCATCGCCACGGTGCTGCCTCCTGGGCTCCAGCCACTGCCGTCTCTCAGACCTCCTATTCCTCCTCCGACTCTTCCTCCGATTCGGGGCTTTCTTTCAGCTGCACCTTAAATTCATCGAGGGCTTTTTTCTTCCCATCCTTCCTTTTTCCTGACCCCGAGTGACCATCTGGCTCGATCTTCTTCACCAGAAGGCCTGGCTTCTTCCAGGTCCCTGGAGAGGCTTTCATCTGGTTTTAAGCATAGGAGATCCTCGGCCCACTTCTCTGCCTGGAATTCCTCCATGTGAAATTTAGTTGCATCTCTCCCGGTAGGGCAGCAGCTACTCCAGGTTGAGTACTAAGCAGATCTCACCTTATGTAAGGACCCACCTCAGCTAACCACCCAAGAAAGCAGAACTCTTGAAATAGGCATTGTCTCAAAATGAATCTTTTATTAGGGGTTAGTGACAGTAGGGAAGTCAAGGCAAGATCTGGGGGAAATCCTGCTTAAATGGTATAGTTAAATCACTGTTAAGTCATTATGATTCCTCCCACCAGAGTCATAATGTCCACTTGAAATCCAGCCAATCCACAGGTGGCAATGATGTGCAGGTAACTGGCACAGTTGGCACGCATCTCAAGTGAGGACCAGTGGAACAGCTTGCCATCAGACGTTGTGGGTGCTTCATCACTGGAGGTTTTTAAGAAGAGACTGGACAGTCACTTGTCCAAAATGGTATAGGGTCTCCTGCTTCAACAGGGGGTTGGACTAGAACAGAGCTTTTCAACCTTTTCACCGATTGTACCACTTTTAGGATATGGCAATATTCGAGTACAACCTAGCAAGATGTCAAAAACTTGATGACCAAAAAAAAAAACCTGTTCAAAGTTGCAATTGCACTGAAATGACTTATGACCATTTTCACACTTATGACCATTACAGCATGCCCAGGGTCATGTGATTTATATTTGGATGCTTGGCAACTGATTCATATTTATGATGGTCACAGTGTCCCAGGGTCATGTGATCCCCTTTTGCAACCTTTTGACAAGTAAAGTCAATGGCAGGGCTGCTGGTGGCCAAGTGCTAAGGCGGGACTTCCCTCCCTCCCTCTTTCTCATGCCCACCTCCTTCTGAAGGAAGAATTTGAACCCCTCCCCCAAATTTTTTCTCTTCCATATATTCATCAAACAAGGAAAAGCCTCCAGAAACAGAAAAGACAAACTGCTGAGTGAACTAGCTTAAAAAGGCACATTCCCCTTTAAGAATTAGCTACTGGCTAGAAAGGAAAGGAAGGGGAAAAAAATGTAGCAAGTATTGGCTGCCGGCTAAGGCAGCCTCCCCAAATGGCTCCAATCATAAGTAAATGAATCTACAGGCAAAATCCATTCAGGAGAAAAATACTTCGAAATCCCTTACAGCAAAACCTATAGCTAACAATAGCAGAGTAATAGAAGCTAACACGAGACATCAGCCATCAGCCAAACAGAAATTGCCAAACACTCCTTAAGAACACAAAGCCCACATTGCACAAATCCCAGAACTTCAAAGTTACAAAAGCACATAAGAATCCTTCCACTCTCCATCTCCCTCCCTCCCTCCTCCGTGCCTCACCTCCAGCCATTGCTACCTTTTTTTATTCCTCTTGGAGGGCGACCCCTCCCCCACTGGATTTCTTGCCTGTTTGCTGCTGCCAGCACAGGGGGCTGCCACAGCAGTTGCAAATCAGCTCATGGCCAGCCTGCTTGATTTTATCTCCTCTCCCCCCATCCTCCTCCCTCGGTGCAGCTAGAGCTGACTCGGCCTCCTCCCAAGGCTGCTTCTTTTTTTCTATCTCCCTCTCCCACCCAAACTGCCTCCTTTTATAGCCTCTGTCTCCGCCCCCCTCCTCCTCCTTTCTCATGGGGGAGGGTGAGCCAGAAGTGAACCTGGGGCCTTTGTCTCACCCCACCCACTCTGCAGCTCCAGAGGACTCTCTCACTGTAAGTCCTTGCCTGTGCTGGCTCATTCCCTCCCCCACTACACTTGGCTAGGCAGGGCTGCATACCACCTGCCACTTGTTAATGTACCCGCGTACCACAGGTTGAAAAGCCCTGGACTAGAAGACCTCCAAGGTCCCTTCCAGCTCTATTCTGATTGATAGAAATAAATACTTGCTTAAATATGAATATATAAAATACAGGTATATGTAATCAAAATTACATCAGTATTCTTTTCATTTTTAATGTCCTGTTTCATAAGCTCAAATATATTTTGAGGGCCTGTGTGGAAAGATATTCTTGTGGAGTTAAAAAGGGAAAATATATAGGAAATAATTTGCTGATAAGTATAGATATTTCAGAAGTAGATCCCATTTGGCTCAGTGGGCTTCCTCCCAGGAAAGTGAGACTATGATTAAAATCTTTGGGAATAAAACACATCAAATCTTTCTAGTCAATCTGAGTCCAGATGCCCTGGTAACTAGCCACTATGATTCTTGTGGGAGAAAGTAAACATGGTATCCACCTTGCAAAAGACAAATGGAACTGAGTAAATTCGAATTAAATGTGTGCAGCATTTTGGAGGCAGCTGGCGTACTTTGATGAAACCTTGTTAAAGGAGTTCCCAACTTTATTACTTCATATTTTGCATTTTGGCAATGCTCAGAATTCTCAGTTCATCATAGATGTCTTTTAAGAAAGTTTATGATGAAGATTAAACATTGGTCACAAATTTCTATCTCTGCTGTTAACCCGATGAACACTCAGATCAGACAGAATGAATAGAGACACAGAAGACCATGCATGAACTAAAAGGACTGAATTTGAAAGAGTTGCCTTTCAATCTTAGCTATCCCTGAGTTCCATTTAAAAAAAAAATATGAGCAAGTTATCTTCCAGGCATACATTTCTGCATGTAAATAGTAAAACCTGGATTTATGCTCTCAAAAAGCACAGGTATCAATATTGATTGATTATAGTTTTTATAAGTCACTCTGTCAAGACTTTGGGTAGGGAACAATACAAAATAACATGAATTTTAAACATATCTCCCAAGATGGGCCCCATTAGCAATCAACTGGATTTAAAACCTAAATTTAAAACTGCCTTTCAAAATGGGGGTAAATAGGCGCATATTCAGGAGTACAGTAGATTACAAAGTGTGAAAGTCACAACAGAAAACATCTATTCTCTGGTCTATGTTCCCGTATGGTGGGTTATTATTAGTAGTACTTCTTAAGATATGAGGATTCAATTCTGGCTGGCCAGTGCCTGATGTATCATAACTCTATTAGACATATTTATTCTTGCTATAATCATTAAATTACTTTTGGAAGAAAATCCCAGTACAGTTAACTCTGATGTTAACTTTCAGTTTCCATGAATAATGAGCACATGTTGTAGTGAACACTGTTTTCTCTTACTGCCACCCCCAGTGACTTTCCCACTACATTACATAAGCCACAAAAATTAATTATTGGTGTGGGCTACAATTTGAAAGTAGACTACAATTTATAGTGATTCTATATCTCAAAAAGGGGGGGAAATCTCAATTTCTTCCTCTGATCTATTTCTTGATTTAATTATGATAAATTAAACATTTTGGATTATACAGTAAAACTTCTGAAAGTTGATCGTGCAAGGGACTGAAGGAAAGTGGTCAACATATAAAGGTGGTCAATATACTGAACAACTATACTGATATCCTTTGATCTGCTGATTTCAACTCCCATAACTGTCAGTCAAGATGCCCCATCGATTATAGGATCTGGTCTCTTAAGACATCTAAAGGGCAAAGGAAGGGTGAACTAAAGGAAAAGTCACAGGATCATCACATGAATTATCTCAGTACAAATTAGGCTTCCCACTTAAGGGGTATTGTTTTCTTTCCAAGACACTCTGGAGAGCTAAGGTCAGATCCAATGTGAATGCTTGAGTTTCGGGTCCAAAGCTGCAACAACAAAAAATTAATCCTATGGCAGGACCTAAAAGGGAAGTGGTGAATGGGAAACGTAAACAAGCTCTTAAATTGAGTTGTTGAGCTCAGAGAAACCAAACAAATCCCACGTGTCTTCTGCGGATCTTTTATGTCTTTCTATTTCACCTCGGATAACATCCCTTTAATATTTTATGTTAACATTCTTCTGGGGTTGAAAGAATCGCTCTCTCACACGGAGAAACGTGACAAGCAATACTGCTTTGATGTGGGCGAGTCCATCAACGGCTCGCTAGGCTGGCTTTTTCCCAAGCTCCCCAGCTCAGCTACAAGCAGCTTGGTTCTCGTCCCTGGAAGATGCTGTGATGAGATCGCAAAGTAGGAAAGGCAATTTCAGCGCGCGTCCGCACAGAGAAAATCCACCTCCGCAAGCCGTTGCTTGCCTTTTTCTCATCATTAGCATTTTTGATAATTAATTGTATCGTCGGCGTTTCCGTTCCTTCTCTTCCCTAGGTGGGCGTGAGGGGCTTTGAACCAACCTGCACTACCCTGCCCCGCTCCGCCCCGGGGTAGAGACTGAGTAAAACCTTCATGTGACGAGAAGGGCGCGTCAATCGTCTTCCAGCCGCAGAGTGGAAAATTTTCGAACTGAGCGCTGCGCGCGCAACTAACAACACTGCCCGTGTCGCTCTCTTCTGCCTAGTCTAGAATATTCGGGAAAGGGAGGAGGGATGCTGTTTTCGAAAGGCTTTTATAGCCATTTTATAGCGGCGCTGAGAGTAAAGAAGACAAGGCGGAGCAGGGGCGTCTTCCATTCCTCTGCGTGCTTTTCTGAAGACCAAGCAGCGAGAATTCATAACACAGGCAGGAAAATATTTCGTAGGGTAGTTTTGGCCAAACCGTGTTTCCTTCCTGCCCCTCCCCCGCGCATGTTATCGGGGAAAGTACCTTACATAAGAGGAAGCCCCAAACCCGTTATTAATGGACGCATGTATTTTACACAGAGAAATATCTCGAAGGAGCTGCTTGGGAAGGTGGCAGGCAACGAAACGGACGGACCACCCCTCTGCCTTTTGTTCCATAATAAAGCCTTTTGCTTATATACCTCAATAAGGTATAATGCCTAAGCATCCAAACAATAAACCTGTATAGCATAATTCTAAATATTCCTTTTTAATGGTGTATTTAACACGAGTAGGCGGGTCTTCCCCGCCAGAGAGAAGACAAGTCTGTTTCGTTCTGTGGGAAGTCAGCCCCTCCACAGAGAAAGAAATATTTTGGGGAATATTAAAGAAAGCAGAATATATTTCTCCAAAGGAATAATAGAAAATCTTAGGCAGAAACCACTACCACCCCCAAGTCTCTCTGCCCCAAGCAGAGGCCAGGTCTGTAGAAATGCAGATTTGATAATCCTTTCAGAAAGACGAGTCAGAAAGCTTAGATCTGATGGGATTAGAAAGACAAAGTTCTCTAGAACCAACAACACCTCACCAAAAAAATTCAACACAGGACATAGCCACAACCCCAGGGAAGCAGGACATGACCTTTAGGACATAATAGGATTAACTCACCACCACGAGAATACCAGAAGGGCACACTGAGCATCAGGTCAAAGTTCATACCATAGGAACAACTCCAAATACAAAAGCTCAAGAAGGTATAAAAACCCCATCACTCCCTACTCCATGTGGTCAGCTTTCCCAGAGCCACATTTCTGTCTGGCTCTGCTCTTCAATAAACTACAACCTCCTTTCTAAAGCAGTCTCCATTTTGTTTATTCCCGGTTTGGACTGGACCCTGATGAAGATTTTTCTTTCAACAATTTGGCACCCAGGATGGGACTTCAAGCTAACTTCATCAATGGACTGGGCCTGGGTAAGCCCCCATCTTACCGGCAGCAGACCCCTTGTGTCTGTGGGCGGATTTCCCAGACCCTGCCCATTTGGAGCAGTGGTAGTAAAAGGAGTTTTGAGTTTGAGCTCAAGGGCTGCTTTGGAAAGGTGAGTACCTCTAAATTTTAGCTTTAAAGCCCAGGAGAGTGAGGGAAATGTCTGTATGTCTGTGTGTATAAGTGAGAAGACCCTTCTCCCAGTCACAGTTGGATCTTGCTCCCTCTGGCCTTTCCTAACCTCAGAAAGGATCTGTTCAAGTGACAGACCCTGAAAAGCAGGGGGTTTGGCCATAGCACAGGACCTTTTGTTAGCAAAAAGGGAGAGGCTGTGTGAAAATGGAATGAGTCAATGAGAGAGTCGAACCTGGGCAACTGGCTGAAACAACTGGGCAAAATTCCACTCTTCTAGGAGGGACCCTCATACTCTGTGAAAAGGAAGACAGAGTCCTCCCAGATCCCTTTGTGGTGTAAAACTGAGGTACAGGGGCAAAGGCTGAAAGACTGCCTTACCAAGAGGCAAGGGTGATTCAAAAGAGTCGCCTTACCAGGGGCAAAGGCCATAAGATTTGCCTTATCAATGGCTTCCGGTTCTGCGCAGCTAGCGCGACAGCCGAGGGATTGCGAAGATCCGTGCCTTACGGCTGATTTCTCTCTGTTTGGGGACCCTAAATGGGCCCAAAGCCACCCTGGAGAGGTGGCAAGGAGGAAAGCCCCGCCAATCCTGGGGAGACGGTCAATCCGGATGTCTGGGGAAAACTCTCCAAAAACCGACAGAAGAAAGGCTAGTGTCATTCATAACTCTTGTCTAGCCCAAGCTACATGCAGCTGAAGCCAAAAAGCACTAAATTAAACGTGATTGTAAACTGTGTGAGTGAACTGGGTAAGAATATTGATTCTCTCTCTTCTACCTGACTGATTTCCTGCGGGGAAAAAGAAAAAAACCCAGAAGTAAAAATCCTCCAAAAGTGAGGGAGGGTGTCTTTGTTCCACCCTCCTCTAAATGGAAGTGGCAAATTAAGTTTACTGGGGGGGAAAATACAGAAAATTGAAAGATGGACTGGTGTTGACATCTAGTGGTGGATGAAAATACTGCCCTAAATATACAGCCCAGAAAGAAAAGCCTGTTGTGACCTTCAGGGCTTTGATTAAACAAAGAGCAGCTGTAACAAAAGAAAAGAAAACATTGTGCATTATCTACAAAGTGAGAACTATAAAACTTAGAAAAAATTGATCTTCCTGGATTATAAATATTTTTTAAATTGTGACTTTAAAGTGATTGGCAGAGAGAGGATTTTTGGTCATTATGGAGCATCAGAGATCTGCAGAAAGAACATATCAAGAAAAAATAAATACCAGGAGGAAATGTATGTTACAACAAATGCAAATGATATTAATTTCAAACCACGAAATTAAAAATGAATTTGAAAATTTAAATGAATGCATTCTCAATTTAACGTCACAACAATTAAATTATCAGAAAACAAAAAAAGATCATGTAAAGCAGACAACTGAATATAAACTAGTGGAGACTCAAGTGGAGAAGGACTTACAAGAAACATTGAACGTGGAAAAGATAACTTGTACTCTAAGACCACAAAGTAAATTTGAGGATAAGGAAAAAGATTTGACAAAATGGATTGCTGAGCTGTTGGGGAGACAAGGGATGACGAGAGAAATCTTCAATGAATATGAAGGGGCAAAATCTTTTTACAAAGACATGATGTTTGATTTGTCTACTATATCCACAACAACATTTACAAGATTATGGAAAGACTCTTTTATTCAATGGAATATATTGATTGGGAAAGATGCTTGGTAAAAGAAGAGGGCTAAAGTGAGAATTGAGGAGTTAGACGATGGGGTGTATCAGAGGGAATATTTAAAAATTGAACACTTGTTTGAATATGGTTGAAAAAATAGAAAGATTTTAGTTTAAGAGGGATGAACCCTCCAAGTATTTTTTCTTTTCTCTTTTTTCTTTTGTTTTTTGATATGAGAAATATAAAAATGTTTAGGATGATCAATATAAAGGAAATGTTTTAGATATTTAAATGTAATTGACTTTAAGAAAATTCCAATGGATAACTAAAAAGGAAAAAAAATGTTTTGAATAGAGTTAAAAGATTAGATGATTGGATTTATTAAATGGAACATTTAAAGATTAAACATAAGTTTAATTATGGGTAAAAAGAACAGAAAAATTGGAAATAAGTGTATACTAGTTCAAGAGGGATATGTATCTTAAGTAGTATATTATTTTCTTATTTTTCTCTCCCTTTTTTCTTTTTCTCTCTCTTGTCTTTTCTTTTTCTATGTTTTTCTTTTGTGTCTTTTTCTTACTTACTTTTTAAAACATGAAAATAGATTTAAATACTTTAAGGTAATTAAGTCTGGGAAACTTTTAACCAGTAAGAATGTTTTGAACATTGTAGGGAAAATAAATTTAAATAATTGTAAACAGGATTCATGACGAGGCAACCAAGATGACCAGATAGAAAAGAAGCATGATATTGATGTGATTATTATTGATAGAAATTTTAGAAAAATCTTTATATTTAATTGTTACCTATCAAATTAATAAGAATTGTATTAATTTAAGGTTGCAAAGAGAATATTATTGGAAGAAGAGAAAGTTAGTGATTACTTTGTAAACATAAACCCATACAACATGCTGTTTACCAAATATCAAGGTGTTTATATTAAAAAATCAATAAAACATTAAAAAAAAACATTTGCCTTATCAAGGGCAGAGGACTCCAAGAGACAGTCACTCTGCAGATGCAGGAGAGTCAAGAAGGGAATCTCACTGTGTGTAACAGGAACAAGGGTCAGAGTCTTGTCTGAAAATATGGGAAACTCTGATCCCAAGGTCCTGCCGATGTCTCCTTTAGGGAGACTGTTAAAAGCCTGAGATCAAAAGAAGTTACCTATCCAGGTGGGAATGAAAAAGAAGCATGCACACCAATTATGTAAAGAGTGGTCTTTGCTCAGGGACAAAGCTAGAAAACCAATTTGGCTAAATAAAGGTACTTAAAAAGAACATATATAGGAATGTTGGGTTTTTTTTCTTCTCTCTCTCTCTTCTATGCAACCAGTTAATATGTTTAAGATTTATGCCTTCCCTAATTTGAGTTAACTGAGATTTATAGTGGGAATGACTAGGGTGTGAAAACTGAGTGTTCTGTTTTCCTCTCCTTTACTCTTTGTCTTTGTGTTTGTGTGTGTCCTTGAGGTAAATATTAACTGTTGGGTGTCTCTAATCCCTAGAGACGAGAATTTTAAGATTCTGCTAGAAATTCTGTTTAAAATAAGCCAACAAAAAGAAAAATACCTTCACCCTAGTTTGTTTGGCCAACAAAGTAGGGTGAAGAGAACTGAGTTCCCTTTTGCCTTCCCTTGTTAGGAGGGAATGTTTTAAGCTCATTTAGAAGGAAAAATTTGTTTGTTTGCTTGTTTTATTTGTGCATTTTCTGTATGTGTTGTAAAGGGGTTTTATCTGTCTATCCTTTTCCTGAAACATGAGGTGTGTCTACCTACAAGAGCCTCATGAGCTCAAGTTTGCTTGTGTAGGGAAATAACCTTATTCTTATTAAGTTACTTTTCTTATCCTTTTTTTTAATGTTTTATTGATTTTCTAATTTTACATATAAGTATTTAAAAAGCAATGTGGCGGCTGAGTTAATCGAAAATTCAATGACATACAAACATCTTTAGTGCAAGTCTCAAACTACCACATTAAATATTTCCTCTCTTTTCCCCTTAGTATTTACTGTCTCATATTTAAACTAATACAATTCTTATTATATCAATTAAATAAAAATAACATTCTTACATTTATCAATAATTTTTAGCTTATACATATCCTGGTTATTTTAACATTCAGTCTTTATAGACAATCAATGTCCTAATTAGTTTTTCCCAATTTTTAGTTTCCCAATAATATTTAAATTTAACATTTAATATTTATAATTTCCAAGTTTTAAGTGACCAAAGTTCCCTTTATCCCAATTCATCACAAAATCTAATATTCAGGATACACGTCTTATCTATTTGAATATATTCTATTTCTCACCATCTTATATCATCTAACTAATAATACAGTGTAACATTCTTATTTTCTATTAATTTCCAAATGTCTTAAATTTAGTAACCACAATTTCCCTTGTTTCAACATCAAATACATCCTCTCTTTTTCTCTTAGTATCTACTATCTCATATTTAAGCTAGTACAGTTCTTATTATATCAGCTAAATAAAAACATGTTTATTACATTTATCAGTAGATTTTTAGCTTATATATATCTTAATTACTTTTACATTCAACCTTTATGGACCAATCAATATTCAAATTTAGCTTTTGATATTTATACTTCCAAATTTTAAATGGCCAAAATTTTCTTTATCTCAGTTCATAACAAAATCTATTATTCAAACTACACATCTTGTCTATTTGAATATATTCTATTTTAATCCTCACTAATGAGTCAAAACCCCAATTTTCTTCAGCCTTATTCTAGCTTTCTTTCTTTGCCAACTCGCCTTCCATATCCATCCTTTTAAGTCTTCAAATAGTTCTCCCTCTATTATTATATATGTTGTTTGAGATAAAAGAGGCCATCCAGTCTCCATTTTTTGGGAAGGACTAACAAATTGTCTCTCTATTTTTCCATGTCGACGTAGTTGTCCTGAAATGTTTATCTTCCCTTCGGTCTGTTCTTTTTTTAAAAAAAAATATATATATTTTATTGGATTTTTATGGGGGTGGGAGGATTACATCAAAGTGCTTAGGAAACACCGTGGAGATGGGTATATCAAACATCCAAAAGAAAAATCACAGATATATAGCTCAAATTAATTCATTAAAAATTCCCTCTCTAATTCCCTCATATAGTATTACATATTCAAATTAATACATTTCTAAATGAACTTCAAACAATCCTATCAAACATCAATCACATTTCAATTGTAAAAATCCAAATCCTGTTTTTAGGCTTTACTAATTTACAGTTATCATATTCCAATTAGCCTTAAATAAACATATTACTAACACTTCAGGTATCCTTCATTTCCCTTTTTAACATAATAGTTATATCTGAAATGAGTATATTATTCCCACAATAACATTCTTATGTTTTATTCATTAATACCATTTCTTCTCTTATCACCAATCCCTCTTAGTCTCCTTCTATTACAAAATAATTATCTTATTTAAAATAAAAATATCAGTCCAAAAGATACATTTCTGTCTGTTTTAAATATATATTCTATCAATTCATCTATGTCTATAAAAGTCTTTTTAGCCCAGTAGATAAAGTTTACCTCTCCAAGTAATTATCATATCTAAAACAAAATATTATTACAAAGGATATCCTCTTACAGAATTCACGTACTCAGTTATTAAATCAGTCAAAATCTCAAAAGCCCTTTTAACCCATTAAATAAAATTTTAAAACACATTTTTAAATCTAACTCTAGGTTTCTTTCTGTGCCACACCGGTTTCCATAATAAAGTTCCTGGATCATCAAACCACAATATTAGAAAGTCAGTATTTCTCAACGCTTCAGATTGGTCAAAGTTCTCTTCCCTTTCTTCTAGTAGCCTTTGGACGATGGAAGCCGTTTTATTCCATGTTGTAGTTACTAGTTGGTTATCCACATTATCACAATTTTCAATAACTTGTATCTGGGTGTCAGTCTCTATTGGTGTTGATGCTTCAAGCATCTCAGTTAAAGTTATTCTTTGATCATCAAGCTTCTCCATCACTTGTATTTGGGGTTGTATAAAGTTGATTTGTTCCCTAGTTTCCACAATTTCTCCCGGTATAATTTCATAGTTGAGTTGTAGGTATGGTTTCTCTTTAAGTTGTATATATTGCTCACTAGTCTCTTTAGCGCCACTCTGCTCCTTCTCCACTGTTCTTCAACCTATAACTTGATCCGTCAAAGTTTGGAAGTAAGAGTTCATATCCTCCGTGGCTTCCAAGATTTTTTCCAGTATAAGGTCATAATCCAGCTGTGTGTTAAGTACCTCCATTTCAGTGGTGAAAGGATCTTTTGATCTTTTAGTGAAGGCTATATTTAATAAAAGTCAACAAATATTCACCTCCAATTCTTAGTAAACAAAATCACCATCCAGCTGTTTCAAACTATCTTATCCTTATCATCCTTTGAAGGTTAGAGCCATCCTCCAGCAATGAAAAAAATATACAGTTGCAGTAACACTTTTTGTCACAAGATGTCCTCAGTAGGCTATAAAGTCTTTCTTTCCAAGTTAATAGATTTTGTTTTTCACATTAAAAAAATGAAGAAGAAAGGCCTCTCCAAGATAGTAAATAGCGTAGTTATAATGATAATAATCAAAAATAGAAATTTCCGGATTTGGTGGCAACGCCCGCGGACGTGCAGAGAACTCATTCTCTTGGCCGTCCGGTTTCCCCCCGCCGGTAGACCCTGGACAGGGTCGAAAGTCGCCCTGTAGGGGCGACCACCGTAGAGGAGGGCACTCGTTGATCGCGGAGGGAGCGGCGGCTCCCTCTGCGGTCCGAGAAAATCACCTTTGGGCCGACGGGGAAAAGATCGGCCAGTAACTTGGCCGATCACTCAGCTGCTCCAGCCGAAAGTCACAGCAACATCTAAGCAAAAAGAACCACCGTGGAAGATCCGGGTGAGAACTTTCCTTCCCTCTTGTTACTTTACCTATTTCCCTGCTAACAGCTTTAAGAATTATTTCCCTACTTTGAGAAAGCAGCGTTTGATCACCAGGGAAACGGGGCTTGAAAAAATATTTATTGTCTTTTTATTATTTCACTTTGCTTATATAAGCAGTTGGAATTCGGGCATCCCGGAAAAAAAAACTCCTTACTGTGACTCTCTCTTTCGGCTTGTTTATTTCCAGTTTAGGTGAAAATCCTAAGGGAGGGGGTGGAATGTTTTTTTTTCCTCCCCCCCTCCTGAATAGTATTGCCTAAAAAACTTTCTCTCCTCTGGGCGGATTTACGTAGACTGTTTTGGATACAATGTAATCTGGGACTTGGCAGGAAGCCCAGAAACTATGTGATACATTGTAACTCGCTCTAGTTGAACTCCCACTTTCTGATTCTGGCGTGATGCCCAGACTGGATTACAACATAACAACTGACTGCTACTTGGGATTTTTGTTGCTTTCTTTATTTCGGTGCTGGACTTGACTATTGGCGTTTTGCTATCTTTGATTGGAAATATATCTCTGTGTGGACTCTATATTTTATAATGCTGCAATTTATTCTTTAAGCTGAACTTTAAAAAAAAAAAAGAGGATGGAATCCTACTCACAGATTAATTATGGACTTATATTAGAAAAAATTCTGGAAATGAGAATGGAATATAAAGAACATATCAGAATGCTTAGCAAAAAGGAGGACTTAGAATTAAAAATTGAAACTCAACCTTTGATTGACTATGATATACAATCAGATTTACAACTTAATGAGATGGATGAAATACATTTACAATCTATTGAATCTATTGAATCTATTGAAGAGGAAGAGGACACATCCCACATGATGGACATCTTTGATGATCAAAGGCAGAACTCAACTAAAACATTTACAACTTTAAAAGCAACAGGACTGGACTTCCAAATACGAGGCACCAAAAATTTTGACAACATGACAGTACAGACAACACTAGATAAAAGAGAAAAAGAACATGATTGGACTCAATGGTGGGAAAAGGCCTTTAGCCAGTCACTAAGATGGGAAGACTTAGAGGCCCTGCTGTGGAAACCTACTTGGCATAAAAAGAAAGCTAGAATTAGATTTAAAAATGAGAGTTAAAATCTTATCTGATGGGTAAAAAGGGCTTTTGGATATCGAATGAGCTAATACTTTTGAGATTTCTAAGGCTACTTTGGTTTTGGTTTGGAATGACAATAGGAAAAACTGGAAAATCTAAAATTAAAGGAGTCAGATCGAGATTGAGACTGGTGAAGTATTATTGATACTTTTACCGACAAGAATTGAATGGTAATGAGTGAGGTATTAAATGGACTAAATTGAAACAATTGAGGAATTTATAAAAATATTGGATAGAATATATGAAATAGAATATAGTTGAGAAATATTAAGATATAATGGTTATATTATTAGTTTATGATAGAAATAATTATTGTCCTATTATTATTATTATTATAACATTATTACATTATTTTGTCTTATGTAATGGTTTTAAAATATATATAAAATAGAATAGAGATATAATTTGATTGAGAAATATAAATTGAAATTGGAATAATAGAGATATTTTAGGAATGCTCAAATTGTATACTATATGTTTATGCAAGACTAAATTGAAATAGATTATTTGAAAGTTGGTTAAGCCTGAAAATGGGTGAAAATATCTTTGATAAATTTTTGTTTTTTGTTTTTGTGTGTTCTTTTTTTCTTTCTTCTTTTCTTTTTTTTTCTCCTTCTTTTTTTATTGATAAAATAGGGAACTTTTAAAGAAGCAGTTTAAATTGTATGTGTATGATTGTATTTGTTGTTGCGTTCTATGGAGTGCCCTATCTCCACGATGTGTTATAAGCACTTGGCTGTAAAACAAACAAAAACTAATAAAACTTGTTATAAAAAAAAAAATAGAAATGTTTTCAGGCTCCCTCAGTATTCCAGGAGTTGAATAGTCAATAAAAAATTAACTGTTTTATTTTTACTTTTTTTTTTCAATTCCCAAAGCTGTTTTTCCCAAGTGCCCAAACGCTGCTCTCTCACAGCAGGGAAGTAATTCAAATACAAAAGCTTTTTACAGGAGAGTAATTAGGGAAAGAAGAGGAAGGAACGGTCTCACCTGGATTCTCCACGGGGGTTCTTTATGCTTAGTTGTTCTTCTGGCTTTCGGCTGGTGCAGCGAAGTGATCGTCCATTTTACTGGGCGATCTTTTCTCCGACGGCCCTAAGGAGCTGGCTCGGACTGAGGAAGGAGCTGCCACCCTTCCCCAGTCGACGAGGGCCTCCTCAACGGTGGTCGCCCCTCCAGGGCGACTTTCGACCCGATTAAGGGTCTACCGGCGGAGGGAAAAACAGCCGGTGGGAGAGACGGAGCTCTCCGTGTGACTGCGTGTGCCGCGATCCGGAACCGGAAGCCGGTCTGTTCTTCTTCTTGATCCTCAGGTTTCTTTTGGTTTATATAAAAAGTCTTTTCCATTGTCAGTCCCTTTTTTGGGTTTTCCGTTAACTGTGTTTGTTGATCAGTTAAATCTTCTATCATAGCATTTAATTGTTCTTCTATTATGTTCTGTATAGTTGGTTCTTTAGTTATAATCAAAGTTTGGGTTTGTATATCTAGGCTGACATCTTGTTCTTTTCTGCAGCTTCTTATTTCTTCAGTAGCTGTAAGAATAGTTTCATAAATTGTTTCCAACATAAAAAGAATCTGTTCCTGATCTTCTTCCATGTTCTCTTAGTGGTGTGTTAAAAGCTTTATAATCAGAGAATGAAAATAATTTTGTCACTGAGTATAAAACACAGCTGGGCTTCTCACAGCTGATAACTGCCAAGGTTGCAAAAGTCTTATCTATAGTCTGGGCTTCAAGCCAAGTCTCTTTTAAACAATAGCAAGTTGTAATATCAGGTTTAGCCACAAGATGTTGCCCACACCGTTTAAGATTATTGTTTGTTTGTTTTAAGTCCAAAATTTTTATAATCCTTCTCAATTTTACTTCTTTTTTGTAAGTGAAAACCCAAATCTTCAATAAAAATAAGAAATCTTTCAGTCCTCAAATTTTAGAAAGATAAAAATCCAGTTAAAATCAAGTTATTTTTTCAGCGTTTTAAACTCCCCTGAATAGTCAGTCGCTGCTGTTTTTAGAGGGTGGGATAGAATTTCCCTTCCCTCTCTCCACAGGGGGGAAAATACTTTGGGCAGCTTATACAGGTGGAAAAAAATAATTAGGATTGAAGAGAGGTTCAGATCTCACCCAGTCTCATCCGCGCTGCTTTGTAAGTGCCTGGTGGTAAGTTTGACTTCGGCTGTCTGCATCCTAGTGAAGAGCCATATTTCTATGGCCGGTCTTTCGTCTGCCGGTTTGGAGGGCTGCCCCGGATTGAGTGGAAGGGCTACCGCCCTCCTGTGATCAAGCGGGGATCCCCTCCTTGCTTATCGCCCCTACAGGGCGACTTTCAACCCTTTCCAGGGTCCCCCAGCGATGCGAAATCAGACGTGGAAGACGGAGCTCGCCTTCCAAGCGTCCGTAGTGGCCGCGTCGGCAAACTGGAAGTCTACTTTTCTTATCCTATCATTAATCCGTAAAACTACTATGGAACTAATTCTGGAACATATAAGCATTTTTCAATCTCTAAAATAATGTGGTCTATTTTAAAATAAATGTTAAAGGTAGATTCTCCATGCCCTCATAAATTGTACGCACAAAAATACTAGGCTTATAAAATTATTTGGAGCTTTCAGCATTTTCAAGCTGCAAGTCCTTAAGTCCTCTTTAACATTGCAAATGTTCAGTTTCATAAGTGAGACCTTTCATTTTTTTTGTTGTTCTCTTACCAGAATTCAGCCTCTCTTTTGTCCTCATCTGTAGTGTCCCTGTTTTATTGTGACTGGTCTTATCTGTTTCTTTAATAACTGCAGTATTAATGTCTTTTCAAACGCTACCTGCAAGCTATCCAACCCCCATTCCACTTCTCTATTTCTTATCCTCTGTTCTCCATCCTAAGTCTGACCAGTAATGCCTCTCCTGGGAGAATCACCCAGAAAGAAGGGAGGGGACCCTGTTCTCATATCTTTCAGCCCTGCACAGGTGACTCAGCAACCTTTGGAAGCAGAGCACACTGACCCAGATGCTGCCTACATTCATTTGAGCCATGGAATTGAATTTGAATCCAGCCATCCACTAGAAAGCCACTATGCAACCAGAGTGGAACAGATCTTCCATCACCCAGATGCCTATGAAAGCTGCAGAGGAAGAAAGGACTCCTGGATCCATTGCCTCCCATGTGAAGCCTCAGAAGACAACTGGAAAGACTATGGGGGGAGGGTGGAAACTCATTGTAAAGTTTTCTTTCTTGCCTCATTCATGTTGTAATTAAGTACTTGAATGGATTCATGGAGCGATGGCATTTGGGAATGGTTGGCACAGCAAGTACTGAACACCTTGGACATCTGTCTGGTGGGAGGAAAATTTGTCCAATTTGTATTCCTGTTTTGTATGAGTAACTGCACACATGCATACACACACATCATTCAGAATCACACTGAGGCTATCCCCTTCACGTACCTCCATGTAAAGTTCCCCAGGCTGGTTCTTGCTCTGTGGCACTAAAGCTTTTGCATGCATACCTTCCTGCAAATTCCATGGGGGAGGGAACCATGCCCCCTCAGGCAATTTACAATTCATATGCCCTTACTGAGGAAGTAGCAGGAAAGAGATCTCAAAACCCTGAATTTGTTGCACTGGTGAATTCATAGTGGGAATCCTAGGGTTCACTGTGTGCAATTTAAGAAATATTAATAGCCTGGCTTGCATACTGGCTAACCTCAATTGGACATCACAAATCTGGATGCACTAAACTAAGAGCTAAGGCAGAAAACAACTCTTGAAAATGGGCAGCCAGTAGTTATGTACTGAGGCAAACATGGCTGTGAAGAATTTTGGGAGGCATGTACAAACCTGACTGGAAGCTCAAAGTGACATCCAACATCTGAAAAGAATTGGCACAGAGTATTGCACACTATAAATTTCCACCCAACAGAACTTTTGCCCTGGCTTTAGACCTTCATGGTTGAAAGGCTGACGTTTTGGGAGCCACTGCAGAGATCTTTTTCTGCTGCCTCTATTAGTGTCTTCCCTTTTTGCATTAACAATTTAAAAGCTTGTTTCCCCACATCCTGGACCCCATAGAAGCACCTATCAAGTCTCCCTGACCAGATCAAATTTAATCTTGTGCCAGTAGAAGTTTGTCACCCATAATTATATGGCACAAAGGGAGGATTCTGGGAAGTCAGCCCCCCACCCCAGAGAAAGAAATATTTTGGGGAATATTAAAGAAAGCAGAATATATTTCTCCAAAGGAATAATAGAAAATCTTAGGCAGAAACCACCCCCACTCCCCCAAGTATCTCTGCCCCAAGCAGAGGCCAGGTCTGTAGAAATGCAGATTTGATAATCCTTTCAGAAAGACTGGAGCCAGAAAGCTTAGAGCTGACAGGATTAGAAAGACAAAGATCCCTAGAATCAACAACACCTCACCCAAAAAAATTCAACACAGGACATAGCCATCAGCCATAGCCCCAGAGAAGCAGGACATGACCTTTAGGACATAATAGGATTAATTCGCCACCATTAGAATACCAGAAGGGCACACTGAACATCAGGTCAAAGTTCATGCCATAGGAACAACTCCAAATACAAAAACTCAAGAAGGTATAAAAACCCACCACTCCATGCTCCCTGTGGTCAGCTTTCCCAGAGCCACATTTGTGTCTGGCTCTGCTCTTCAATAAACTACAACCTTCTTTCTAAAGCAGTCTCCATTTTGTTTATTCCCGGCTTGGACTGGACCCTGATGAAATTTTTTTTTCAACAGTTCCCAAGTGGCAAATTTTGGATATATCATGTTTCTTATTTGGAGACAGAAAAGTAGCTGAAGGAACATAGCAAGAAATAAGTTTAATAAAAAGAGAAGTGCAAATGCCAAACTCTGAAGAAGAATATATCACAAAAAAGATTATACAAGAGAAATGGATCTGGTATACAATGTGGGATGGAAAAACCTGTTTTTTTTTAAGTCTTTGATCAAAACTCTAATTATTTCTGAAGTATTCGATATATTTAGAACAAGAAAAACATAGAATGGAGTACCTTTGTTGTGTGACAAAATCTATTGTAATTTGGAAATAATTACATATAATTGTAACTGAAATTTTTCAAAACTTGCATAGGGATCTGTGTCCCTATACACTCTTTGTTTCTGCCTGCAGTTAACTGCCAAAGAGCTAAATTTTACAGAAAGTATATTCAAAAGTAATGTCCTTCACTTGATCTTTAATGAAGGGACAGATATATTAAGTCTGATATGATGTTGGGACATCTCATAAGAAATAGAAATATTTAATTACACATTTAATTAGAAGAATGTAATTGTGGTTTCAAGTAGCCCCAAATTTAGTTTGGAATGCACACTCACAGTTCATTATAATTTATACATAGATTGCCATTTGGGATAATGTCTTTTTTTTAGTTTCACATTTTTATTAGTTTATCAAAATATAAAATACTTAGTTTATCAAAATATAAAATACTTAGTTTATCAAAATATAAAATACAAAGAGAAATTCAAAAAGTAATAGAAAACTAGGAGGAGGGGGACAGAAAAGAAAAAATATAGTGTAAGGGAAAATATAGTGTAAGGCAGGCACCGTTATACACGCATGCGCACGCACAAAATGGGCCGTGCGCAAGCGAATGCGCACACACAAACGGTCCATGTGTGAGCATATATGCATGCACAAACGGGGCTGTGCAAGTGTGAGTGCTGCAAATGGGGCCATACTAGTGCCAGTGGGACGTTCGGGACGGTGCTAACACTGGCGGGATGCTCGGGGCGGCGCTAGTGCTGGTAGGCTCAGAACAGGGCAGCGCTAGTGCCAACGGGATGCTCAGAGCGGCACTAGTACTGGTGGGATGCTTGGGGCAGGGTGATGCTAGCGCCGGTGGAATGCTCGGGGTGGCGCTAGCGCAAGTGGGAGTGAGTGCACACACACAAGCACATATACTGGCCATCCCTTCATGCGGCCCGGTGGCCAAGAGGTCACGGCCCGGTAGTGGGCTGCGGCCCACAGGTTGGGGAACCCTGCTGTAAACCACTTAGAGATAGCTGTAAAGCACTGTGAAGCGGTATATAAGTGCTATTGCAAAATGTTAAGATTTCCTTTTTCAAGTTTGAAAATTATGAAAATATGAAAGGAGAACATGCACAATCTTCCATTGAGTTAATTTCTGATGTGCACTATTGTCAGGGTTCTTTTCAAAACTTTCCTTCAACAATCAAATCTGCTTTGAGAGTATAAAAGTGAAGTAGACCATTCTTCAGAAAAAAAGAGCTTCGTGCAAAACCAATACATGTGTTCTTGCATAAGTCGGTGTAGATTACAACTCATTTTATCAGATGCATGACTATAATGATAGAATAAACTTTTGCTCCTCACTTTCAAGAAAACAATGTAGAAATGGACTAGCATTCAATATGTTATGTGTCTCAAGTTTAAAAATGATCTCTGTTGGGAAGTACAGGTAGTCCTCAAGTTACGAGTGTAATGGAGCCTGCCCATTCCACTGGTAACTCGAAAACTCGTGGGAGTGAATCTCGTACCTTGAATGAGATTACTCCCTTGCTCATTAAGACGCACACGGCTTATTAAATGAACATGAGGTATCTCAGGGTGGGGAAGGCCATGGAGGGCCTAGTGATGGAAAAGGCCCCCAAGGCCTCCCCGACCCACTAAATACCTCATGCTTCCCCCTCCCTTCCTGCCATGCTGTACTCACTTTGAAAAATCCATCTCCTCTCTGCCGCAGTTCCTGCTGCTGCCCAGATCTGAGGCTTCCGCACCCCCCCGTGGCCCGATCCGGGCACCAGAGGCCTTTTTCAAGCTGCTGCCTCCTGGAAACAGGCCGCAGAAGCATCCCCAGGCCTCATATCCAGGCGGCAGCAGCCTGGGAAAGGCCTCCGACACCTTGATCCAGCCTTTGGAGGCACGTGGAAGCATCTCCTGGCCTCAGATCTGGGTGGCAGCAGCCTGGAAAAGGCCTCCAACATCCCGATCCAGCCTCCAGAGGCATATGGAAGCATCCCCCAGCTTTGGTTCTGTTCTCTGTTGCAGGGAACAGAGACCTAAAGTACCATGAGATCACACGAGATCAGTAGCATGAGATTTTGCCCCACTGATCTCGCGGTGATCTTGCGTTACTTTAAGCCACAGGTCAGCAACTTGTGGCTCCGGAGCCGCATATGGCTCTTTGAGCCTTCTCCTGCGGCTCCCAGCCTCTTCTGCCATTTGCAGAGAGAGAGAGAGACAGAGAGAGGCATTTGCGCTTTCCTTCTCTCTCTCTCTCTCTCTCTCTCTCTCTCTCTCTCTCTCTCTCTCTCTCTCTCTGTGTCTATAAAACAGAGAGTGGCCTCACCCTGTTCGACGAGCTGACAAGCTTACTGGGCGGGGCTCCTCCCTTGCTGCGTCTCTGCAGGAAGCAGGAAGCAGGAAGGGGAGGAGAGAGCTAGCCTGTTGCAGAACAGCTTGAAGCCAGCTTGCCAGGTGAGCAGAAGATCGGAGAGAGGGGGAGAGAAGAGGGGAGAGAGAGAGAGAGAGAGAGGAAAGAGAAAAAGAGGGAGAGAGAGGAGAGAGAGAGAAAGGGGGAGAGGAAAGAGAGGGAGAGGAAAGAGAAAAGAAAAAATATGTATATATATATATGTATATATATATATATATGTGTGTATATATATATATGTGTGTGTGTGGTGTGTGTGTGTGTGTGTATATATATATATATATATATATATATATATATATGTCTTTAATAATTTTAAATATTGGAATCCCAGGTATGGACATTTAAAGTCAATTAAATAAAATAATGAACTCTGGGATACACAAGACTCCGCGCGGCTCCCTTTTAACCTCGTGCCAAACAGCTGACAGGCACGATCCAGCTTGCGCGCCTAACAGCTGACAAGCGCGACTTTTAAATCTTGTCGGGAGACTTACTGCTGTATACCTGCTATTGTCAATGTGATTTTTCTAAACGAGCTTCCTAAGCACGCTATGTGCACATGCCACAATGTAACCGTTTTCCAACTGTTATGTGAATTTATGCACATGCTCCCTTGCCATTTAGCCCTTTGCTCTGATGATGTTAACAGGTTGTTAACGAAAGCTCAGCAATAAAGAAGCCTTTTTCTAATATCCCAGAGTTCATTATTTTATTTAATTGACTTTAAATATATATATATATATATATATATTCAATTTCTCCGGGAGAAATATAAACCAGCTGTTTATTGTTAAAAAGTTTAAAACAATAAAAACAACTATTTACAATATTAAAACAACTTAGCTTTCG
Organism: Azemiops feae; assembly: GCA_023970755.1. Classification (NCBI taxonomy): domain Eukaryota; kingdom Metazoa; phylum Chordata; class Lepidosauria; order Squamata; family Viperidae; genus Azemiops; species Azemiops feae. The sequence continues at coordinate 92,309 of JALGBA010000593.1, forward strand.
CTGGTCCCTTGCCAGCGTCCTCAGAGTAAAGTTTTGGGGTGGAGATTACTTTTATATATATATATATATATATATTCAATTTCTCCGGGAGAAATATAAACCAGCTGTTTATTGTTAAAAAGTTTAAAACAATAAAAACAACTATTTACAATATTAAAACAACTTAGCTTTCGCTGGTCCCTTGCCAGCGTCCTCAGAGTAAAGTTTTGGGGTGGAGATTACTTTTATAAACCTTGCTAGCTTAACTGCTTACTCATTGACCGTGTGATAGGGCCATCTGTCCTGGCTGACAATAATTGCCTTAATTGTCCCGCCTCCTCTTTTTTGCACTCCAGTTCTCCAACCTTCCTCCCTCCCATCCTTGTCAATCCCCTCCTTCCTGGCGTTACTGCCGTTGGCTTGCTTTCCAGCTGCTCCCCCGTACTCGTTCTGGGCCTTACACCCAGATCCGGTGTCTTAGATGCCTTCCCATTGCTGCTCCCCTCCTTTCCATCCCTTTTATCTGCCCGTTGTTCCTGTCTTCCACTGTCTATCCCTATTAGTGCTATTTCCTCCGATTTCCTTCCCCTGCATATATATGCAGGTCTTGGCGTACTCGGGTCTTTTCCTGTATTCGGGTCTTTTCCCGAATATGCCAAGACCTGCATACCTGTACCCGTGTTATCTTCATTTTAAATATCAAAAGGGTTTTGCGGCTCCCAGTGTTTTGTTTTCGGTGGGAAACTGGTCCAAGTGGCTCTTTGAGTGTTTTGGGTTGCCTACCCCTGCTTTAGGCCTCTGTCAGGGCCCACTTCAAAACCTCATCCTAAGAAAGCAGGACTCTTGGAACAGTTTCTTTCCAAAAGGAACTTTTATTAGGAGAAGCTGACAGCAGGCATAATAGGCAGGATCTGAGAGTTTCCTGCTCAGATCAATAGGTTAAAAGAGTCCCAAGCAAACCCCACCCCAATAGTTCATCTGGTCAGTTTGAATGGGCCAATTCCCAGGTGTTAAGTCCACTGTGGGAAAGGAGCTGATAACGGGGTCCTTTCCCATGCTTGTGAAGATGTTGTTAGGTCTTCGCACCTTCCCTTCCGCAGCGAGAGATAAGCCAGATGGCCGGAGGCACATTCCTTTCTCACCCCAAGGTAACATCAAGGGAGAGACAGTTCAAAGAGTAAGCATGTAGGAACAGTGGAAATGATACATTGTAACAAAGCAGAATGACATACCACAGGGCCTTCCCCCCTCCCCATCAGGAGAATGGCAGAACCCTCAGAAAGAAATGAATTAGGAAAGAGATGAGATAGATTTCCCCCCCTCCCAGGGAAGAATGGGTTCTGACAGCCTCTATTCTCTGCGAATGCACCAAAGGCCTAGAGCAGCCAAGAAAGCAAAGGATCTCAATCTTCGCAGGGTGAGTATTGAAGGCTTGGTGCCTAGGGAGACCCGGGCGGGGGTGAGGAGGGAGGAAATAACCAGGGTGAATGTTACAGTGCCACTGCAGTCGCTCATAAGGGCGAACAACTGCCCTGGTGAGGCAACATTTGTAATTTGAAGACTTGCTCTTAAGCACTAGAGGGTGCTTATTGCGTAACTTCGAACGAGCGTTAAGTGAATGCTCATAACTCGGGGATTACCTGTACTTCAATTCTAGTGCATCCATAAAAGAATTGTTATGGTTCCAAAGGAAGATTGCATTTAATGAGAAACATGAGGCCTTACCTCTGAGAATCCATTTATTGCAAAAATAACCTTGGCACTTACATGAATGGATGCCAGAAACTGAATTTCTCTGGCTTGCCGTCTTTCTTTACTTGCTACACCCCTCCCTTATTTTACAGTCATGAATTACGTCTTCCAATTAGGCTGGAGGCCAAAGATTTACTTCCGTTTCTTTCCCGGGCTTTCCTCCTTCCGTTTCTGCCTTCTGAATTAACTCTAAAAATACCAGACAGTTCTACATATCTTGTCAAAGCAATAATATCCTATATTAACAGCGTTGACAAGAATGGTGTTCAAGTAATATGTAAGAGAAAATATAAGAAACTAAAGATATTGAGTAGAAAAATGAAGCAACTGAAAAAGGTGTAAACATTTGGAAGTGGCTGATGAAGATTAAGATTTAAGAAAATCCAGTGGGGCGGGGAAGAAGATCTGCTACGGGAGCATATAGAAAATGCTTCAAATTCACTATATATCCATTCTGAGTGTATTCACGTATTTTTATGGTTAGTCACACAGCCAGATGTTTAGATTGGACTTGGCATTTTTATCCATCTGTCAAGTGCTTCCCAAGGACCTGGGATAGGCAGATGTTGTTTGATGGTGTTAAGGATATCATTGCAGGATGTAAGCTGTTCCAATAAAACTACTTTTTGCAGTTGACTGATGATGATTTTGTCAATGTTGATGGCTCCAGATGTTTTGGGATTACACCCAAGACACCTAATACTATGGGTACTATTTTTCTTTCTTTTGCCACAGTCAATTTACTTCTATTTGCAGGTCTTTATATTTTGTGATTTTTTCAGTTCTTTCTCTTCTGTTACTATCCAGACTTTTTGTCTTTCTTATCAACAGTTGTTAACTTATCTAACATATGGTAGGTGCTTATTTGTTTGAATTCTAAAGTTCCAGAGCACTTTAGCTTCTTCACTTTATTATTTGTCTAGTTTGTGATCCCCCAATTCTTGCTTGCAGGAAAATTGTGTTTCTTGCAGATAACTACAATGCACAATTGTTGCCACTTTCGAATGGCATTGTATGTAGTCAGTCTGTGCAATCTTGAAGCAGTTAACTAGGTGGTCTGCGGTTTTTCAGTTTCTCTGTAGAGGTGGCATTTGCTGTCGATTGGTGATTTCTCAGTTCTGGCTTTATATGCGTTTGTTCTTAAGGTTTTGTCTTATGCAGCCAGAATTAGACCAAGTGACAAAATTAGTGGACCAGAGGAATGCTGTGGATATAATTTACTTGGGCTTCAGTAGGCATTTGACAAAGTAGATCACAACCTACTACTTGATAAGATAGAAAAATGCGGGTTAGACAGCATCACCACCAGATGGATCCGTAGCTGGCTGACCGGCCGTACTCAGCGTGTGGTCCTCAATGGAACCACATCTACATGGAGGGAAGTGTGTAGTGGGGTGCCCCAGGGCTCTGTTCTGGGCCCAGTGCTCTTCAACATCTTTATCAATGATTTGGACGAAGGGATAGATGGGGAACTCATCAAATTTGCAGACGACACCAAGCTGGCAGGAATAGCCAACACTCCAGAAGACAGGCTTAGGATACAGGAGGATCTGGACAGACTTGAACACTAGGCGCTATCTAACAAAATGAAATTCAATGGTGAAAAAAGTAAGGTTCTACATTTAGGCAAGAAAAACCAAATGTATAGGTATAGTATAGGTGGTATCTTGCTCAATAGTAGTAACTGTGAGAGGGATCTCGGAGTCCTAGTGGACAATGATTTAAATATGAGCCAGCAGTGTGCTGCAGCTGCCAAAAAAGCCAACACAGTGCTAGGCTGCATTAACAGAGGGATAGAATCAAGATCACGTGAAGTATTAATATCACTCTACAATGCCTTGGTAAGGCCACACTTGGAATACTGCATCCAGTTTTGGTCACCACGATGTAAAAAAGATGTTGAGACTCTAGAAAGAGTACAGAGAAGAGCAACAAAGATGATTAGGGGACTGGAAGTTAAAACATATAAGGAAAGGTTGATGGAATTGGGTATGTCTAGTTTAATGAAGAGAAGGACGAGGGGGGACATGATAGCAGTGTTCCAATATCTCAGGGGCTGCCACAGAGAAGAGGGAGTCAAGCTATTTTCCAAAGCGCCTGAAGGCAGGACAAGAAGCAACGGATGGAAACTAATCAAGGAGAGAAGCAACCTAGAACTAAGGAGAAACTTCCTGACAGTTAGAACAATTAACCAGTGGAACAACCTGCCTCCAGAAGCGGTGAATGCTCCAACACTGGAAGTTTTTAAGAAGAAACTGGACAGCCATTTGTCCGAAATGGTATAGGGTTACCTGCCTGAGCAGGGGGTTGGACTTGATGACCTCCAAGGTCCCTTCCAACTTTATTATTATTAGTATCTCTTTCTTCAACTTCCCTGCCTGTAGCCATTGCCAGATCTTGTTATTATCATCCTTTCCTTACTAATATTTTGTGTACTGGCCATGTAATTTATGTGTGTTTGTGTGTGTGTGCATTATGTATGTATGTCTGTGTGTATGTATAGGAACCAACCATCTTGTCTTGTCAATCTCTTTTCTATTCTTTATTTTGTCTTTCTTATAGATCATTTTGGTCTCTTCAGTGTTCAGTAAAACTGTACTAGCTCCAGTGCATCTTCTTCACTGTCTTTCAGATACTCTTCCAATGCCCTTTTTTCTTTTTCAACTCTCTGGTATACTTGCAACATTTCTTGCCCAACTATGCTCTTCTTGACTTCAATATGCTTGATATTATCAGCTTGAAGGATGCCCAAGTATTTGTAGTGATCTTCCTCATCCAGTCTCTTGATATTATTTCCATAGGACATCTTGATTCCTTCACTTTTCACTATTTTTCCCTTGTTGATGATAAGGCTGACATATTTCTACAATCCAAACTCCATTGCAATATCCTGGATATATATATAGACAGTATTAAGTAGCAATTCCATTTCAGATAGTATTTTTCTATACAACCTAGAATCATCCATATAAAAGAAATGGATAAACTGGCAGATGTTTTTAATGTTTGATAACCGTGGCCTGACTTGTTCATCAGTGTTGAATCAATGCAATGACAAACAGTAGTGGTAATAATGAGTCTCCTTGAAATATTCTTCTCATGATATTAATCTTTCCAAGTCTATCACCATTGCCTAGAAACTGTGTTTTCCATTGTGCCATTGATCTTTGCACAAAGTTTCTGATGTTTCTATTGACTCCTTATTTCTAGGCACTTGGTTATCCAATTGTTGAAAAAAAATATCTTCATCAGGGTCCAGTCCAAGCCGGGAATAAACAAAATGGAGACTGCTTTAGAAAGAAGGTTCTTGTTTATTGAAGAGCAAAACCACAACAGCATGTGGCTCTGGGGCAGCTGACCACATTGTGCTGGGAATGGTGGGTTTTTATACCTTCTTGGGCTTTTGTGTTTGGAGTTGTTCCTGTTCCTGTGGCATAAACTTTGACCTGAGCTTTTGAGCATATCCTTTTGGTATTCTGATGGTGGTGGGTTAATCCTATTATGTCCTAAAAGTCATGTCCTGCTTCTCTGGGGCTGTGGCTGATGGCTATGTCCTGTGTTGGATTTTTGGGTGATTGGTTGCTGGTTCTAATCTTATCACTCTGCTGTTGTTAGCTATCAAATCTTGCCCAAGGGATTTTGAAAGATCCTGTCTTGAATGGGCTTTCTGCTCATGAATGGGGCCTCAGTCTTTCTGAAAGGGATTATCAAATCTGCATTTATACAGAGTTGGCTTGCTTAGTTTCTGCTTGGGGCTATTAAGAAAAACTGGGCCTGCTTTTCTACCTCTAAGATCCTTTGGGGAAATATAATATTCTGCCTTTTTAATATTCCCCAAAATATTTCCTTCTCTGGGGGGAGCTGACTTCCCACACAATCATGTGGCAGGGAGTCGAATGCCTTCTTGTAATCAGTCCAAGCTATATTCAAATTGATCTTTCTTTTCTTTCAGTTTTCCAAAATCGTCAATCGGGCTGATTTTTTGCTCCTCTACTGTTTGGGCAGTTTCCTTTCTGCTCAGGAAAGAGCTTATTTTCAACTAGGTAGTAATTTGAAAGTTCTTGGTAAGCAGGTAATTAGATTGTAGTTACCTGGTGCTACCCCTTTTGTTGGATCTTTCATTGCCAATAGGTTTTGCCAGCTGTTAGCCAATCTTTAGTTTTACCTTCTTGCAGTATGCTGTTAAACTGCTTGACAGTGAATATAGATCATTCAGATGCCAAAATCCATGCAATTCATCTTTACCTGGTACTGAATTTTATTTTTATATTTTTATTATTAATATATCTGTTCTGAGAAATGATTACTAAACATTTAGATAATTAGAGCACATAGAAAAAATGATTTTGCTTTAGCTCAGTTCTATCAGCTGAAACAAATTTTTACTTTTCCAGTGCAAGAAAACAAGATACATTTTCATAAGAAAATTAAATTGCTCTGGATTAGCATTAACTTGGGATTTGATAAATTTGGAGTCTTGGGTAATATATAGATTTGTTTTCAATATTTTGAAAACTGTTTCAAACTGAAAATTACTTTAAAACTGTATATTCAGAAATCAAGACTTAAGATTGTTAAATAAGTTGTATTTAAAAATTAAGTAATAAACTTGTATTAAAAGTATAAGTTATGCAAATGATATTAATTTGCTTTTGGTGATTTTCTATTTACTTGTTTTATTAAATTTATATGGCTGCCCAACTTACAAATGGTGACTCTTTCATGCGATATACACACTGTCACATGTTTATATGGAACTCAAAATTGCATGGTTAATAAAAATAATACAGCACTACACCAAGTTCCTCACTACTGCAATGTGATCTGCCAATGCCTCATACAGAAAGTGTTAGTGGATGTCATGGTACAATGAGACTAGAGTTTTAGAGAAAATAATTGAAATGCTGAATGTTACACAAAATATTTTAGATGTAAGCTTCCCATAGTAGAACTCAACTCTTTGATATAATCATCTTCTCCACCTTATAAGGGCTTACCCATACATGAAGGTATTGTTTTTCTATGATTTCAGTTACAATACTGCATTTTGCATTAACTCTCTAGTCAATTTTTTACATCAACCAAATCGCAGAATTCAAGATTTTATCAATATTGTCTCCCTTTCTCCTTGCTGTTGATGTGTGACCTGAAATCTTAACCAGGATGTTGTCAATTGAGGTAGCCCTAGAATGATTTCATCCTACTGTATAAATTAATTATTTATAGAGTGTCTTTGAGAATGTCGACTTCTGACAAATGCCTGGACTAGTCCCTGCAGTTTTCTTGGCCAGATTTCAGAAGTGGTTTGCCATTGCCTGCTTCCTAGGATTGAGTGAGTGACTGGCCCAAAGTCCCCTGGCCCAAGAAAGACAAGGTCTCCTGTTTTTAGCCTGATGCTGTAAATGCCACACCAATCTGGCTGTTCTATCATTAAGCAACCTCAACTGAAGAGTGTATACAATATTCAGAAGACTTCCCAGAATTTAGCATGCATAACTTTCTGGCAGGCATATTATATGACATCATTTCCCTGGAATTTTTCCGAGTTAAAGTATTATTTAACTTGTCTCTTCCCTGCACTGTCATTACCAGTGAAAATTTTAAGTTTGCCAGGGCCACACGGGTTCTTGGAAGCAGTTACATGATCTCAGTTGTGACCCCGTTGAAACGGGGGACTTGGCTAAGATAAACAAACAAACCTTTTCCCTATTTTCAGCACCGGGTGATTTAAGGCTTCCGCCGAGCTACTTCGAATAGTGTCTGAATAAAACCCGGGATAGGGTCGACTTTCGGCCAGCTTACTGAGAAATCTCTTGGACAGAGACAGGGAGGTTCCTGGAAGTCGCAGTGTCAGGGTAGCAGAATCATTTCGGGTTGTTTGGGGAAGAGGGGTGGAGCCACGAAGCCCAATGTTGGTACACACAGGAAAGCCTCTGCTGCACGCTGCCGACGTGAATCCTCGCCCTTCCCTTCCATTGCTCGCTCGCTCTGACGTCGCCACATGCTTCTCTCAAAAGCGGAGGCATCAGCGCGCGTCCCCTAGAACCGAGCGTGCTGTTCCGCGAGCGGCTTCTCCTCGCTCTCGTTCACCTGAACGCTTTTCTCCTGAGCGCGGGGGCCTTTGTCTGATTTCACCAGAAGTAACCTAACTTATTGTTTTCTGTCGGCTTGACATATTACAACTCTGTTTTTTTAAATATTATATTTAATTTAATTTATTACAAAAAAAAAAATTCGGACTGTCAGTATTTAAGGATTTTTGCTTCCGTTTAAAAAGAGAAATCGACCGAAGAAAGAAGCTCCGGAATCGAGTTTTAAGCTTTGTAGATTGAGGTAAAATATTCTGAGGTTTGGGGGAGAGGCTCAAAGAAGGTATCTGCAGCTGGCTGAGTGGGTTAACTGCGTTTGCTAGTGATATAACTGATTTTTTTTAATGTAAGAATGTGCGAGACTTAAGATGTGAGCGGAATAGGGAGGGAGCATGAGGGGAGGGGGAATCCGTCAGCCGCCGCTAGCGCTACTGTATCACAGCAGGGCGTCCAGGGTCTCTTCCCCCCCCCCCGTCGCCATCGCTTTTCCAAACCCTCCCCACAAAAGACGTCGCTGGTGATGCAGTCTTGTGACTGATTTGCATTGTTGTCCACATTTTCCGAAGTAGGATTCCCGGGAAGAAGCAGGAGGGGAAATAAATAGCTGGAAACGATCCGGAAAGTCCAAGAGATGCTTCGGGCGGCAATCAGTTAATGTTAGAAAGGGACCGTGACAATCGGTTACTTAGATTGCATCATGTAAAGTTCCGGGCAAAAAGAGGACGGATGGGTGGAGTTCGTTCGCTTCCAAATCTAATTACGCGATCATGTCGCGAATGTGGGTGTATGTGTATTGATAAGCTTCTCTGATCTTAACAAGTTAATCTACCTGCGGCAGATGTATTGTGTTTCTCAGTCTCTGGATGGATGAAAGCGGAGAAGACAAGTGAAGGCTCTTTGCTTATCTGCTTGGCTGGGCACAGAAGCCTTCTTTTGCCTTGGCGCCCTGGCTTCCCACCGTAGGTCTTTTGTTCCCCCCAAACCACCCCCTCTTTTCAGACAACGTGTGCTCCCAGTGTTCTAGCTGGAGATATCTTTGTTCTCCTCCCAGTACTTTTCCTTCCCTCGCCCCTCTTCGCTTATCCCGCCCTTCTCTGCTGGTACTTTTCCACTCGCCTGGCTGAATCAGCCACGATGAGCAGCAGCTTCGAGGCAGCGTCTCACGTGACCCGCTTCGGGAGACTACTGCAGTATTGACGTTTTCCCTTTACCTTCGCAGACGAGGCAGGACCCGCGGCCGCCAAGGACAAAAGATCACGAGGACCCCAGGCGGCCCCTCCCAACCCAAATAAGTCTTTGGCCTTATTGACCCGTTCCCTAAGAAAACATCCTGGATCCCAGTATGACCAAAGCTGAAATGGGCAAGCTGAATAGCACCCGAGAGGAGGACAGCAGCAGCTATAGCTCTAACAGCAACGACTTCAGCTATCACTACCCCACCAAATCAGCTGCGATGAAGAGGTGAGGGAGATTTCTCTGCCTTACTTTGAACCACAGTACAACAGCCTCTTCAAATACCTGTCCCAGTTCCCCTGAACTATGGATGGATGGATGGATTGATTTCTGTTTTTGGAATTCCCCCACTAAGGGAAAATCTTTTAAAATAACCATATCACAAGCCAGGAAAAAGAAGAAAATGTTGCACATTGTTGACACATTTATTCAGATTTTAACTCAGTTAAAAATAAGTGGACTTTTACAATAATATTTAAAGTTCCTCTTTCCCTTCCTTTCACAGCCATTACGTAGATATGGATCCAGAAAACCAAAATTTTTTACTTGAATCCAACCAAGGGAAGAAAAAATATGAAACTGAATATGTAAGCACATACCAATACTGTTTTTACAAAGAAAAATAATTTTATTACAAAACCTCTTGCAAGTAAGAACAAATTGTGAACTTTCACCATCCTTATTATTATTTACAGCATCCAGGTACAACTTCCTTTGGAATGTCAGTATTTAACCTGAGCAATGCTATTGTGGGCAGTGGCATTCTTGGACTTTCTTATGCCATGGCAAACACAGGAATTGCTCTCTTTGTGTAAGTATTAGAATGCAATAAAATCACATTATGTTATTGTTTTAGGAAAATATTTGTTGGTGCTTGCTTCAAGCCTAAAACGTAACTCTGCTAAAGTATCTGAACAAAGCCATTTTAATCCCATTGACATTGCTAGAGGCAAGTAGCAGTGATCACTTATCTAGAAATACCTTGAACTCACAGAAAATTATTTGAGTGGCAAATTTACGTGATTAGACTACAAGTTACTTTGAACAGAAAAAGAAATTCAGCTCAAACTAATAATTTAATACCCAGTAATTTCAGTTGAAGAATGCAGCTCATGTTTATGTTTACATTTCTCATATTGGAGCCAGTAGGATTTTAAACATTTAGGTTTGAATGGCTGATATACATCCTCTTTCTTTTTTATGGGCAACAGAAATTAAAGAAAACATTCTGAAATTTTTGAATTTATACACTATAAAAATGAAATTGCACTCACTTTTAGTGTTTTAGTTACAATTGGTTAAGTTGCCTTTTCTTTTGTTTGAATGCTGTGTCTTTCCTCAAAAATGATTTTTACATTAATCTAAATATCGCTGCATTGTTTTCTCAAATAGTGGGGGAAATGCTTCAATTTATCCATTTTAATTTTTGGATTATAATGTTCTACAACTAAACTGGCTGTTGACTTTGGGCCAATCATTCTCTCAGCCCAACAATAAGGTTGTTGTTGTGGGAAAATAGCAGAAGGGAGGAGTATTAGGTATGTTCATCACCTTAAGTTATTTATAAAAATGGGAAATAAATTAACTAGATTTGCCATCCTGCATTTTGCCTATAGCATCATAAAGCATTTGTCAGTTTTTCCTTGACAATTTCTCATAAAAAAATATACTGTAGAGTTTGCTATTTGGTCCAGCTTTAAATAAGAAAAAGGAATGTATCAGATTACAGAGAGAAACAGATCCTGAGTAGAATTTAGCTATGTAGTTATTGGTATGAAAAGCAAGGAGATACATATAGATATATTTCCATTAGAAGGCTATTTAAGTCTGAAAAGTTAAAGAACTGCATATTCAGAAAGGCAAATATATAGTGGCATGCATATATTGGTTATTAATAGAAACCAAAGAAATATGGAAATAACTTTTATTATTTTAATGTTAACTGCAGGATTAAAAAATCAGATTATGCCTCTAGGGATTTCTATGACAGCAAAACAACCTTCCAGCATTATTAGAAATTAATCTAAAATCCAAGAGCAGTTAGAATTTCAATTCTGTCTTTCACTAATCCATATTGGCAATGAGGAACAGTCAAGCTCTTGAAGGCAGTGATCCTAGAAATATTTACTTGGGAACAGAGTCCACTGAATTTTAAATAACCTGTCTGCTATACTGTTAAGTGCAAACAGCTTTGGTCCCTCAAATTCATCTTTAAATATAAATATATTCAAAGTCTGGATGTAAGCTCATGTTCAAAATGGCCCAATATGCAGCTGCATATTAATCCTTCTGAATTTCCCCTTCTCTCTTCTCAGGTCCCTCAAAATGATTGATTTATTGATGGACATTTGGGGATGTCTCAACATGCAGTATGCTGGTAATATTACTGTTGCCACCAAAACAAACTGAAGTGTGAAGCACATTTTAGTGTATGGCATTTATTTTTATTTTGCAAATTATTTTAAAATAGTTCTTGCTGGAACATGAAAAAATCCTAAGCAAAAAAGTGCCATACAGTTTTGTTTAAAAAAAACCAGACAGATACAATAATTGTACTTTACTGTGCCATTTCATGCTCCAAAAATGTTTTGCAGTGGTTACAATGTAATCATCATAATGCATGCTAGTGAGATTCTCTGAAGGGCAGGATTTGACAAAAAGCCCATTTAAGTCAAAAGAAATACACACAGAGAGACAGAGACACAGAAGTTGTCAGTACATTTTGTATCAGTGTAAGTATATTAGAATAAACAATGAGTTCAGTGAGGCTTGCAGACAGATATAAAAAGATAACCCAAAGCTATGGGTTTTTTTTTCTTAATTTGTTTTCTATTGGAAATTAATTTCTCTAAAATATATTGTAAAGCAACAACTAATTTTTTTAAAAAAGTGATGAGGCCAATCTAACCTCGGGGGAGAAGATTCCACAGTACAAGCTCCATGGCAGAAAAGACTCACTGCTGAGGGCTTCATAGTTAACTGAACCCATAACATGCCTTCTTTGCATGGTAGATGGGAACATAAAATTGGAAAGAGGTGGTTCCCCCAAACAACTCAATGCCATGCCATGAAGGGCTTTAAAGATCAACACCAGCACCTTTCATTGGACCCAGAAAAACACTGGTAAACAATGCACTCACAAAGTGGAGGTGACGTGTTCTACCAGAAACAAACCTAACGACTTGCACCATTACATTTGGCATCTGCTGAAGTTTCCAGATAGTCTTCAGGAGCAGCCCAATATAGAGTGGATTGCAGTAATCTAACAGAGATTACCAGGGTACGGATGACCATGAGTAGGTCCCCTGATCTAAAAATGATTTGTGCTAGATTTATGTTTTTAAAAGTGGCAGTTGGGCTCTTTTTAATCCTTCTTAGACTGTTCCTTGCCCCCTGAGCACAGTAAATGTTCCTAATATATTCACTGCATTTAAATTTATATTTAATTTCATTATTTACTTTGAGAATAATGTGACCCTATTCAATTTATTCATTTTTCAAAGTCATTGTAGCCAATAAAGAATTTAAGTGTGTTCAGATAGTTCTAATTTAACTCACTGGGAGAAATATGTATATACATTTATATGTTCTTGATACTTTTTATTTATATATTCAATTTCAAAACAAAACATTGCATTTGTATTTCCTTTTTAGAATTCTCTTAGTCTTCGTGTCAATATTTTCTCTGTATTCCGTTCACCTTCTTTTGAAGACTTCCAACGAAGGAGGTAATGACAGTAACTATTTGTCAGTCATAGATTCGACTCTCCCCTTTTCCCTTTCTAAATTGCATTCTTCAAAATCTCTGTTCCTTAAAGGATCTTTATTATATGAACAATTGGGAATGAAAGCATTTGGCATGCCTGGAAAACTTGCAGCATCTGGATCAATTACAATGCAGAACATTGGAGGTAAGATCCTTCTCAGACACCTTAAAAGCAGAAACTTCTTATTCCAAAAACTATTTTTTCACAAAACATGCTTTCATTAACAAATTCAATAATATCATTAGGAACTGTATTTTATGATTTTTATATCATTATTATTGTAATTATCTACAATATTATTCACTTGCAGCTATGTCAAGCTACCTCTACATCGTGAAATATGAGTTACCATTGGTCATCAAGGCGTTTTTGAACATTGAAGAGCATTCAGGGTAAGTCCTAGAACTGCTTGGTAGAAATTGTTTTCATGGGAACATATAAAGGGACATTGATATTTGAGGATTTCTGTTGAAACAGGTTAAGTTTAGCTTCTTAAACAAAGGTAAGTAAAGTAGTAAATTCCAGTTATGCTTTCCTGCCTCTGGAGAGGTCTGTTTGAAAGATCTGTCTTTTTTTCTCAGAAAAGAGTTACAAAAATCCATGAAGTTTGATAATATAGTAATTCCAAGTAAACTGGTAAACAAATTTGTTTAAAAAATGATAAGAGAGAAAGCAGGATGCCAAATGAATGGTCCATCTAGCATTGGGTTGCCAACCAACAGTGGTTCATGCTACATTGGGGCAAGTTTGTTTCTCTTCCCTACATTGACATATCTGAGACTGAGATCTTTTGAATGCATTGTACCAGCCTAGGGACCTAACAGAAAATGAAATTCTGTAAAATGCAACATTAAAAATTAAAATATTTTAATAAATGTATTTCCATATTGATGAATGCTTCTTATTTGTACAATACAACTGTATATATAGTCTAAAATATTACTGTTGGAATTATTTAAAATATTAAATATGTTTAAAATGTTACATTTTATAATTAGATATAGATGCATAGGTTTTGGCACTAGGTTTACTGGGTTTAGAAGATTAATAGTTACAGTAGGTGATTCTTCAAGTTGGTTGAGATTCACATAAGGAGCAAGCAAGAGTATAATAGTTCCTTTGCTACGTCTGTATGTACATATATGGAGGCATTATATTGGCGCATAATAGTGGAAGGCAAGTTTAAAATAGATGTTTACTATGCTGTTTCGGGGCAGGAATATTTGGATCAACATCCCATCAATAGCACAATTGTCTCATTATAAATTATTTTGAAGAGAATGGAATCTACCTGAAACACTGACTTTTGTGGAACTTAATTAAATTAATGGACTGTAATTACTATGACTCAGCAAAGCAAAATTCCTTGCAAATGAGGTTATGAAAAGTACATTTCCATAGTCATGGTCTAGCGATTAAGGCACCAGGTTAGAAAGTGGGAGACCAAGTCCTGTCTTAGCCATGAAAGCCAGCTTTATAACTCTGGGCCAAGTCTCTCTCTCTCAGCCCAACCCATCTCACAGGGTTGTTGTTATGGAAAAAATAAGAAGAGGAAAGTGTGTTTGGTACGTTTGTCATCTTGTTTGTCATTTACTATTTAAAAATAGTAAAGGTGGGATATAAATAAATAAATACAAATAGTCAGATATTGAAATCCATATGAAGAAGGGACTCCAGAATGAAATCATTGTCTATCCTGCATTATAATCTCAAGCAATCCTCAAAATATAAAATCTCCACTTGACGTTCAGTTCCTGATGTTCTGTCAATATGTACCTACATATTTATTGGCAGCAGTAAGGAAGAAGTTAATCATTTCCTTCTGACAAGTCTTTTTGACTTCCTGGTCTAGGTTAGAGCCCTTGAGCTCCTTAGAAGTTTCCCATTCAAGTATTAAGTAATACATTTTCAAAACCAGTCTAGGTTGGCCAGGTACTTTCACTTGCGGAGACAAACTAGCCTTTAGTGATTTTTAAATTGTCAGTCAGATTTCAGCATGTACATTTTTCTTTTCCTTCTAGAGAATGGTATTGGTATACTAATGGCGATTATTTGGTTATATTAGTATCCTTGGTGCTCATTCTTCCTTTGTCACTGTTGAAAAATTTAGGTAAGTGGTTGTTAATGTTGATATTAATGTGGAATAAAGAAGAAAAACAATGGTTAACTTACTTGCAGTCAGTAAGAGAAATCCCTAATAGTTGAGCCAGTTTTTCTTTTTCTTTATGCAGATGTAAATAGCACGATCAAATTCATGAAACCCTCTGGTTGAGCTATGTTAATTTAAAACAATGCATGAATTAAACATGATGACTGCTCTGAAAGGAAAGTGTAGCACTATTTGCATCACATTAAGTATTCCAATTTTATATTGGCTTAACTTGGACTATATTGTCTGAACTTAAATGGGCTACAGTATATTCATAGTGGATATATGCCAATAGTTAACTTGCTAAATTAGACTATTTGCCATTTGGAATAATTTGAACTAATTATATATTGGAAAAGAAAATCTGAATACTTGATTAAAAGATCACTGGGTAATTTGTAAGTTGATATTAAATTAAAATATTTCTGACAACAATTCCTACTAATGTCTATTGAACAAGATGGCATAACAGTTCAAAATGCTGAACATGTTATTTTTCACATGTACTGCATGCTTTAAATTAAAACATTCCTTTATCATTGCAGGTTATCTAGGCTACACCAGTGGATTTTCCTTATTGTGCATGGTCTTCTTCCTTATTGTGGTAGGTATTGTTTATCTATATTTTAAAAATTTTAAATAGTAATTCAAATGCTTTCACAGAAACTTGTAATCATATCTTATAATTAGAATTAGAATGGTAATAAATTTATCATGTGACATCAGCTGTGATCATCCTTTGTTAGGTCATTTGCAAGAAATTTCAAATTCCTTGTGGAGCGGAACATGATCTAATTAATGCAACTCTGAACATTACCATGGAGCAACTGGTGATTGCAAATGAAACAAATGTTAATGCAACCTATGATTCCTGTGTACCAAAATATTTTATCTTCAACTCAAAGGTAATAATTAAACTAAGTAAGTATGATTGTGACTTCTGCAAAGTCTAATTAGTCCTGAAACTTCCTGTTCACCTCATAAAAGCTGTTATAGCAATACTAAGATCAGTATCTTGTTTATTATCCTTGAATTAAATGGAAAATAACTATGGGTGAGGGAACAATTTCATCTTTACCCAGTTGTTTGACCAGACAGAATATTTAAAGAATAAACTAAACCACTGTTATAACCAGGTATCACCTCATACCGCTGGAGTTTTCCTTACCTACCAATTCCATATATCACCCATTATTTAACTCTTTGGAATTAGTTTGCAAATATGGAAAAATGTTACATAAACAGTATATTTTATTAGCCAATACTTTTGAATAAAAACCAACATGAGCACTCTCATAGTCATTTAGTAAAACCTTTAAAATTCTACCTCACTGCTAAATAATTGCATGCTGTGCAAAAAATGCAGTACCATTTCTACAATTATATGTTTTTAAAAATTGAATAGAGTGATTGATAATCTGCTTGGTGACTTGAATAAAAGTGGATGTGTAAACAACTGTGCACAATTGTGTACTAACAAATACGTTTCTAGTATTTAATATATTTGAGTAGGATTAGAAGTTCCAATTGCCTTCAGGCTATTTACTTTTCTTCCACCTAATCTATTTCACATGGGAAAGTTTATAAATAGGAAGGGCAATTATAGATAATGGTTTGAACTGTTCATAGAAAAGGAGGAATATAAATGAAAAAATACAAAATATGCTATTTAGAATTTTAGCTCTAGTTTTTCAAGGAACTGCCTAAGTATCTTTCAAGTTAATATAGAAATAGTCATACACTTATTTTTATGTTTTCCAGACTGTCTATGCTGTACCAATCCTGACATTTTCTTTTGTCTGCCATCCTGCTATTCTCCCTATTTATGAAGAACTGAAAGGGTATGTCATGCGCATTAACATGTTTTGTGTTTTCAAAGAAGTGTATATAAATATGGAATGATGTATTTCATGAATATTCATAGCAATTTATTTGTTTCTTTATAATAGCCGAACCCGCAGAAGAATGATGAAAGTATCCAATGTTTCATTTTTTGCTATGTTCCTCATGTACCTTTTGGCTGCTCTCTTTGGATACTTGACATTTTATGGTAAAAAACAACTCTTCTATTTAAGTTTTGCATGTTAATTTTTGATATATCTTTGAGGTGTGAACAAGTCAACCAGCGTAAAGCAAGCTCACACTGTTTTTTCTTTATGTAAACATGCTCCATTGTAGCATTTGTATGTTCTAATTAAGAAGGCAATCTCAACTTAAAGCAATAGCTTACACAAGCTTCCTTCATTCTGCAGAAAAATAAGTTCCACAAATAAGAATTGGTCATTCATTTTTTAGTTAACTGGGTCTATGGACTCCTGAGCTCCATTACTAATAAGAAGCAAGACCTAGTAGACTGATAAAAAATATTTCCTGTAGAGCTTTCATGAGAAAGGCTCTTCAATTTTTAAGAACAGCAAACCCATCAGTCATTTTGAGACCATGTTATGGTTACACACAAATTAAAAATGGCTGTCAGGGAGGTTAGGACCAATCAATTTTGTGAATTTGTTAATGTTATACTAAATTGCACTTATGTTCTGCCTGATTGACTTCTGTGGAAGGAAGACAAAGAGAATCCATTACCCACTGGGTGCAGGTTGGAGACTCACTTTCTGGTTCTATGTCATCTGACATTCCATTCTACTCAAAGCTGTTATAAGGAGGAAGAGTTAGGAAGTTTGAATCATATCATAGATTGTCAGTAATTTTCATTCAGGTAACAGCTGTATAATTTAATCGCTCCTTGTTTATTGAAGGGTATATCACTGCTTGTAGCTTTAGTTTTACAAGCTTTGTAGCTTTAGCAATACAGAATGTGATGTGCAATAACAATAGAAATACCATAATGGTATTAGATGGGGACACTGAAAAGCGGTCAAATATTAGATTGAAATAAAAGTTTCTGGAATTCAGCCACTTCAGAACACTCTTTAACTTTAAAAGCTGACTGTGGCTACCACATTGCAATGCATTCTATATTACAATGCTGTATAGTCACACAATTCCATTTGCAAATCAATTATAAACTTTTTAAAAACATGACAGGAATCTTGTTTATTATATTATGTGAATATTAAAGTTAACAAATATTCTGCATGTGCCTTTCCAGGAAAAGTGGAAGCCGAATTGCTTCATACTTATTCAGCAGTGCTTCGGACTGATAATCTCCTTCTGATTGTGCGCTTAGCAGTCCTGATGGCAGTCATTCTTACTGTTCCAGTTGTGATTTTTCCAGTGAGTAACTTTATTTAATGAAGAGAGTAGTGTTAGTTTATGTTGAAATTTGGAAATCAAGTATTTATGGAGCTTGCATTTATTTCCAGTTATTTTCATTTTTTAAATCTTCTGTCATGTCTCTGTGTTCAGTTTGCTTTTCTTTTTTCATCATTGTATAATTAGAATAGTTAGAAGACAATATAAATTCTATATTCTAAAAGAATATTTAAAATTTATTTAAATATTTAAAACATTTTTAGGAGTGGATAAATTTTAATGTGACTTTAATAACATTAAGTAATTCAATTAATGTTTATTTTACAGATCCGCAGTTCCATCACACAATTGCTGTGTGCAGGCAAAGAATTTAGTTGGGTTCGTCATTGTATTATTACAGGAGCTATTTTGGTATGCACCAACGTTCTCGTCATTTTTGTTCCCACAATTCGAGACATATTTGGATTCATTGGTGAGGATTGTTTGTTACTTGTTTGAAATACCTATTGTTCTAAAAATGTCTATATAGTGTAATAAAAAATAAGTGGTCTAATTAAACTTTATGGTTCATTCAGGTGCCTCCGCTGCTGCCATGCTAATCTTTATACTTCCATCAGCTTTCTACATTAAGCTTGTGAAAAAAGAATCCATGCAATCCGTGCAAAAAATTGGGGTAGGTACTTATCATTGTGTTTACCTAATAAAAGGGAATGTTTTTTGATATCCATAGAATTATTAGCTTCATTCTTGCACAGTGTTTGACTATAAAGCTTACTTAATTGCCATGAATGTCTGCATTAACTGTGCTGAGACCTTTTCATTAACTCACCCCCCTCTTTTTTTCTTTAAATGTTCATTATTTCTTTTATTTTACTTTTGCATTCCTATAGGCCACTAAAAATCATTTTGGAAATTTAAGTGGCGTAACATAAACACCCATATTTAAAAGTTTAGCATATTTGTCTGAATTTTCTTAGCGTTCCCAAAAAAAGAAGGCAGAATGTTCAATGTTTTTCATCTTGGCTTTGAATGATGCAAGTCTGAAAATTGCCAAAAAATTTTTAATTTATATGTATAATAGACTGTTTCTTTCATGCCCTTGTTTCTGACAAAATAAATTCAGTATTTTCATATGTTACTTATTTAGGCTCTTCTGTTCCTGCTAAGTGGCACAATTGTGATGATTGGAAGTATAACCTTAATCGTTGTGGATTGGATCAACAATTAACCTACCTGCTTTATTCATTTGTCTTCATTCTGCCATCTTCTGGGAGGAAAAAATCTTCTGCCTATGTTTGCAGCTCTGCTTCCTTTGATGCTAGTACTTCTAACGGTAGAACAGATGGATTTTAAAGAAAGAAAAACAAAAGAAACTATTCTGCACAAGAATAGATACTAATATCAAGTCAGCTGAATCTTTGGCTGAGTGAAGTGACTTTTTTTTTTTAAATTCCATTCCAGGGAATGGACGGCGCTCTCTGTAAAAATTTATCAAGCCATGTTGGGCTTTGGACATTGTTACTTGGATTCTTTATTTACTTGAATGTGCCTAATGGAAACAATTGGTGTGAGAAGTAAATTAGTTTACAGCAAGTTGCTAAGCTAGCCATTAAAAGGAAGGGAAAAAACAGTTATTATTTTTATACCAAATAACTATGGACTCAAAAGCACTATTTTGACTTTTAAGAAAACATTTTATAAGTTAAAGATTCAAATAAGGGTAAGAAAAAAATCAGTATACTGTTTAATCAGTATCCTCAGTTCAAAATGTTTGCCTGTCTACAGAAACATGTTCTTAAAATTATATTTTTCACCTCAATAAGCTTATTTTTTAAATCTGTTATAACTAATGTTTAATTGACTATCTTGAAAGAATAGCACTAAAATTAAATTCCATTTGTAATTTTAGTTATTCTAACACTAAAACCAAACAAAGATTTGTTAAGAAGTCCCAATTATAGCATATTTAATCAATTAGTATAAAGTACTGTACTGTGTTTCAAGGAGCCATTTCCTCAAATGTAATTTTTTTTGGGGGAAACCTCAGAATGTCTGATATATTAATTTATGGCATCCTGTTCTAATTAGAGCTATATCCAAGCAATTCTTGAAATTAATGAAAATTGTATAGGAGCATTATTTGGCAAATTGCTGGTCCATTCATAAAATATAATGTTTTTCTTTTCTTTTCATTTTTCTTTCTGAGGTACTCAGTAGTGCAATTACAGAAGATAAAAACATTTTTATTCTTTTTTTTTATTTGGTCTTACCAAAGCACAATAAATTGTTAAATAATGTGATGTTCTAGCAAAAAAATCTGGCTTTTTAGTATTTAAACAAAAATATTGAGGTCATGCTATAGTTTACTAGAGGTAAAGTGTACAGATAGTGTGGTACTTTTCAGATGCATGTTTTCATTCATTATTAATATTTTATATTATGTTACATAATTGCACCAGAGTTTGGTGCATGTGACAAAATTCTTTTCATAAAATAACTGGATTTCTTAATGCAGTTTTCTAAACTGTCGTGTATGTGTGTGTGTGTGTGTGTGTGTATATATATATATATATACGCACACACGCACATACACACTTGTTGGTAAATGAATGGGTTTCAGTATTATTGGAACAGTGGGGTAACAACTATAGGTCATGTACAGTAGATATCCAGAACATGATCCTGCCCTGACTGGACAATAGATATTACACAGAGTATAAGCATTCAAAGAACATATGAACTGGGCACACATACCTCACTCCTGTCTGTCTCCCATTCATCTCTCTGCCCGGAAACTCAAGAAGAGCTGAATGTTGATACAGGAAATTCATACATACTTCCCATTTCTATTATTAACTTAAAGAGATATTTAATGAATTTGCCATGTGGGATAGAGGATAAAATCTTCTCTATTATGCTTTGTAGTAATAAATCTGTGTTGCAAGTGCTGCATTTGCCAGAGAAAGGAGCATGTTCCACTTTGGTTACTACACATATTAATTATTTCAACCCCAAGATGTAAAGAAATTTAGGACACTTTTTTCATTTCACAAAAATTGCTGAGCAGATATTTTGCCAGAATCTAAAAAGACAGAATTTAACTAGGTAACATTCAGAGGATTATTTTCATCTGGCATAATCTATCTTAACAGTACTAGCTCAATAGTAACTATTGAGTTAGAGCAATCAAAAAAGACATGTAATTAACCAGAATATTTTTTAAGTGTAGGTTCATTTTAAAATATATATACACCATTGCATTCTGATTCTTAGCCTAATAATGTTTCATTAGGGTGCTTGTAATTTTTCCCCTTATTGCCCTAGAAAGGCTAGAATTCAAGCCATGGTTCTAGGCAGAACAATATAATCTGTACTTGAATAATAGTTGTGATAATTTCTTTTATTCCTAAAATGTTAGTAACCAACAGTAGTACTGTTAAAAACATAAAACTTATTTTTTGATCTAGATCACAGGTGTCAAACTCACCACGTCACGTGATGTGTCGCGACAGATCGTGACTTTTTTCGCATTGCCGGAGCTGGGGTGGGTGTGCCTCCGCATGATGCAACCGGCCCGCGGGCTGGCAGTTTGACATCCCTGATCTAGATTGTCTAAAGAAAACATCTTAGAATTTCAAAGATCACTTTGTAAGCATTTGGCTGGTGTAATATAAGATCTCATTGTTGAGTGTTTATATCTCAGAACTACCATTGGCATTACTGGGTAGATACAACATACTTATGTAGCAGATATAAATAACATAATATTTTCTTATATTTTGTACTAGTCTAGTGGTATTTTGCGCAACATCTTAAATACTCCAGAAAGTATATGGAATAATTTAAAGCAATTTTCTTTTCTTTCAGCAACTAGTGTTGCCCAGTGTCTTTAACCAATCTAGGGAGTTAAAGATCAAAAATCATTCTTTTCCAACAATAAAAAAGATTGTTATAGCCTAATTGTTCATCTAAAAGCCAGAAAAGTGACAAAAGTGGGGAAAATACACTTATGCATCTGCAAAAATGATACTGAATTATTGCTGAATCAGCAATATCTGGGCAGTTCAAATTATGGATTGCACGGTTTTCTTTCATTTGCAAGATCAAATTTCTCTAACTACTCCTGAGTACCACTAAGATATCTTGTTTGCTAATATACAAATATGTGGTACACAAACTTCTCAGGAGCTATTTAACCACTATTTGTCACCTCATTTTAAAATTATTGTCTTCCATGTTATTTTACTCACATTATGTAACATGTTATTTATGGAACAGTAACTTGTTGAAGTTAAAACCTATTTTTCAATATTTATGGGTAACCTCTGTATATAAATTATTATACTCTGTGTGTGTGTGTATGTATATGTATATATACTGTAAGTATATTGTATATAAGGTAAGGTTAGGAGTTTGATTATGTATATAAGTTTATGTTAATAATTAGGACATTAAATCCATAATTCCTTCATGTTGTATATCCAAGAAATTGTTACAGGCAAATCTCTGGAGAAATTGTATGCCAGTGATCAATTGTTTTTGCATTTGTTATATAAGGGCAAATATTTTTAAAAAAATCTGAAAGTGTACCCAAAATGTATTAGTTCAATTCTATATTTTCCTTTGAACTGTACAACCTATTCTATATTGCAAACTAATATGAAATTCCTTTAGCTTCCAGAGCAGTTTGTGATGTGAGAAAAATGGGAGCTACTATTTGACAGCAAAAAATACCCCTTTTTTGATTCAGAAAATTAGTTTCCTAATTATCTGGAATCTGGGCCATTATTGTAAAGTGAGAAAACTAATTTTACAATGTACAATTTGCATTGATGTTTTCAGTGACTTTTCATACACAGGTATGATTTGTATATATCATGTATATATAGATAAAGAGATACATGCTGTATTGTTAGATCAACAATTTAAATACAATTATTGAAAAGAGTGCTACACTGTTTCAATGAAACACTGTACGTTTTAGCTAAATAAAGATCAAAACTTAAGAATGTGCAAGAATGAAATTTATTGTCTATTATATCATATAAATATTTGTTCATGTTGTGCTTTACAGGTAAATCATTTTTAGGCAGTTGACAAAAGTTGCAGTTGCCTTTGAATCCAAACTATAAGATGTGTTGACAGTTCATATTAAGCCATGATTTGTATTAATAAATGATATCTAATTCTACATATTATAAGCCAAAACCAAATAAGTACAAATTATGCATCATATCATAATAAGATGCAGCATTTACAGAAGTGCATTGCACAGTTCTTGGTATATAAATATATATAATTCTAATATTGGACACATTTCATCACTTGGAATTTGAAACAAACATCTAGTGATAAATATTAATATGGGCATGTTAATAAAAGTGATGTGGAAACATTTTCAACAAGGCAATCAATGATTTACTTTTTATTGTTGAATGTATAACCTGCCTCTGTGTTTACTTCATCATTCAAGACAATTAAAAATGCGAACTATAAACTGAACAAAATTAATAAAATTAAAACTAATAATTACAATCACTAATAAAAGGTTCACAAAAGAAGATTTTTACCATCTTCCTAAATATTGGGAATGGGAACCAAATGCTTTGAATGGTGCAGTCTATTCCCTGGAAGCCACATGAGAGAAATACTTTCCCTGTATGTTGAAGTGCTGGTAGTTGGGGCATATTTAGAGTGGTCTCAGTGATCTAATTAACCAGGCAGGTTCATAGCAGCAGGAGCAATTCACAAATAATTAGGCTTTAAACCATTTAAATTGTGCCTACTAAGCAATTAATAGGCAAGACAAATTTTTAAGGAATTTTCCATTAGATTCCTGTGGGTTGCATTGATCAGTAATATAATCATCTCATTGCAAAATACATTTCAAATATTTTTCAAGAATAAACCCATCTAATACACATTGCAATGCTTAAGATGGGCTGTAAACAAGGCACAATTTTCCCTAGAACTAATTTATTCAGGAAGGATCAGAATTGGTCAACTACTCATAATTATGCAAAACAATTTCTTGCATCTGTCACCAAATAAATCCCAATGTCTGCTGCAGACAAGGGACCCTCACAAACTGCAAACTGCTCTCTCTCTCTGGGAATGCAATTATACCCATAACAAGTTTCACCTCAATACTTCAATTCATTTTTTCTTTCTGTGTTGTCTGGATTTTAATTTCAGCTTGATCCAACCCACTACCAAGATTAGCAATGCTCATGTTTGCCAGTATTACCTCCTGTGACCTACCAACACTGGCATACAAAACAACTCAAAGTTTGGGTGACTTTGTCTGCAAAGAATTATGACAATTGCTGGCAGCATACCCCTGGCTATTATGATTATCCACCCCCAATATTTTTATGAAGGGTATGCCCCACAGCACAGAAAAGCATTATCAGCCTATTCTGTGTAGACACCAATGAGTGTGACTAGTGCTTTTCATCATTCCTGTTACTAGAGTTGATTTTTTTCCCTGATTCTTTAACAGAGCTTCTCTGTTTGAGATTCAACCTAGTTGTTGCATTACTCTCAGCTCCTTAATTTTTAAAAAGGTCTCATTGGCTCTGCTAGAGGAGAAACATTGCTTGGCCAGAATAGTGAAAATTATCTGGACAATCTCCCTATTCCATAGATCACGCAAGGCTTCAACAGTATCGTTAACAAATGAGGTGTGAAATTTTCTATGGACAATTTTAAAAAATCATCTGAATCTTTCAGACCTGGTTTAGAACATTTTAATTGATCCTCAATTCTTCCAGTGACTGATAGCAGTTGCCAGTCTAAATTGGCCAGAGAGTGATCTGCTATGACAATAGAGCTACAAAAAATATTCAGAACATTATGGTGAGCATCAAATCCTGAGCCACCTGAGGCTGGGCTAGCATGGTGCCATGTTATACCAGTGTTTCTCAAGCTCGGAAGCTTTACGTTGTATGGACTTCAACTCCCAGAATTCCACAGCCAGCACACTGGCTGGGGAATTGTGGGAGTTGAAGTCCCTATATCTTAAAGTTCTCAAGCTTCAGAAACACTGGGTATATAAGATGAAAAAGAGACAGACGATAGCCCCTCATATGCTGGGACCCAATGTCAGTGAAATGTGTGAATAAAGATAAGCAACATATTCCTACATTCTTCAATGACACTTTGACTAAAATAGATTTGTAATTCATTCCCTATTCTGTCAAATGGGAAACTTCCAAGTAAAAATAAATGGGGCTTAGTTTTAAGCTTAATAAACCACTATGACAGGGGTATCAAACTGCCAGCCCGTGGGCCAGTTGCATCATGCAGAGGCCATGCCCACCCCAGCTCCGGTAATGAAAAAAAAGTCACGATGCGTCACGACACATCACGTGACCCGGCGAGTTTGACACCCGTGCACTATGACATTTCTAAGACTCATTCTTGTCTATAACAGAACTGCAAGAAGGAAGTGCAGAGGAAATGTTGCTCAATGTTCTTTTCTAATTGGTATTTCTGAACTGTTAGTAAACACTGTTGACCTTTTCAACTAACCGATGAATATATAGATATGTGTACTAAAATTTTATAGGGCTAAAAACCCCACTGAATAACAACAACAACAACAACAACAATAATAATAATAGTTGGAATGGAACTTGGAGGTCTTCTAGTCCAACCTCCTGCTCAGGCAGGAAACCCTATACCATGGGTCGGCAACCCGCGGCTCTGGAGCCACATGCGGCTCTTTCAGACTTCTGCTGTGGCTCCCAGTCATCCTCCGCCATTTGCAGTCCCCCCCTCCAAAAGTGGGAGTTCAATCAATCAATTCCAACTTCTCACAAAAAAAAAAAAAGATCTCGCGAAGTTGGAATTGATTGATTGAACTTCTTTTGTTTGTGGGACTGCCCACAAACTTCTTTTCTTCTTGGGACTGCATGTGGCGGTGGCAGAGGAAGAGACGAGGACTGCTGGAAAGGAGGTGCATGGGTCAGATGGGGTGTGCGGGAGGGGGGTTCTGCCAAGCATCATATGGAGCTGGCTGGGGAAATGGGCTCAGTGGGGGGAGCTGCCAATGCCACTGCCATGATCCCCCTCCCCAGCCACCCAGCCACCATGCCACCATTGCTGATATTCTCACCTGGCCTCACGCTCTTCTTCTTCTCATCTTCCGCACTCCCCCGCGTAGAGTTGGATGAGGCTTCTTGAAAAGGAGGGGGCTACCGCGCCCAAGTAACTGATTGAAGGAGCGGTCCGGGTGGGAAGGAGGTGGCCAGAATTGAGCCCAGAGCGCCTTATCGAGTGGGAAGGCACCTCCGCCGCTGCTTCTGGCCACCTTCCTCGTGCTCCAGGGCATGAATGAGCCGGGCGCCTCGTGCATAAAAGGCGCTCCGTGGGGCGAGAGCACGTGGCGGCTATAGTCTCGCCGGAGGCATTTATTAAAACTTCTGGAGCACAGCTGAGAGCCGGAATGGCTTTCTGCAGCTGACGGTGCTAAGAGGCTGCGGAGCTTCGGGTGGTTCCTGAGGAAATGCTCTTCTCCTCACTCAAATCGGCTGCTAGTGGCTTGGATGGCTCTGCTCTGCTTTCTTCAATTGGACGGACCAGAGCCATCCAAGCTGCTAGCAGCCGATTTGAGTGAGGAGAAGAGTGTTTCCTCAGGAACCGCCCTGGGAGCCCAGCAGTGCGGGAGCTCATGGGGCATCATCAGGTCAGTCTCGGGCGCTCCCAGAGCTTCTCACACCAGCACGTGGACACCTTCGGAGGTTAGGAAGCATCATGGAGCGCCGGGCCATAACTCCCCCCGTAGGCTCCCCAATGGGCCGCCCTCTTTACTTTTCCACGAACAAGGCTGCTCTTTCCCTTGACAAAATTGCCAAATGAGAGTGCAAGGTGCTGGTGCTAGCGCCCGTCACATGACAGAGGGGTCCCTCCCCCTCCCCAGAAAGGGCAGTGCTGGCTGCATTCAGCCTACCCTTGGAATCAACCCACAGTATGTGCCACCCAGTCTCAGAACAAGATCTGCTCCAGACACCTGAACTTCACAGGATAACCCCCTCCTCGCCCAACCAGCCCCGTCTCCTCAGACCAGACTCCTCAGCTGCGCCCTTACTGAGAGCCTTTCCTGGCTGTGCCCCAGTTCACCCTTCCAGGGACCGAGGCCCCTCTCGTCCACCCACCCACTCACCCACCCAACTTTCTCCATTTCCTTCAGCTGAGCAGCAGGGAGAGATTTTCACTCTGGGGGAGGGGGAAACTGTCTGAAAGCCAAAGAGGAAGGAGCAGCTATATCACTCCCCCCCCCCATTAAAAGGCAAAGCGACTCCAGCCCCAGCTGGTAGAAGGGTACTTTTAACTGCTGGACATTTCCAAATTGATTCTTCCTTTTTGCCCTGGATTAGACCACGGGATGTGACCTGGAAGTTTCCCAGTATTTGCTCTATTCCTAGATGGGAGAGGGCCGGTCTCTAGCCCTCCCCCTACCTCATCATCCCAGGTCCAGGCCACTTTCCATTGCACTTTATTTAATTTTTGTTATTTATATTTTTTATTTGCTCAGAAGCAACTCCAACTCTGTATGTACAGTATCTATGTGCTTACAAATAAACTGCACTGGCTGGCCGGGAGGGAGAGGGAGGGAAGGAGGGAGGGAGGAAGAGGGAGAGAGAGAGAGCATGTGAACTGCAGCAGAGGCTGGTCTATTCCCAACCCAAATGGTGAAGCATCAATTTGGTTTCCAGACGTCTTTTCAGAGCCCTGGGATGCATCTTTTTGCGAGGTCTTTATTTGCCTTGAGTAGTTCTTTATTTAATTAGCCATGCAAATTCAATCCAAGAATTATGTGTATGGAAATCATTATTCTAAGAATTAGAAAGCAGCTCAAGAGGCAATCATCCTGCCTGGTGTGTCGTGTGGATGGGCTCTATCAACTCTATGTTGGATATTGTCATCTTCTCAACATTAATTTGGCTGCTCTAGTCTCATTACTTCCAAACCAAATTTAAGGGATGCCGCAAGGCCACAGCCAGGTGGACAGGCCTGCTCTGGAATATATTGAATTTAATTTTTAAAAGATTGGGAGAGGAAAAACATGTAAAGCAAACTGTTGTGGTCCTTTTACTTTTCTTTTTTTCTAGGAACTGTAAGACTGTTATTGAGACAGGCGAGTGGCAGCCACCCCCTTTGAAAAGACAAAAAGGATTGGAATTTGTTAGATTTTCCCAGTAACTGGTTTGCTGGGAGGGGGAGGGAGGGAGAGGGAGGGAGGGAGGGAGGGAGAGAGAGAGAGAGAGAGAGAGAGAGAGAGAGAGAGAGAGAGAGAGAGAGAGAGAGAGAGAATATGAATATATGTGGTTGTCCTTACTAGACTTTTAGTAAAGAACATTTAATGAAATATTTTGATTTTTTTTAAATTAAGAGATGAGGTATGGGGATAATTATGCTGTATTTAAAGATGGTAGATAAGCTACTAAAATTGTTTTTACCTGTTGGGATGAAGGAGAAAGGTTTTTTTCTCCTCTTTCTCCTGTCCTTTTCTTTTTTCCCCCCGCAATTTTTTTCTTTTCTATTTTTCTATTTGTAGTTTTTATAGTTTGCACCGGCTTTTACTCTTTTCATTTATAATCCTTAATAAAAATATTTGAAAAACAGATAACATTGTAATGAGAGAGAGACAGAGACAGAGAGACGGAGACAAAGAGAGATAGAGAATAACCTGTTATAATCATGCTGGAATGAAAGGTTATGACAGCTCAGATTAGATTGCAGGATCTTCTCTATGAGTGTGGGTCATTGTGAGTCCTCTGGCTTTCAGAGGGTGAAGTGGGTAGAGATGCCAAGAGAGTGACTGGAGGAAAATGAGTGCACCTGATCAAGCACAATTAAAGTTCTTAAACTTTTCTTTGTGATATTGATAAAGGTGGTGAAACATTTTTATGTCCATGTTAAATTCATGAAGAGCTGGCTGGCTGGGGAGGGGGGATCATGGTTGAAGAAAGTGGAGGTGCAGCAGTGGGATTGCTCTCAAACAATAAGAGCCGGGTGCGCTGCTCGCTTGTTTGTGCCTGCCTTATTGAGAGCAATCCTGCTGCTGCGCCTTGAGTGGGGAGGACGTGCTTTGCTGCTGCTGCTTGGCCATGCCTTGGCTATGCCCTGCCGCTGCCTCCTAAACTCCACCTTCACCACCGGGTAAAACAGCGGCGGAGCGCTCCATCCTGGGGGGGAAGCAGCAGTGGCAGTGGAGCGCTACATCAGGGGTGGGGGAAAGTAGTGGCAGTGGGGTGCTCCATGCGGGGGGGGAATTCTGCAGGGAACTGGTTGTTAAATTATTTGATTCCCAGTACTGGTCACAATTGCCAATGTGCAACACCCACCAGCATGAGATTTATTGCCAACCATGGATAAATCATGCAAGAAAAGAAAAATTTCGGAAGAAAACAGAGTGTTTAATGATACATGGGCAGATTCATTTGCTTTCACAACTGACAAGACTGGTTTACTAGTATGTTTAATATGTGGTGAGAAATTGGCAAACAACAAAAAGTCGAATGTTACAAGACATTTCCAGAATAAACACACAGTCTTTGCTGAAAAATACCCGGATGGAGATGAGAGAAAAAAAGCCGTTTCGGAATTGATGCGGAAGGTTGATCTGAGCAAGAATCATTTTAAGAAGTGGGTGAAGTCTGCAAATTCAACTATATATGCTAGTTTTGTGGCCGCTCAGGAAATAGTCAGGCACAGGAAGCCATTCACAGATGGAGAGTATATCAAGGAATCATTCAGTAAGTTTTCAGAAGATCTATTCTCGGACTTCAAAAACAAGAGTGAAATTGTGCAGAAAATCAGAGATATGCCTCTCTCTGCGAAGACTGTCAAAGACAGAACCATAAAAATGTCAGAAAACATCACCAGACAGCAAATTAAAGACATCAATTCAGCTGTGGCATTCTCAATCACCTGTGATGCATCCAAAGACAAAGGTGATATTGAACAAATAGCGCTGTTCTGCCGATATGTGAACTCTGCTGGGCCACAGGAAGAAATGATTGAGTTGATACCACTAAAAGGCCAAACGCGGGGGGGGGGAGGACATCTGTGAGGCTGTCTTGGATTATTTAAGAACCAATGAAATAAACACCACCCACCTGGTGTCAGTGGCTACTGATGGGGCACCGAGTATGACAGGAGCGCAGAAGGGCTTTGTGGCTTTACTGCAGAAGTCACTGGGTAGAACGCTGCTAATATTTTACTGCATCCTGCACCAAGAGGCATTGTGCGCTCAAACATTTCCTCCGGAATGCACAGAAGTAATGAATGTTGTCATTCAGATTGTCAATAAAATAATGGCACAAGGTTTAAATCACCGTCAGTTCCGTTTGCTACTAGAGGAGGTGGAAAGCACGCATTCTGATTTCCTGCTGCACAACAAAGTCCGGTGGCTGTCCAGAGGGGAGGTGCTAAAACGTTTTGCCACGTGTCTGGAAGAGGTAAAAACTAACCTGGGCAGCAAAGGGCTCACCTTTCCTGAGCTGGAATGACCAGAGTGGCTGGAAAAGCTACACTTCATGGTAGATATGACAGCACACCTGAACACGCTGAACACAACTCTTCAGGGTAAAGGAGGCACAGCCCTGCACATGCTGGAGGAAGTTTTGGCATTTGAGCGCAAGTTGACAGTGTTTGCCAGAGATTTACAGAGAGGTACACTGTCTCACTTCCCCTCTTTGAGAGAGTTCAAACAAGGTCACAATATGATAAATTCAGAGTATTTGCAGTCTGCAATCATTGTAATGCAAATATCGTTTGGGAAGCGATTCTGTGAGTTCAGAGAGGAAAAAAACACATTATTTTTCCCTGTCACTCCCCTGACCATCGATCCATCTGTATTGAATATGACTGCATTTGCAGGTGTAAGTCAACCCGATCTGGAGATGGAACTGGCCGACATAGCCGACAAAGATATATGGGTGTCCAAGTTCCAACGCTTGACAGATAATCTTGAAGTTGTTGCCCGTCAGAAGGCCAATCTTGCTCAGAATCACAAATGGAGTGATATTGAAAACCTTCCCAAATAGGACAAGCTTATATTCGACACATGGAATGCCATCCCCAACACTTACACGAATATGAAAAAATATGCATTTGGAGCCCTGTCGATCTTTGGATCCACATACGTATGTGAGCAGGTCTTCTCCAACATGAACTATATTAAAAACAAATATCGCTCACGCCTCACAGACAACAGCCTGCAATCCTGTTTGAAGATGAAGGTGACGTCTTACAGCCCTGATGTGCAGATGCTGTGTGCTGATGTTGAGAAGCAAAAATCACATTAACCAGGTAAAATAAATATTTTAATTGGCTATTATTTTGCAAATATATATTTGACATTGTTCAGTGAAATAGTCCTTTTTTTATTCATTGACAGCTGACTGCATGCTCCAGTACAGACAGACAGATGGACTGGTGGACGGACGGGCGGACAGACAGGCAGATGGATGGACGGGCGGATGCGTGGACAGACGGGCAGACGGGCAGACGGATGGGCAGACTGGCAGATGGATGGGTGGATGGACAGATGGACGGAATGGCAGAAGCAGACAGCATTTTGGGTTTGCTGCAGGCGGATAAGTTAAGTTTGGCTTTTTATTTCATAAATATGAGGAGGACTCAAATAGACATTGAGTATTTTATTTGAAAGTAACCTTCGACCCAGCGTCTTTTTTTTGGAGTTCAAAATGTTTTTGTTGCATGCTGAAATAAAAATTTGTTTTTTTTGTAGCAGTTCATTGATTTCATAAATGCAACACACTATAGTTTTTTATACATAGCATAAAGGTAAAAAAAATGATATATGCAGTGTTATCTTCATTTTAGATGTCAAAAGTGTTTTGTGGCTCCCAGTGTTTTCTTTTCTGTGGGAAATGGGTCCAAGTGGCTCTTTGAGTGTTTAAGGTTGCTGACCCCTGCCCTATACCATTTCAGACAAATGGTTGTCCAGTGTCTTCTTAAAAACTTCCAGTGTTGGAGCAGGTTGTTCCACTTATTAATTGTTCTAACTGTCAGGAAATTTCTCCTTAGTTCTAGGTTGTTTCTCTCTTTGGTTAGTTTCCATCCGTTGCTTCTTGTCCTGCCTGCAGGTGCTTTGGAGAATAGCTTGACTCCCTCTTCTTTGTGGCAACCCCTGAGATATTGGAACACTGCTATCATGTCACCCCTAGTCCTTCTAAAATAGACATACCCAATTCCAGCAACCATTCTTTATATGTTTTAGCCTCCAGTCCCCTAATCATCTTTGTTGCTCTTCTCTGTACTCTTTCTAGAGTCTCAACATCTTTTTTATATTGTGGTGACCAAAACTGGATGCAGTACTCCAAGTGTGGCCTTACCAAGGCGTTATAAAGTGGTATTAACACTTCACGTGATCTTGATTCTATCCCTCTGTTAATGCAGCCTAGCACTGTGCTGGCTTTTTTGGCAGCTGCAGCACACTGCTGGCTTATATTTAAGTGATTGTCCAGCAGTGTACTGCAGGTGCCAAAAAAGCCAACAGCTGATACTTTTATTAAACTTAATAAACTTAGTTTTCTGATATACTCTCCCAAGACAAAGAAAGTCTAGGTGTTGGTAAGGTGTTAAATTTGATTTAATAATGGTTAGATTCATTTAATATGTTCTGTGCTATGGACTTTTATATGCTTAGGTTATGTTCTGAATAAAATGAATGCAACTGTCTTTTTCTTTAATTTACTGATTCTTCAAAATGTGTCTAAGACAAACTCATTCTAATGTACATAGTTTTATATGGGGGATTTACTATTTTATGCAGCAACCTTAAAATATAAATCTTAATCACTTACGAATCACTTAGGAAAAGACATTGGCATAGGAAAATATCAATTGACATTAAAGTCTCCAAGACAAGACTTCCGGTTTTGGTCGCAGTGCAGGCGGTCACGCAAAGAGTCTGTTCTCTTTGCCGGCTGGTTTCCCCCCGCTGGTAGACCCTGGACAGGGGCGACCACCGCTGAGGAGGCCACTCGTTGATGGCGGAGGGAGCGGCAGCTCCCTCTGCGGTCCGAGACACCTCCTTTGGGCCAACGGGGAAAAGATCGGCCATTAACATGGCCGATCATCTAGCTGCTTCAGCCAAAAGTCACAGCAACATCTAAGCGAAAAGAACCACCGTGGGTGATCCGGGTGAGACCTTTCCTTTCCTCTTGATACCCTATTTACCTTCCTGCGAAAAGCTTCTAGAATTATTTCCCTATTTGCAGAAAGCAGCGTCCGGATACTTGGGAAAACGAGCTTTGAGAAAAATAATTAATTTTTACTGACTATTTGAGCTGTTGGATTTTGGGGATCCTGAAAAAAATCCTTACTGTGAAGGTGGACTTTCTTTCTCTTTGCTTGCTTGTCTTTAGCCTAAGTGGAAGCTTTTAGGGAGGGGGTGGAGTGTTTTTCTTCCTCCCCCCCCTTCTGAACATTACTGTTTATTTTAAAAAAAAATCCGGCTGTCTGGGTGGTTTTTTGGGGATTGAAGTTGCAAGAAAGTATCCATTTTAAGCTGATAACTTTCACTTTGCTTTGTTGGATGCGTATTCAGCCTAAACTTGGCGTGACGCCCAGACATTCCTATCTGTATTGAAACCAGCTGAAGGGCTTCATTTTTTTTCTTTCCTTTTCTTTCTCCTAGTAGTTTACTTTGACTTTACAATACAAAATATATTTCCTAGAAAAATTGATTTTTCTTTTTTTGGGATTACTAGATAATAATTGACTTTTAAGGCACCTTTTTCTATTACTATTTTGGACTACAAATTGGATACTCATAACACTGACTTTGATTTTTTCTGCCTTTATCTTCTTGTTTGGCTTGACTTTTTTATTTTTTATTTTTTTATTTTTTTATTTTTTCTTTTAATAAAGATTTTATTAAATGTACATTTAAAAACAAAAGTGGACATAATTCAACCTCCCTGTGTATAGCACTGCTATTACAGAAAGAAAAACAGAAACTTAAAATACCTATATAACAGGACAGAATATAACAAGCTGTACATATAACTTCTGCAAAAAACTTCTGTATTTACATATCTTTCCGTTGTGTCCTGATATAGATGCTACTAGGAAATCCTTACGTTATTTACTAATCAATCAATAATCAATAATCATCTCAGCGATCCTCCTTATCTCTAACCAATCGTACAAATTTTTCCAAATTTCATAATACTCTGTTTCAGTTTTATTTTTGATCCATATTGTGAAGTTCGCAGATGATACAACAGTAGTGGGCCTTATTCAGGATGACAAGGTGGAAGCTTACTGCAAGGAGGTTGAGGGGTTGGTGAACTGGTGCAAGGAAAACAGCCTAGTTTTAAATACAAGAAAAACCAAAGAGATCATTGTTGATTTCAGAAAAGGCAGGCACAGCCACACTTCTCTGTGCATTAATGATTCACCTGTGGAGATGGTTACCAGCATCAAATTCCTGGGTGTGCAGCTAACGAGTAGGCTGACTTGGTCGCTAAACAGTGAGAAACTGGTGAAGCGGGCACTGCAGCGCCTGCATTTTCTGCGCCGCATGAGAAAAGCACATCTTCCTTCCCCTGTCCTGACCACTTTCTACAGGGGGACAATCGAGAGCATCCTGTCATACAGCATCACAGTCTGGTTTGGAGGCATCACTGCTTCAGACAGGAAAGCGGTGCAGAGAGTGGTGAGGATGGCCAAAAAGATCATTGGCAGTTCCCTCCCTACCATCCAGGACATAGCACAGAAGCGTTGCTTGAGCAGGGCCCGCAAGATTTTCTGGGACACTACACATCCTCTTCACAACCTGTTTTCCTTGTTACCTTCTGGGAGGAGGCTTCATGGTATCCGTAGCAGAACATCCAGATTCAGCCATAGTTTCATTCCATAAAGCATTAACCTTGCGAACTCTCAAACTTCCTCCTTGCGTTATATATTCAAGATGGACAGTATTTAATATTTATTTGCTATGTATATGTAGGGATGTGGGTCTATATATATGTTGTACATAGTATGTTTAGGTGTGTGTCATGTATATGTTTCACTTTGAGAGCAGGCAACTAAATTTCATTTTTTATGTGTGCCATTGTGCCCACAATATAAAAAATGACAATAAAGGTTATTTATTTTTATCTCTAGAGTTAACCTGTCCATTTCAGCGCAGGACAAAATTTTATTTATTATTTCTTCTTCAGTGGGGGCTTCCTTTCTTTTCCATTTTTGGGCATATGCCAATCTTGCTGCCGTTAAAATATGCAATAATAAGTAGAAAGATGCTTTGCTAAATTTATCATTAATAATCCCTAATAAGAAGATTTCTGGTTTTAAATCAATTTTTTGTAGCAGTATTTCTTCCAGCCAATTTTTTATCTGGTGCCAAAAAAATTTCGCTTTTGAACATTCCCACCACATGTGATAATAAGTCCCTGGAAACCTTCCACATTTCCAGCATGTCGGTGAGATTTTTTAATCTATTTTTGCTAGCCTTGTAGGGGGAAGGTGCCATCTATAAAACATCTTGTATAGATTTTCTTTATAAGAGGTGGCTAGCGTTAACCTCCTATTTCTGTCCCATAATAATTGCCAATTATCTAAGTCAATATTATAACCAAAATTTTTACTCCAAATTAACATTGTTTCTTTTACCTGTTCTTCTAACAAATCTTGTTCTAATAAATATTGATATATCTTTTTTATCATTTGATCTTCTGTTCCTAGAAGGATTTTATCTAATTGGGTATACTCTAATTTTATCCCTGGTTCTTTTTTGTCTTTTCTGTATTGCGACTGTATTTGTAAGTATGCCCACCATTCCAACTCTATACCATCTGCTAATAGTCTTTTCCTTGTTTTCAGGTCTCCATTCTCGTCTAAGATATCTTTATATGTGGTTACTCTTCCTAAATTTATGAATTTGGGGTGCATAAATATCTCTAATATGGATAGCCAATTGGGGCTCTCTATATAATTAATTTTTTTATTTTTTATCCACACATCTAATAGTGCCCGTCTAATATGGTGGTTCTGGAAATACTGGTGAGCCTTATATTTCCCGTCCCATATTATAGCATGCCACCCTATTTGCATATCATGGCCTTCTAATGCCAGTAGTCTTCTGTTCCTTAAGTGTATCCAATCCTTTATCCATACCAATATTGCTGCTTGATAATATTTTTCCCAATCCGGGAGGCCGAGCCCTCCTCTTTCCTTTGCATCCTATAATAGTTTTAATTTAATTCTCGGTTTTCTACCTTGCCAGATAAATTTGGATGTAACTCTGTTTAAATTTTCAAAAAAAGCCTTACCTAATTTAATTGGAACACATTGGAATAAAAAGAGTAGTTTGGGAAGTATGTTCATCTTGATTGTCGCTATTCTCCCCATAAAGGAGAGCTGCAAATTTTTCCATCTGTCTAGGTCTACTATAATTTGGTCTATTAATTTGTCATAATTTTATCTTTTAAGTGTAGTACACCTTACTTTTTTAGATGTCTGGATATTGATTTTATCTACTAGCTCAGTTTCTTGTAAATTGGACATGTTTTTAACTAACATTTTAGTTTTTTCTTTATTAATCTTCAACCCCGCGACATCTCCATAATTTTCCAGCTCCTGTAATAATCTTGTTCCAGATTCTAAGGGGTCTTCCAAAATGAAAACTAAATCATCTGCATAAGCCTGTAATTTAAATGTCTCTTTTCTAATTCCTAATCCTTTGATCAGCTTGTCTTTTCGAATTATTCTTGTGAGTGCTTCTAAAGAAAGAATAAATAATAGAGGGGATAGTGGGCAACCTTGTCTTGTGCCTTTTTGTATTTGAACGCTATTTGTTAGTTCTCCATTTATAATTACTTTTGCTTCTTGT
Organism: Azemiops feae; assembly: GCA_023970755.1. Lineage (NCBI taxonomy): Eukaryota > Metazoa > Chordata > Lepidosauria > Squamata > Viperidae > Azemiops > Azemiops feae. The sequence continues at coordinate 129,368 of JALGBA010000593.1, forward strand.
TTGGAATAGATTGTTTTAAACATGTTTATAATTTTTTCCCCAAAATCCATCTGTTTAAGTTGAGTCAACATAAAATTCCATTTAACATTATCAAACGCTTTCTGAGCGTCCACAAAAATCAATGCCATTTGTTTTTCGCTATGTAATTCATAATATTCTAAGATGTCTAGTATAATCCTAACATTATGTCTAATTTGTCTTTTAGGCAAAAAGCCATTTTGGTCGGTGTGAATGAATTCAACTAAATATTTTTTAAATCTTTCTGCCATTATAGTCATGAAAATCTTATAATCCGTGTTCAGTAAAGAAATGGGCCTATAGTTTTTAATGCAGGTCAAGTCAGAGTTTTCTTTAGGAATTAGTGAGATGATTGCTTCTTTCCATGAGTTTGGGATTTTTGCTATGTTTAATACATCGTTAAATATGCCGAGTAAGGTTGGGGCCAAAAGTTCTTGGAGGTTCTTATATATTTCGGACAGTAATCCGTCCGGGCCAGGTGTTTTATTACTTTTTTGCTTTTTAATTGCTTCTATAATTTCCTGGACTGTTATATCTTTATTTAATATATTTTGAAATTCTTCCGGGACCTTCGGTAAATCCGCTTTCATAAGATATTGTGATATTCTTTCCTCAGTAACCTTTCCATCCTCTTTATAAAGGTTTTTATAGAAGTCATATATCACCTGTTTTTTTTCTTCATTTTGATATACCATCTCCCCTGCTTGATTACATAATTTACTAATCCATCTTTTATCTTTTTGTTTTTTCAATCTATAGGCCAACCATCTCCCGGGTTTATTTGCCTGTTCAAAAAAAAATGTCTAATACTTTTTAATTTTTTTGCCATTTCTCCCTTTTCTATAATATTCAATTTGTGCTTATTTAGATCTAGCTGTTGTTTTAGGTCTCTACATTGTGGGGTTTTTTGTAATTCTAATTCTAATTTTTTGTTTTCTTCTGTTAAGCTTTTCCAATGTTGCCTTTTCTTTTTATATTCATTGGCCATGTACGCAATTGCAGTTCCTCTCATAACAGCCTTGGCCGTGTCCCATAAATTTTGAGTGCTAGTCTCCTCTTTCTTATTTGTCTGGAAGAATATCCGCATTTGTTCCTCCATCTTATGCTTAAATTCTATTTGGTTTAAGATTGCCTTTTTTAGCGTCCACCTCCTTGTTGTTATCTTCTGTTCTTTCCATTTAATTATAATAGGATTATGGTCTGCCCAAGTATTAATGTCTATTACTACATCATCAATATCTGCATTTAATTCTTTCGTTGTCCGACTCCAGACCATATCAATTCTGGACCATGATTGGTGCCACCCTGAATAGTATGTAAATTGCTTTTCATTCAAATTTCTCTCCCTCCAACTATCCTGAATATTTAATTCTTCCGCCATTTTAAAAAAAGTACCAGGTAGTATTCTTCTGCTTCGTTTCCTTACTTCGCCACTCTTATAATCTAATTCTCTGTCTATAATTGCATTAAAATCGCCAATTATACAAATGTTCTCATATTCCATATCAGCAATAACCTTATGCAGTTTCTTATAGAATTGTCTTTGTTTTTCATTGGGAGCATAACTTCCTACCAGGGCGACCTTTCTTTTATTCAGGGAAATTTCAATAATCAGTATTCTGCCTTCCTCATCTCGATAGATTTGTCTTGCTGGGATTTTTTCTTTAACATATATCACAATTCCTCCTTTCTTCTGCTGTGAAAGCGATACAAATTTGATTCCTAACTTAGAGTAATTTAGTAGATCCTGATCTTGAGTCTTTATGTGTGTTTCTTGTAGAATTGTTATGTCTAAGTTTTTCTTACTGAGCTTATTCAAAATTATATTTCTCTTAGCCGGGGAGTTTAGTCCATTTACATTTAATGATAATAGTGTTAATATTTCTACGTTACTGCCTCTGCTTTGATCTTGTCGCTCTTGTTGGTCTGTCTTCCTTGGGTTCTTTGTGTCTGCTTCCATCATCATTGTCATAATTCATTTTCATTTTTTCTCTTTTCTCCGTTTCCCGTTGTTTGTCTTGTGGTTCTCGTGTCTTTCTATTATATCTCTCTGTATTGTTCTCTTCTCTTAATTCTCTTTCTTCTAGTTCATCTTCATTTCCTAGGTGCTGCTGTAAAAACTCTTCTGCTTTGTCAATCGAATCTAGCTTATATCTTTTTTCTTGCCAGGTCACCAGAATCCCTTCGGGCATCAGCCACCTAAAATTGATGTTTCGTCTTATTAATTTTGATGTAATATGTTGATAGGGCCTTCTCAGGTCTCTTACCCTCCTGGGGACTTGTTTAAGGACAGTTAGTTGTTTACCTCTGTATTCTATTGGATTGTCCCTTGTTCTGTGCAAAATCTCATCCCTAATTGACTTCTTCACAAATCTGATATGTACTTCCTTGGGTAGGTTATTTCTTCTTACATAGTTTGTGTGGATTCTGTACATTTCATCAACCTCATTTGCCATTTCTTCTTTCCCTATACCCAGAGCCCTTGCTAACAAGTCTGCCATCATTTCTGGGAGGTCCTCCCCCTTCTCTTCTTTCACGTTTTGAAAGCGTAGATAATGGTCTGCTTTCTCAGTTTCAAGCAGGATGACGGTTTTTTCTAATTGTTTGCTTGCGAGAGTTTTTCATTCATTTCGTCTACTCTTCTTTCCTCCTTATTCATTCTGTCTCCCATTTCTAATACTTTCTGTTCATTTTTCAATATTTGTTGTTGGAAACATTCAAATTTTCCGTCCATTGCTCCCATCTTCTCTTTAAGTTCTCCAGTGTCATTCCTTATTTCACCTATTTCTTTTTTTAAATCTTCATGATTTCTCAGCATAACCTCTTGCATGGATTGTAGCATTGCTTGTAAGTCTTTAAGTGAGCCTGCTCTCTCCCGTGGCATCATCTCTTCAATAGATCTTTGCCCTGCTGGGCTTAATTCCGCTGATGAAGCTTGGGTTATCTGCCTTCTTCTGGTCCCAACTCTTGTTAGATTTGGGATACTTGTCATCTTTCTAAATGACATCAACCAACCCTCCCACTTATACACAGTCTTTATCTTTCCCTCCATCACACCTGGAGAATTTATTATTCTTCCAAGGTTATAGTCACTGGCGTCTTATATCTTAACAATGATATATTTTGTTGCTAACAGAATATGAAACCTATTGCATTAACACTTCTAATACACAATAGTCAATCTTAATCAATTTCAAGTGTTTATATTCCACTACAGTCCTATATTTTGTAACCAGTATTCAATTCATTAACAATATAGACCAGGTTTTACAGTCAAACCCTTGACAGTTATAGATATTATTGTATTCAACAGAGACAAATAAATCAGTTTTCTCTCCCTTCTTAGGCATTCAACCTTTCGTTCCTAGTTAGCCTCCTCCCATTCAATCATACAATAGATTATATTCAAGCTCTCAAAACAGTTAGAGTTGATCCCTTTTGTTTTAGGAACTTTTTAAAGCAATTAATTCACTTCTTACGTTATGAGTATCACTCTTCCCACCTTTAATGCTAATTGGTCGTCAGTTCTTATTTAAGATGTCCGCTCTCTCTACTCAGTCCATACTGTCACTCTTCAAGTTTATTTTGTTTTTTGTAGCTTCTTCTTGGCTCTGCTGCAAGAGCCAGAAAGAGAAACCACCCTTAATCACCAGTCCTTGCAGCCTGTGAGTCTGTTACTTTAAGGTCAGATCTCTTTTTTTCCCCTGTCTCCTTTTCGCTGCTATCTGACAGGGGAGGTGATTTCCCCCTTTCGCTCCAGGGCTTCTCCTCTTTTCTTCTCTTCTTCGAAATTCTCCGGAATGATTTCACGATCCGGAACACTTACAAGAGTTCGCTGAGTGTTCACTCTGCCAGGTTAGTTGAATCACTGTCCCGCTATTCCACCGCTATTTCTGACAGCAGTCATTTCTTCACGGCCATATTGGGCCGTCTCCTTCACCCGGCTTTCTACTAGGCTTTCCTGCTTTCTGCGTCTCGGACCGCCGTCCTGAGCCGCTCAGCTGGGCACCTCCGCTTCTGATCTCCCTCCGAGAGATCTAGGGCTTTTAAAAAACCCACTGGGAACAGAGAAATAGCTGTGAAGTCGGCATGCTCATTCGGAGCGGCGTCTCAGCACAGCCATTCCGTTTGACCGCTGGCTCCGCCTCAACTTTTTTATTTTTTCTTATTTCTGTTTGGATATTACATTTTATAATTTTGCTACTATAGAATTCCTATTTGGCCTGACTTTTTTGCTTTTTTCTATTTCTGTTTGGATCCTATACCTTATACTATTTCTATTACAGAGTTTTTATTGTTGTATTTACCTTCTAAGCTGAACTTTCACTAAAAAACTAAGACTACTTTATTATTGAAATGGAATCTTACCCACAGCTTGACTATGGACTTTTACTAGAAAAATTTTTGGAACTGAAAGAACAATTCAGAATGAACATGGAAGATGATGCTCCAGAGTTAAAAATGACTCTCAAACTTTGACTGACCAATTTATAGACCAAGGAACAACAGAGGAAGAACAGATCAACCCTAAAGAGGCCGATATGCAACTATCACAACTCAATGAGATGGAGGAAATATATCTACAATCTATTGAAGAGAAACCAATCAACATAGAGGAAGAGATTATATCGCATATGCAAATTATGGAGAATCTTGATGACCAAAGGCGGATTCCAACCAAAACACCTATAATCCTAAAAGCAACAGGAATTGATTTTCAAATACAAGGCATCGAAAATGCTGACAACATGGACAAACAACGAATAACTACCATACTGATTAAGACCGACTATATAGTGCAGACAACACTGGAAAAAAGAGAAGAGGACTATGATCAGACTCAATTGTGGAGAAATATGTATAACCAAACATTAAGATTTGTTGAGTTAGAGGCTCTTTTGTGGAAACCTGCTTGGCACAAAAAGAAAGCTAGAATTAGGTTTAAAAATGAGAGTTAAAACTTTATTTGACGGGTTAAAAAGGCTTTTAGAGATTTTGACTGAGTTAATACTATCGAGATGAAAACTATGGATTTGACTATGTTGGGATGTAATTTGACTATGGTTGGGAAATCTAATATGGAAAAGGTGGTAAACAAAAAGTTAATAGATGAAGAAATAGAATACAGATTGGAAATGAAATAAGGTGTCTGGTGGAATAATATGGTTTTTTTTATAAGTATAATGATTTTGATAGGATTTAAATTTTAGGTAAGGAGTTAAAAAGGGGTTTTAAAGGTATGGATTGATTTATAAAATATATATTTGAAATAGAGTAGAATAAGAGATAGAATTTAATTGGGAAGTATAAATAGAATGGTTGGAATAATATATACATTTTAGAAACAATTTATACTGGAATATTACTGATATTTTTTCTTTTATAATGATTGAATGCTAATTAGAAATGTATTAATTTGGTTATGTTAAAGCAATTGAGGAACTTATAGAGATATAGAGTACAGGAAAGAGAATATAGTTGGGAAGTATTAAAATATAATAGTTGATATAATATGTATATTCTAGAAATAAAGTTTTGATGGGAAATTGGGAGACCCGAAATGTAACTTAGGTGTTCATTTTAGGCTAAAGTGGAAAATGGTAATTGTAAAATAGTTAAACTTAAAAACAGGATTTTGATTGATATAAGTTAATTACTATTGATATTCTTTTTACAATGATTGAATTTTATTTAGAAATGTATTAATACTAGGTTATAGCTTGAGGGAAATAGGGAAGGAACTTTTAAGGAATTATTGAATTATTTATGTTTGATTATATTGTTTTTTTTGGATGATTGATCACCCTATCTCCACGTGGATTCTTAAAGCACTTTGATGTAAAACCAAAAAATACTAATAAAACTTGTTTAAAAAAAAAAAAGTCTCCAAGACAAGATATCTAGAATAATCCAGTGCCATGCTAGAGATTATCAAAGGTGAATACAGTGTTTATAGTGGGATAGACATATACCTCCAGTACTCCTATACTGTCCCAACCATCAAACATTCAACACTGGCATATCATTAAATTGAGCTTCTAACCAGGGAGATTGTCAGAACCCAGATCAATAGATTCCCCAATCCTTTTTGCCCCCCTTATTGCTTTTGCTATTTTCTCTTTGTTCATGCTGACCTGAATCTCACTCTCTTCTCATCCTGGGTTCTGCCATACTCCTAGGGGGGAGGGGGGAGTTCTTGCGGGTTATTGCCTTGACTTCCTCTATTGCTACAATGTAACACTTTGCTTTCCTGCATTATTTCTTGTGAACTTTCCCATCCCTTACTATCAGCTAGCAAAAGGGAGGGGAAGAATGGAATGCAACCCCCGGGGACTGCTTTATCTCCGCACTCCCAGAGAAGGTGCGAAGGGCCGCCTAAACATCGCAGCTACAACCGGAGACAGTCCGATGTTATCTCCCTGTTTCCACGAGGAACCAAACACCTGGGGATTGGGCCATGTGAACTGACCAGATGAACTATGGGGTGGGGTCTTGCTTGGGACACTTTTACCTATCGATTTGCACGGGAAACCCTCAGATCCTGTCTAGTATGCCTGCTATCAGCTTCTCCTAATAAAAGTTCCTTTTGGAAGAAACCGCTTCCACGAGTTCTGCTTTCTTGGGATGAGGTTTAGAAGATGAAATTCCTGTAGACTATGATCACACCACCTCTCCACCCCACCAAATCCTAGATTGCTGGATCATATTCTGGTGGCAGATACAGCTGTGGAAGGTTGGCTCTCCCTTTCTTCTCTCAGCCAGATATCTGAAGTACCATCCAACATTAAATTGTAGCCAATTTTCCAGCAAGTGACCTGGAATTTAAAAGCAAGACTTTTGCCCACAATAGTTGTCACGTAGACTTTTTTAGTTAGACTTTACCTTGGAAATAAGTGAGGCCAGCTCCTGGGCCACTATTTTTTTACAACAGCAAGGTTGCAGCCAACTAACACCTCCCTGCTTGTTACTCCCATGTTTGCCCCACATCTCTGTAAAACAATTCAGAACTCCATCATTTAATGAAAACAACAAAAATAGTTCCTCAAGTATTAGAATATTTCAAAATCATTATATCTATGTCAGAACAGAGAAAGTTGAAACACAGTCTGTCAATCTCTTACATATCTCCCAGATATAAACCTGTTATTCTACTATGTTAAGTGCAGGTTCATACGTTAACCTGGAAAAGCAGAGGGCTAAGGAATGAAACAATTATGTTTACATAGAAACCTGGGGTGGATGGGGGCAACAAGATAAAAAGAGGTTGATGTGCAGAGTTTCTGGAATTTTAAAGAAGGTTAGATTTGTTTAATAAGCCCTTGAACAGAAGTCAGACTCCACGAAGACTTCTGAAACTCTATTTTATTTTTGCAAGTTATGATCAAAAAATCTTGAAAGCCTGATGTTTTGGTGACTGGAGAGCTGGAGGTCAAATCTGTCCTATGGCTTTGCTGCAACATACAGTGGCTAAACTAGTCTGGGACCTTAACTCCCTCCTGCAGTTGAAAGAGTACAATAAATTGATTCATATTTAAAGGAAAGCATGGATATGAATCTGTATAATTGCAATTTTTCAATCAACTATAAGCTAACTACAATAAGCTGATAGGAGCACAGGAGAATATAGAAAAGAGGGGATGCAATTACATTATATCTTAAATCTTTCAGTATTCTTTTCTAGCTACCTACTGCTACAGCCTGAATTGAAAAATATCTTTTATCTATAGGATTTATGAAGCCAAGCTATTTAATGCTTGGCTATTTTCTGGTTACATTTTTAATACATGTGTTTGGTTAGATTCAGTACATAAAAATCAATGAATAGAAGTGGATGAAGGGAGACTTTATTACTGCCTAGAGACTTTGACATGGGCCTTGAATTTTTTCTTGAAAAAAATGTCTTCATTTGCAGTTAATAGCTGATTAGAAGAATTCTGCTGAAACAGCATAATCTCCAAACTTTGTTGAACCACTAATTATTAGAATTTGCAAATATCATTATCCTTCTTCCTAAAGGGAAATACTGTAGTCATTGGTATTTGTAGGACTCAATGTCCTTCCCACCACATTAACCATATTCAAATTTTGGGTACAGAGTTAGGCTAATTCTAGAACTGGTTGTAAATGATAGCAATAGCAATAGCATTTAGGCTTGTATAACACCCCATAGCACATTACAGTCTCCCTGGGCAGTTTACAATGTAAGCATTATTTGCATATTGCCGACAACAGTCTGGGTCCTCATTTTACCAACCTTGGAAGGATGGAAGGCTGAGTCAACCTTGAGGCCTGTCAAGATTGAACTCCAGGCTGTGGAAAACTTTACCTACAATACTGCACTTTAACACTGTGCCATCAATTAAAGTGTTGTTGTTTTTTAAAAAAGCATGAACACAGCCTTGCCTCACTGATGCCATGACACTCTATCATCTGCAAGAGTGCAAGATATTTCAGATTTTAGAGGACCCAACTTTGGAGCATCCCACTGATAAAAAAGAAATTGCTCTTTCAACTCCCTGCTTTGATATTAAGGTTCTGATTCAGCAGTATCTTCTATAAATATATATATATTTCAAGCTGCTAAAAAGTATGTGAACTTTTGTATTAGGCCATACATTTCAAAGGAAAAGAATTGTGCCTCCTCCACTTTAAATTACAGCATGAGCATATATCAAAGTATTAGTGACCCTGCCACTTCAATCTGGATGATAAAAGGGTCTTTTGCATTGGGGACTATGTATATACAGTAAAAGCAAAACCTGCCCTTTTCCCTCTATCAGAAAGGCTCATTGAAACATATCAACCTGCTTCAGGGGTTTGATTTAAAGTGCAGAGGTGGAGCAACTTGCTTTTTTGAATTGGAGTGAGACTTTGAATCAAATCACAGTCAATCTGCAAAAGTCAGTAAGTCACATGAAAGAATAAGGAATAAATTATTAAGGTACCACCTGTCAGGGTTTTGTTAGTAGCCAGAGATTCCCAAGGCAGGAATGCAGAGAATGTAAATATGCAATTTGTCCTTCATATGGGAAAGAACATCCAAATTACCATTACACAAAGGCTAGAGAGGGTACTGAATTTAAACCTAAGGATGGTATAAATTTAGGTGTCAGTCTTTATGCTTAGTAATGGCTACAATTCTTGGGAAGCAATAAAGGTTTAGTCTTAATCATGCTCTGAGCTATTTCTTGCATTCGCACACCTGCTTGGAACCTGGGAAGAGAAACTGGGTATTTTCCAAAAATATGGGGCTACTATCACCATAATTCCTGATCATTGGCCATATTAACTGGAGCTGAATGAAGTCTAAGATTTCAAGATACATTGATGATGATGATGACTATTGCTGTTAATATTCTCTAGGTCTCCCTGTGTTCCATATACTGCATTTTAAGGTAATGGAACTTTCAGGTGCAAACTTTCATATGATATTTTTTTCAGATACAATCTGGTTTTTTAGATACAGCAAAGTATCTAAGGTTATGGGTTAAGGGTATGACATAAAAACCACATGCAGCACCCTGGTTCCATTTTATAGCCCTTTCTCATCACAATCATCAAAACATGAAGTCCAGATTTCCTCCTGTTTTGAGATGGAAATAGATGAAAGTCATAGTTTAAATTCTAAAATAGACTTATCACAATTAAAAAATCAAAGCAAAACAAAGAATGAACCAAAACAATCTTTCCCAAACTCAGCTCTGCCTGCATCTATGAACATCCATCTACTTTTCAGCCCTCATCCCCCAAATATCAGAAATGTGGCCCTTAACAAACGATAATTCCCTCTATTCTTTAAGTAGATAAATGACCTACTTCAGTCTTACTTTGTTCCACTGAGCTATTGTTGCAGCCACTCTTGCTGCAACTTTTCTATACAGAATCTTTTCCAGTTCACAGTATGTTTATTGCAAATTATAGCCTATCCTGGTCAGAACATTCTCTCCTAGGACTGAAATACCACAAGGTGTATTCTGCTCTTTTTGCTAACTTAAGCTATATCTAGGCCAGTTGTAGTAAGGATAGTGTATTAAATTTAAAGTATATGTTAAAGTCAAGTTATTCCATCAGCAAAAGTTTCTTCTATAGTATATATACTGGTAATAATAGGTACTCTTGTTCTACTGTCTATATTGGATAGCAAGTTCTTTTCAACATTTTTGTTCAGCTGGGGTACTTTCTGCTTCTTCCAATAGGACACCAGCAGCCTGCAAGTCTTTATGGAATGTTCTGTGTCAAGTTTTAGAAGATCTGCCTCTCTTTCATTTTAACTCTAGATGGCATACAACTGATTTATGGCCTTATCATGGTGCTGATCTGGCAGATATAAAACATATCCCTTGCAGTGCATTCTCTGTTCTGCCATGTTATCCTGTATCCAATGTGAATCACTTCTTTTTGGGAGCTTAGTGCTGATAACACAAACATGATACAGGTAGTCCTCAACTTATGATCACAATTGGGACCAGAAATTCCATCACAAGTTGTAAGCCAAATCAGATCCAATTTTATGGCAATTTTTATGTCAGTCATTAAGCAAATCATATAACTGTTAAGCAAATCCAGCTTTCACAATGGACATTTTTGCTGTACTAACATATCTGTGAGTACAGGATATAAGTCACTTTTTCCAAGGCTGTTGTAACTTTGAACTGTTGTTAAACAGTCATAAGTTGAAGACTACCCGTATGTAACACCAAGGATCTTTCATAGATAGCATTGGCGAAGCACATTTACTGTTTGTACCATTCACTACTTTATCTTCCATGTTTCACTGGCATATGTTGCAGTTGGCAATCTATAGTTTAAATGGTTCAAACATGATCTACTGAAGTTGGGCAGCCAATAAATTCAAATAAATAAATAAAATATATGACTAATTCCCGAGTGTAAGGTTGAAAGACTATAATGTGTGACTGATGTCTGCCTACTGCAGAAGCTAAGTGATTATGGAATTTCAGAACTGCCTGAGACGAACCAAAAGCTATATAGCTTAAGCTTATAATACAGCTGGATTTTCCCAGACCAAACCTCATTTTATCCCTGCCAGGCTACAATCAACCAAGAATGGAACTGTTAAAAAATATGGAGGATTAGAGCAGCAGTGGTGAGAAGCAGTCAGGAGGAAATGAAGTGCTATTTCCCAGCTGTAACTATATCCTGTGAAAAAGTGACTCACATGTGCTGTTTTAGTGACTGGTGTCTGAAGGAAAAGATGACTTCAGGGGGAAAGACAAAATGAATGGTGTTGCTGGCCAGGAAGTGCCAAACGGCATAATTGGTGGTTTGGATAATTGAGAAAGACAGAGAGAGGTCATTACTTTTAACTAATGTTTAAAGCAGCAGAAACAAAGAGAGTCTGAGAGAAACAAAGCTTGAGATCATAGAAATAGATTATGCTAAGGAGCAGTCTGTTTTGATTTCATAATCACACTCCATTAGTAGCAGAGACTCTCTTGATTTCTTCATTAATATTTGCTGAAATATCAGAAGCTTGTCATTTTATACTACAAATACTGACCGAAGTTGCAAAAACTTGTGAATGTTGCAATACAAAATCCTATCATGAGCATGCTCTACACACAATTTCCAAAAGAGATGCTTTCACAATATTGTCTTTGTTTTATTCCAAACCCACCAGAAAGGCAACTTAAAGCTGGCTTTAGCTGCTCCAGTTTTACAATAGTGTTTCCCTCTTCTTCCGACATAAATTTCACAATTTCACTTTTATTCAGGCAACTAGTCTAGGACTAAATTTACTTGTGCAGCCCCTTTCGACTACTACTTAATAAGACTACTACTTAATAAGAATCATGGAAGTTTGCTTTTCATGCAGTATCATTCAGTGGAATATTATTCAGTGAAAAGTTAAGTTCCAAAATTATCGACCTCTTCTACCCAATTAATGAAAACATGAAATATTCCCTCTTCTAGTCTAGGCTGCTAGCTGACCATGGCATTTTTTTGAAATAATATAAGTATCCATGATTCTACAGGAATTTTCCCAGGACTACTTGGGATAAGCAGGGACTTACTATCTTGTCTGAAGATTTGCATGCAAGAATGATGAATAGCCAATATTTCAAATATTGAAAAGAGTTTCAGATACATTTAACAAGAGGTTTATGCAAGCCCTTTCTAGCACATTCCTAACCTGGAAGGTTGCAGTTAAACCTTTTAAAAGACACGCTTCTCCCTAGGCATTCTACTTCTCACGAATGAAGGCAAATATACATATCCCAGGATAATGTTGCAGGATCCAATATGGGTCAGTCATTGGGACCAGAAGTTTAGTCTTCCAAGCTTTCAGATTCGTGCTGGAGCCCATCCTCAGGGAACTTTTCTCTCACCAGAACTTCTGTCTCAGTAACCATATAAAAATATTCTTGGGTTTCACATCTATAAAATAACATTGTCTTTTTCTGTGACAATTACAACATCATTAATCTGAAAAGGATCTTGGAGTTCTTCTACCACAACCCTGCTGCCCAAACAGGAGTCCTCCAACTATCCCTTGCTGCTTTTTAATTGAATTGCTCAGAGATCTGTCAATATACAGTATTTCAGATTTTTCTCACACATATACCAGTTCTTTCTATCAAATTCTGCTTCTTCTCTTGCAGTAAAACATTTTAGAGAGTCATCTACAGTGAAAGTAACATCTCTGATAGTGTTATAGTCTGTGAGTCTTAGGAACAGCTCTGCTGAGAGGGAAGAAAACTGGGAATAAGGAAAAGGGGAATCTAGAGTTTACCCAGCAAGGTTAAGAAAAAAGAAAATAAAGCAGAACAATCAACCTTGAGCTTATCCGTACAATTGAAATCAGCTCCAAGGAAAGCTAACGAGTTGTTTACTGTTCTCCCATTTAAAGCTTGGAGGCAAGTATAAATAATTGTCCTGAATGCAATCAGAAACTTGGGCATATTTAGCCTGAAGAACAAAACACTGTAGGTAGGAGGACATAATTGCTTTCTTCAAGTATTACAAGGGCTGTCAGATAGAAGATGGGGCAGAATTGTTGCTTCTTTTGCCCAGAGAACAGGGCAAGAAACAATAGATTTCATTTGTAAGTAAGTAGATGTTTCAACAACAGGACTTTTCTTCTGACATTAAGAACTATTTGCGATGACACAGCTGCCTCAAGAGAAGGTGATCTCTCCTTCACCAGAGATATTTGAAACAGAGATTGTATGGCCATTTGTCATTTCTACATTCATTGCCCTCTTTAGATCACTAAATGCAATTATACACACAAAGATAGAAACAGTTCTATTCTCATAGAATTTGACACAGTATTGGAATGTGTTAAAGAACCTTCTCCCCCTTTTAAAGAAGTTGTTGTACCAGCTCTGTCCCACATTTGTTAGAATGATATGCCTTTACGGAAATAAGCAGCTGTTGTTCTTTTAAACATAAGAATAATTAAGAGAGAAATTAAACAGCTTTTACAATGCAGTGTATTACCAGCTGTCTAAAAAAATGAAAAGGGATATTGGCATGAACTGTAATTACTAGTTATTACTACAGGGGACTTAGAGGGAAAGTTCAAATTATATTATTTAAAATAATTTACTGTGTCTTTTTCTTTCCTTTCTACACACACACACACACACACACACACACACAATCTTTTCCTCATTATTCATTTGCAGAATATTGTTCTGCATAAAAGTCAGAATTTGTGCGTTATTTAGACAGCTTAATAAGTATCTAAAAGATATAATTTTGCAAGTTACTAAATGAATATTTTATGAATGGCCATTCTCAACAGATATAGTTCTGCGTAATTTAATGTTTGGGCTTTGAAATATATGATTGAGAAAGGAAGGCAAGAATCGGTATATAAGATAAAAATATTGATACGGTAAAATGATTTATGATCAAAGTTTGTTTAAGGAACATGCTTATCTGTTCACATCCCTAACACCAACTCCAGTGCATCTGTACAGTGATGACATTGGAACTTTTGTGAGCTGTTTTCTCCATACAATCAAAAGAATGTTAATAATTCCTCTTATATCATTAAAATGAATATTTTATTTCAAAAGTCTTTTTATACATAATGGGATGAGTTCAAACTTTTTACATTATATAACATTTTATGCTGTCAAAAGATGTGACATTTTTGTTTACTAAAGCATATATTGTCCACCTTATTACACGATTACTGTCATGATCTATACGAAGTTCGTTTGAACCAGTAGAGCTATGAAGAAAAAATCAGTCACTTGTGTGAGTCCACTATTTCTGATGTAAGAATGCAACAAGGTTTAGGGCCTGCAATGTTAAGTCTTCTACTCAAGTTGGTTCATAATGGAATAAGAGGGGACAGTTCTCACAATAATCTGAATCCACATAGATGCCATAACCAGCACTTTAAAATGAAGGAGATTCATCAGCTTCTTTTGGACATGGTATCTTGTTCAATCCAAGGTAAACTTGATACAGCTCAAAAAAATTGTTCATCTCCTTTTCTCTCTTTTTGACAGAATAGCAACATAGACAAAGGCATTCTTTAATCACCCAATCCATTTCTTCTTTATCTCTTGCATCATTGTGTTTGATCCCCTAGATCAGGACTTTTCAATCTTTTCACAGATTGTACCACTTTTAGGACATGACAATATTCCAGTACCACCAGTGCTTAGTAAGGTGTCAAAATTTGATGATGAAAAAAAAAGGGGGGGGGAATTTTGGGTTTTACTGATTAGATTGATTCGTTGATATAGAAATGGCTAGCTTATACTACTATGGAAAAGTAAAAAGTTGAGGTTCAGTGTTAATGCTTCATTCTACTGCAACAGAGGAAGTCGGAAGTCAGTGCCTTTTCTTTTCTTTTTCCCTTCTCCCCCTCACTTTTCTTTCCCTTTTTCCTCCCCACTGTGTCTTACTATTTGCTTTTGTATTTCTGTATTTTATTCTATAATCTAATAAAATATTACAAACCATAAAAAAAGGAAAAAAGTACCGGTTTTACTCCTTTTATATCCTGTCCTCTCTTCCCCCTCCTCCTTTTATATCTTCTCCTCTCTCCCCCCCTCCTCCTTTTTTCTTCTGGGTTTGCTGGAAGCATCAATCAGCTGGAGCTGTGCGTGCCAATCCTGGGCTCTCAGCAGAGCCCCGGCAACACCGCAGCTCCAGCTGAATCTCTACCCGAAGATTGTGTGTGGCTTCCAGCCACCCCCAAGGCCGCTGGAGGTGCCGATCAGCTGGAGCCACACATGCTGATCCTGAGCCCCGGCAACACCGCGGCTCCAGCTCCCCCAGGCCTCTCTGGTGCTGCTGCCACTTCAACTCATCCACTTTTACCCTTTTTTTTACAGTGCTTTTCAACCT
Source organism: Azemiops feae (assembly GCA_023970755.1). Lineage (NCBI taxonomy): Eukaryota > Metazoa > Chordata > Lepidosauria > Squamata > Viperidae > Azemiops > Azemiops feae. Next base: position 144,722 of record JALGBA010000593.1, read on the forward strand.
GTCATACGTGTACCACCTGCCAGGTGCTGAAATACCACCAGTGGTACGCATACCACGGGTTGAAAAGCACTGCTCCAGATTAAGTACAGCTGCACTAAGAGAAACTATTCTTTTTCAAATAAATTAATCATCCTTTTTTAAAAGTGTAGGGTGTTCTTATGTGGTTTTTTGCTCAAAAAAAAGGAAAAACGGTTTTTTTGGATTTAAAGCTTAGAAAGATGATGCAATGTTGCAAAAATTACAACAGGTTTGTTCCATATTTTAAAGTCTCCGTTCTGTTTAGATACTGCACGCTTCATTGGTAAATGTTCATGTAAATATTGCCACAATTTCCTACCAGATGAAAGTCTGAAAGTATTGTCTGACAACATACAGCTGTGGCCAGTCATTGCTACAATTGTAAGAAAACCGAGGGACCTCCTTCCAGTAAATATACTTTAAAACTGGTACAGAGGAAAATGTGAATAGAATGTCCTTGATGCTATTTGGCAAATATTACACAACTAGTATACAAGGAAGTATCTCACCAAATATATTGAAATGTCACCAGTTTATTTCAATGCTTTGCTTGGACTAGCATACAAAATTTCAATTATGGCAAGAAGAGGAAATGTTAACCATCTTAGGTATTCCTTTATGTGATTGCTTTGCTCCTGCAAGAAAATCATGATTTAGCTAAAAGACAAGGGAGCCATGGATTTTACAGATATCTCTCTATCATCATGGATTCACTCAGAGCAGCAAAATCTACAAACAGCCAATTCTCCAAGGCCTAACACTGCAGATTTCAGATAGGCATAAACTAATAAGAAAAAGTTGCAGGTAATTAAACCCTGTAGCTGTGGCTGTAAAAAAATGCTTCTCCTTCCCTCCACCCCTTTTCTTTAACAAAAAAGGACAGCAAGTGTTACCACTTCAGTAGCATTTCCCAGAGTCTTGCCATATGAAGCCGGATTATAACTGCTTTTGTCCCTAGCCAGCAGTTTTTAGGGTTGGTACTCCCAACCCATCTAGAACCCTAGACTCTTAGAACAGCAAGTTATCCTCCTGATCCCAAGCAACCCTTTTGAGCAATTAACTGCCGACCAGAGAACCCGTGAACGCTGCCTGGAATCAACACCACTCCTATATCCACCAAACGAGAGGAAGAGGCCCTTTAGTTGTTCTCAACTGGATCATCGCGCCGACCGTTCATTAATGCCGGGGGGGGAAAGCAAGACTGCAGGTCAGTGTCATGGCGCCTTTCTTCACCGATCGGGCGGAGGCGGCGGCTATAGATGCCCAGAATCCCTCCTATCCATTTCGGGCAGATGTGTTCCAACCAAAGCACCTAGAATGGTCGTCCAGGAGGAAGCGGGGAGGAAGCAGCTGCGAGGAAAAGCGACCGACTGAGGGAGCAAGCGCTCCCTAGACTTAAACAAACGAAATAATAAATTCGGAAATCATGGCCACGCACCGGATGGCAACTGGGCTAGCCAGGTGCAGTTGTCAATGAATCGCTTTACTGGTTCTGCTGAGCCCCTACGTAGGTTGACGTCGAGGAGGGGGAGGAGGGGATGCCGATAGCTGTGCCGCCGCATGAAATTGCCGCCGACCATTCATTCATTCAATAGCGCGCTCTGCCACGCTTTTCCTGGAAGGATTTTGATGTAGCCGTGGATCCTTACATCGGCATGTGATGACGACTGAGAAAATATTTACACACGTTCCGCTTCAGCGCGTCCAGTAAAACCCAGCCCAACAGGAGCTCCTGGCGCCCGAGCGAGGTATCTTACAGGAGCCCCAAGAAAAAAAGCGCAAGGCAGCTGAGGCATCGCGGTTTGGATTCTTGGCTGAGGGAGAGAAAGGCATCGCTCGCCTTTACAGGTAGGTTGGGTGGGCAAGAAAAGGCCTCTTCCCCACCTCGCTCTAGACACGAGTCTAGACACGAGAAAGCCTGGGGGCTGCCGGCTCGAAAAGCGGCTTAGCGTGCCGGGCATTTTTGCTCCAGCCACACGGCAGACGGACGTCAGAGAAGCAAAGCTGGCGCGAGATGCGACGCTGCCTTGCCCTGAGCAACCTTGCCTTGAGGAGAAAGCCGCGTAGCGGGCGAGGAATATTCCTGCTCCTAATATGCAAGTTGGCCTCGTCTCCCGCGAGCACTGAGGATGGTGGTTTCACTAGACTCTCAGACGGGCGAACCACGTTTTTATTTTTTTCCTCTTCCTCCATTATTTAAAAAAAAAAGGCTCGGAGCAGCATTATGGGTGACTGACGAGTCATTTCCGTTCGAGAGAGAGAAAGATACCCTGGAAAAATTCGTGTCAGATACAGCAATTAAAAAGAACGGTTAAGGGTAGGACTCGAGTGATGCTTCTGTGCAGAGCTTTTAATATACCTTGGAAAATAAATGAAACCACCAATCTTACAGCATTTGGAGACTGGGAGAAGAAATCTTTTTACGAAAGATTTCTACCTGAAACGCCTCTGTCCTGCTGCGAACCGTCTCCTTCGTTCTTTTCTTTTTAAAATTGCACATTACTGTATTCTGGATGCCTTTTAATGAAGTTAGTGCGGCCTTTAATTAAAAGAAAAAGAAACTATTGACTAAAAACCACGTGCATTTTGAATGTGAATTTCTTTATTTAAGTTTCGTTCTAACCTTGGCCTCATCCATTCCCGTTGAAAGGAAGTGTGTCCTGCTGAAATCTGAATTGTTTTTTTTTAAAAAAATCATTAAACCCAATGCTTTTTTGTCTATTTTAAAGCCCTGCTGCTAGTCTGTTGTCTATTGAAACATAACTGATGCTTTACAGATTCTGTAAAGTTTTTTCAAGTTTAGGTATCAGCAGGGCTTTTTTTCTCATAGAACGCCTAGAACGGAGTTCCAGCACCTTTTTTGGATGGAACCTTGTAGGATAGGCAAGGCGGGTTGTCCTGTGTGTGAGTTCCGGCACCTTTTTTTTTTTTTTTTTTACTTTACAAAAAAAGCACTGGGTATCAGTTAATAGAAATAAATAACTGACATTTATTTCTGGTTCTTTTCCCCCAAGTTACTTCACGGGGAGTTGTGATATGCTAGGAATGTAGGCCTAGCCCCAGTATGCATAAGAGACTTAGCATCTTTTCTTGTCTTTGTTTCAGAAAGAATCTATTATTTTATTTCATGGTTTTTACAGACCTCATATTTCAGAACATTTGTTTCATTTGTGTGCAAGGGAGAATTAGAATCTGTTGGTTTCATGTATTGCCATCAATTACGAGGAAAGGGGAAATTGCACGTGAAAATTATTAATAGCACAATCATCATGACCTTTATATCTAATGTATATATAAACCGTTTAATCATGCCAGATATTAGATTTTCCTCTGCCCCATTTTGTTATTTCTACTTCTTTCATGTTTCTGCTTACTCTTTATTTTCTTTTGCCATTGCCTTTAATTGGACTGAAATGTAATTACCTTTGTGGATGTTAATTACATTTTGCTTTTTGATAAAGTGTTTTTGAAGTACAGAAATATTTTGAGCCCTGTTTGCTTGTTGAAATTATTTTTAATGTACATGCTGTACATGTGTGCATAAAGACTGGGACATTCAACCAACCTTGAATGATCATAATTAGTTAAAACATTTTCAACTGCTTGAGGAAGTGCAATAAGGAACTTGTACAATTTACTAATTGTCTTGGCAAGTGTGGGCAATTGTTGATCTTTAAAAAAAAGTCAGGCAGATCTGGATTAGTTCCAGGAAATGTTTGATTTGAAGATTAGACTAAGAAACTGGGGGGGGGGGAATACTCAGAAGGCAGTGAGAAACCACTTTCATAGTTTATGTTGCCAATAAAGTAATATGGATATGTAGGTATTAAGAATCAAATTTAACTTAGGGAAGGCTTTACCTTTTATTATATTGTTACATGGGAATCCTCATGGTCACTTATTTTTAAGTGAAAACATAGCTTCAAATCAGATTCAAAGTTCAATGATATTTAGGATGCCATTGTCTCAGACTCCTTTCCCATCCAGTAGGCATATTAATAACATTGGTCCACTTTATCTAGTTATTGTAAAGATTTCAGGGGAAAGGACATGTGACTTTACAATTGAAAATGATTCCAATTGGGGAAATGGGAAATTTGCATTGGAGATAGAAATTTAATAGTGGTGAATATCTGTGGCTCGGGTGTAGGATGAGGGTGAATGTTCCGAGCTTGTGGGCTGGTTTCTGAACATTTTGTTACCAGGTTCAGTAACATCTTCAGCAGAGTTTAGGGGATGTCAGCGTTCTTCTGTTTATAAGGGCTTCAGGTGTGGGTCTGTGATGGGTCAGGTGTGAGTCATCAGTGAATCTTGTGATGGGTTTGTGATGAGGTTATATCAGGTCAGAAATGACAGAAATGACAGCCAGAATTCCCCAATGCCTAGCAATAGCAATAGCCCACAAAGCCACAGCCACACTCCATCAGGAATTATTCAGAACCAAAGACAAGATACCGAAGGATGAAAGAAACAATGTAATCTACAAAATCAGTTGTAACCATTGCAACCAATTCTACGTGGGACAAACACGTCAATTAAAAAACGGGATCCATGAACACTGGCTGCCAGTCAAACGCCACGATCCCAAATCCTTAATCTCTACCCATACCGACACCAAACAGCACCAGTTCGATTGGAGCAACATAAAAATCAGCCACGCTACCACCCACCACACTTGTGAGTTCATCGAAGCCTGGCACTCCACAAGCAATTCCATCAATAGACACATCGATCTATAACCAGCCTACAAACCCCTCAAAATTTGAAATCAACCACACAACCAACCAGAGACAGCACTGACCCTCAATCAACCCATGCAAGACCCTCCTCCCAGCAGCAGTTCACCTCCCAATGACCCTGACCTGATATAACCTCCCCATCATAAGACCCATCACAAGACTCACTGATGGCTCACACCTGACCCATCACAAGACCCATCACAGACCCTCACTTGACACACCCACACCTGAAGCCCTTATAAACAGAAGAACATTGAAATCCCCTAAACTCTACTGAAGATGTTACCTAGCCTGGTAATGAAATGTTCAGAAACCAACCCAGAAGCTTGGAGAACGAACCTTCACCCTTATACAAATTTAATGCTTGTCCTTCCCATCTGCCAGTCTTTTCTGCTTTGAGGCCCAACTCTGCTATTCTGCTGTTGACAAATACAGGCTTGGAACCAGTCATTTACTCATACAGTGTTTACTCTGAAATGTAAATATAACGTAATGACACAGTATGTAGGATAGCAAGAGTATTCCTTCTTCAGTAGCACCCACTTTTTGTTAAATTGCTTAGTCACCTATCTCTATTGTTTTCGGACATTGAAGAGTGATCTTGGTTGGGAATCTATCATTACAATGTCCAAACGGGATGGCTATAACAAATTTAATAAAATAAATACATCTTTCTTTTCTCATAACTTCCTGGAGCTAAACTATGTCTATATTATCTAATCCACTAAAAGAACAAAGACATTTCTTTAAGTACAGAGAACAACATAACAATTCACATGTTCCCAGACTCATCCATTCTGCAACCTTGACAAAATATTTCATTAAATGTAATTCAATAAATATATATATATAATGGTTATTGCTAACAGGATAAGAATAATATTTCTAGAAGTGCCTTAGTATTCCTTTTTAAAATTATCTTTTTCTGTCCCATCTTTTAAAATGTTTATATTTCTATTTAGACTGAGTCTAAATCTACCTGTAAGGACCCACCTCAATTTACATCTTAAGAAGACAGAACTCTTGGAACGTTTCTTCCAACAGGAATCTTTATTAAGAAAAACTGACTGAAGGCATGCTAGACAGGATCTGAGGGACCCCCCTGATCATTCAATGTTTTAAAGTGTTCCCAGGCAGTCCCACCCCACATTCTTTCCGGTCAATTCAAATTGGCAGATGGCTGGGTGTTAAATCCATCAGATCCCAAACGTTGCAATCTTCTCCCCATTTTCCTTGCTGCCGGTAAAAGGAGGCTTCATAGGAAGTGAGATCAAAGGCTGATGGCCACATTGTTATTGTTAGTACTCCAGAGAGGGAATCCACAGAGGATGTTTCTTTGTAGTTGATAGTAGGAATGCCAGTCATAAACACCCGTGTTTACTCCCCCCCCTTTGTAGTATGACAGAATCCAAAAGAGAGTAAGAATTGGGTTTTCTCAGAGTAGATTAGCTAGAAATAAAATATAATTGGATTCTGACATCCGGCTCCCCTTAAAAATAAGAGAGGTCCACCTGTAGAGAAAACAAAACAGGTATAAAAGTTAGTCTGGCTTGTTAGGATACTCTGTATGAAACTTCTTTAAAAGCTTCGGGGCTTTGACATGACGTTTATGGACCCACTCGTTTTGAGAAGCGGGGAGGTGCTTCCATGCTACTAGGTATTGAGTTTCCCCACGATATTTTCTAGAGTCCAGGATTTCCCTTATTTCGAAGTGTTGTTCCCCTTCTATCATGATTGGTGTTGGTGGGGGGGGGATTTTTGGCCGTAAGGGTGACTGTTGTTCTCTTTTCAGCAAACTGCAGTGGAAAATTGGGTGTATTTGCCTAAGATTCTTGGGTAATTCTAATTCTACTGTTACTGGGTTTATGATTCTTTTAATTGGAAAAGGCCCTATATATTTTGGTCCAAGTTTTTTACAGGGTTGTATGGATTTTAAGTATTTTGTAGACAAGTACACCATTTCTCCTATAATGAATGGTGTGGGCTCCACCCTTTTCTTATCTGCTTGTGCTTTGTATGCTTGCCTAGCTTCCTCTAGAGCTTTTCTAACTATTGGCCAGGTGTTTTGTAATTGTTCCATCCATTCTTTCAGTGATGGGATTGCCGGTTCGTTTGGGGTTAGTTCTGGCATGGGGTTGAAACTTTGGCCGGTAGCTATTTGAAAAGGAGTGTAACCTGTGCTGGAGTGGACTGCATTATTGTAGGCAACCTCTGCGAAAGGCAACAGGTCTGTCCAATCTGACTGCTGGAAATTTAGAAAACATCTTAAATATTGCTCAAGTACTGTGTTACATTTTTCTGATTGACCATTTCCCTGAGGATGATGGCTAGACGTCAGTCCCTGGGTGGTCCCTAAAAGGGATAGAAATTCCTTCCAAAATGCAGATGTAAATTGCACTCCCCTATCAGATATGATGTGTTGGGGTGCCCCATGCAATCTGTAAATATGTTGCACGAAAAGTTTCGCTAAAGCTTTTGCGGTGGGGATCTTTTTGCAAGGAATAAAGTGAACCTGTTTGGAAAATAGGTCCATGACCATCCAAATGACAGTATTCCCATTGCGTTCTGGTAATTCCACTATAAAATCCATGGCTATTTCCCTCCAGGGGGCTGAGAGATTTGCTACTGTTTGTAACAGTCCTGGCGATTTCCCTTGCAACCTTTTTGCAGTTGCACACTTTGGGCAGCTGGCCACGTAACTTTCTATGTCTTTTTCCTTGGATGGCCACCAAAATTGCCGTTTAATTAAGTGCAATGTTTTTACAAATCCAAAATGCCCTGCTGATTTTGTGTCATGGCAAAGTTGCATGAATGCGATCCTTTGGGTGGTCGGTATATATAACTTCTCCCCCACCCAAGGCAGTCCGTCTTTCATCGTGCACACGTGTTTATTTTTCTGGAACCATTCATCTGTTTCCAAACTTTTCCAGAATTCAATTCCGGTCTGACTATCCGGCTGTGGTTTTAATTTAACTTGGGCTGTGGTAGTCACTGGCACTGCCAGTTGTGATTCTCCCATAATCGGTTTAGAGTCAGTGGCTTGCATGCTGTTATATTGGGGCATGCGAGATAATGCATCTGCCAGAAAGTTCTTTCCCCCCGGCAAATGCTTGAGCTTAAAATTGAATTGGTGAAAATGCTGGGACCAGCGGGCTTGCTTGGGGTTGAGTTTTCTGGGTGTTTTCAAGGCTTCCAAATTTTTGTGATCTGTCCACACCTGGAAAGGGATTTTATTGCCTTCAAGGAATTGACGCCATGTAAGTAATGACCAACGTATCCCATATGCCTCTTTCTCCCACACGGGCCAGCGCTGTTCCGTTTCAGTGAGTTTCCTGGACGTATACGCACAGGGTTGCAACATTCCTTCATCATTTTCTTGTAATAGTACAGCCCCCACTGCCACATCACTTGCATCCGTCTGTATTACGAAGGGTTTGTCCATGTCCGGGTGCCTCAGTACTGGTTCGGCAGAAAAAAGCCTCTTTAATCTCTCAAATGCCACTTGGCATTCCATTGTCCATTTTAGTGGCTGGCTAGGTTTCACTGAGGATTCTCCCTTTGTTTTTAGTAAGCTCGTGAGGGGCAGGGCTATCTGGGCAAATGAGGGGATGAATTGGCGGTAAAAGTTTGTGAAACCCAGGAAACTTTGCAGTTGCTTTCTTGTGCGAGGTGGTGCCCATTCTAATACTGCCCTGACCTTTTCTGGGTCCATTTCAATGCCTTGTGGGAATATGCGGTAACCTAGGTAGTCTATTCTTTCCTGGTGAAATTCGCATTTTGATAATTTGGCATATAGGTGGGCGGCTCGCAGTTTCTTTAAAACCGCTCTGACTAGGTTGACATGTTCCTCTTTTGATTCAGTGAAGATAAGGATGTCGTCTAAATAAACCAGGACCCCCTTAAATAGGTGCTCCCTTAGTACCTCATTGATTAATTGCATAAATACTGCAGGGCCCCCTTGTAATCCAAAAGGCAAAACTTTGAATTTGTAGCACCCCATTGGGCAATTAAATGCGGTTTTCCATTCATCTCCTTCCCTAATTCTCATGCGGTAATACGCTTCCCTTAGATCTAGTTTAGTAAAAAAAATTCCTTTCGAGAGGTGTGATAACATGTCCTTCATGAGGGGTAGGGGGTATAGGTTGCTTTCACTGATCGCATTAAGGAGCCTATAGTCCACGCATAAGCGTAAAGAGCCGTCCTTCTTCTCTCTAAAGAGGACCGGAGCGGCCACCTTAGGCTTGGCTGGTTCAATGAACCCCCTTTCTAGGTTTTTCTTTATAAATCTCTCCATTTCCTCCTCCTCCTTTGGGCTCATGGAGTATAATCTGGGCTTCAGGAGTTTTGCCCCTGGCTTGAATTCTATGGCACAGTCCGTGGGTCGGTGGGGGGGAAGCTCATTCGCCCTCTCCTCGCTGAAAACCTCAGCAAGATCTCTGTATTCCTCTGGTATTTCTGGTAGCCCCTTTTCTTCTCCCATGGATGCTTTTTCCGTTCTTAATTTTGGTAGATCCCCTTGGGGTTTTAGGTCCGTAGGGTCCCCTTTCGGGAAATTGATTTCTGCCATCCTCCAATTTACCCAGGGGTTCCGTTTTGTTAACCATTCCAGCCCTAGGATCATTGGGCACTACAAACGTTATGTCTTCCTCATGATTTCCCAGGGATAGGTGGATTGGTAACGTGGCTAGGGTAGCTGGCACCCCCCCTGCTATGGACCCATCTAACTGGCCAAATGAGATTGGTTGTTCCAGCCTCTTCACTGGAATGCCCAGATTTCCCACTAGGGTCAGGGTAATTAGGCAGCGGGTGCAGCCAGAGTCTATTAAGGCTTTCACTTTGACAGCTTCGGGCATGGAGGGGGCTAATATAGTCACTGTCTTGAGGATGGGTGGGATGGATCCTCTTACCAGTGGTTCGCCCTCCGAGCTGTCATCTGGGGCATCCACCGGCCCTGCGGTGTAGGCTGGGGCTCTTTCCCCACGATGGGCGGAGGTAGGGGATTCTGCAGCCTCTATCCCTCTCATGGCAGATTCTTTTGACTTAGCTGGGGACTTCCCAGATTTGCTGGTCGGTGGTCTGTCTGGGTTGTGCTGGGGGGCTTTTGAGCGGCATTCTACAGCCCGATGCCCCTCTCTCTCACATTTGAAACAGCCCATTGGTTTCTTGGCCATAGCCGATAGCTTCGCTGGTTCGCACGTCGGTTCAGGCGGTGATGTTTTCCTCGGCGGTGCCTCTTCAGTAGGTCGATCTCTGCTTCCTCTGCCAGGACGTACCATTCGTCGAGTTGGTGTGGGTCCCCCCGGGGCAGGCAAGCATCATATAGGTCGTAATTCAGACCGTCTTTGAAGTGGCTAAGGAGGATGTCTTCCAGCCAGTTCAGCTTGCTGGCAATGGTTCGGAATTCTTGCGTATATTCGGCTACTGGCCGTCTGCCTTGCCTCATCGTTTTGATTCTTTCGCGTGCTTTGCGATCAGCCAGGTGGTCTTCAAATCGCCTTCTCAGAGAGGACATGAAACGGTTGAAGTCGTTCAGCTCTGGGGCATTGGAATCATGCAAATTCACCACCCAATCGGTGGCCGGTCCATCCAGAGCAGATTGCATGATCCGGATACGGGCTTTGTCGCTAGGGATGTGTTGCCCGTGTTCCTCCATGTAGCCAAGGACTTGGGTTAGGAAAAACCCCAAGCGTGTCGGCTCCCCCTTGAATTTTGCGTCCAGCGGTGGAAGTCTTTGAATGGATCGGCGCCTTCTTCATCGGTAATGTCTTCCATCCGGATCGCCATCTGCAGGTCGGGGGGTGGGGACTACTGGATCAGCGGATGTCCCCGGGGCTGCAGGTTCCAATTCCCCCTCAGTGTCTCTCCAGTTGCGGCTCCAGGAGTTGGTGTGGCCGTGGGGCTCAGGATTCTCCTCTCCTAGGGAGCTGAGGGTCCTCTTCATCAAGAAGTTAGCTTTCTCTAGGATCCAGTTCGAGTGCTGTGCCCAGCTTCCTTCATCTTCGCTTGTGTGCAGGGATCTCTCCATCTCCTGCTTCCATCCTGGTTGGTTGGCCCCCCGTCTCAGGGTCACCTTTCTTGATTTCTTTTCCCACTCGCCTTTCTTTCCAATGCCCATTGACCACCGAGACTTGTGGTTACGCGTCTCCACCACCTCTTCTCCTGAGGAATCTGACCCTTCAGATCCGGATATTTGGCAGGTTTCCAGTTGGGGCAACGGCTCCCTCTCCGGGGGGCTTTCCCCCTTCCCTGCTTTGTCGTCTGACATGGTAATTTTTGCAAAGTCCCCCGGCAAGGTTCTTCCTTCCAGGTTGACTAATTTTGCAGATCCTGTCTAATGTAAGGACCCACCTCAATTTACATCTTAAGAAGACAGAACTCTTGGAACGTTTCTTCCAACAGGAATCTTTATTAAGAAAAACTGACTGAAGGCATGCTAGACAGGATCTGAGGGACCCCCCTGATCATTCAATGTTTTAAAGTGTTCCCAGGCAGTCCCACCCCACATTCTTTCCAGTCAATTCAAATTGGCAGATGGCTGGGTGTTAAATCCATCGGATCCCAAACATTGCAATCTTCCCCCCCTTTTTTCCTTGCTGCCGGTAAAAGGAGGCTTCATAGGAATGAGATCAAAGGCTGATGGCCACATTGTTATTGTTAGTACTCCAGAGAGGGAATCCACAGAGGATGTTTCTTTGTAGTTGATAGTAGGAATGCCAGTCATAAACACCCGTGTTTACTCCCCCCCCCTTTGTAGTATGACAGAATCCAAAAGAGAGTAAGAATTGGGTTTTCTCAGCGTAGATTAGCTAGAAATAAAATATAATTGGATTCTGACACTACCATTTGAAGACAGATCTAATATTTGAATTTTCTTTGTCTTTGAACGAACCTTCACCCTCAATTTTCTTTGTCCCTGCAATTAAAGTTTCTTGCCAGACTAAATGCTGTCACATATCATTATCTGAAAAGCATCTAATTCTATGTTGACATGGTCAGATTACATTGTTAGTCATAAAGGTAAGAATCAAAATAGTGAAAATGGTTTCTGACCTAAAGAAGTATTCCATCTGGAATTTTGGGGAAAAATGAGTAAAAACAGCAATGATACATTCTGAGTTATTGAATTTACAGCAGTTTATTTAGATAGTTAATTGTCGGACAGATTTCCACCTTGCAGTTTGCTGCTTGCTTGCTCTCGGCTGCCATAGTAATGGGGGGCAGTTTGGTATTTGGGGTGGGGAAATCAGCTGGTGTGATTTCCGCTCCTCCAACTCCTCCAGTGCCTATTCTTATAGAAGGAAAACAGCATTTTGAAGTCAAGGAAATCTTAGACTCTAGAAAGTATAAAGGGAAAGTACAAGTAATCCCCAAGTTACGAGCGTTCACTTAACGCTCGTTCAAAGTTACGTGATGAGCGCCCCTTAGTGCTTACGAGCAAGTCCCAAAGTTACGAATGTTACAGCACCATGGCAGTCGTTCGCCCTTACGAGCGACAACAGGGGCTCTGCAACATTCACCCTGGTTATTCCCTCCCTCCCCACTCCCGCCTCGGATCTCCCTAGGCACCAGGCCTTCAATACTCACCCTGCAAAAATCGAGATCCTTCACTTTCTTGGCTGCTCCAGGCCTTTGGTGCATTCACAGAGAATGGAGGCCTAAAGTAATGCAAGATCACGCGAGATCAGTGGGACAAGATCTCATGCTACTAATCTCACGTGATCTTATGGTACTTTAGGCCTCTGTTCTCTGCAACAGAGAACAGAACAAAACCTGGGGGACGCTTATGTGTGTTTCCGGAGGCTGGATCGGGGCTACGGAGGCCTTTTCCAGGTTGCTGCTGCCCGGATTTGAGGCCGGGGAACACTTCCGTGCACCCTGCGTGGTCCGATCTGGGCTCTGGAGGCCTTTTCCAGGCCGCTGTGGCCCAGATCTAAGGCCAGGGGAGGCATCCGTGACCCTCCCGTTGTCCGATTAGGCCTGGAAAAGGCTTCTGGAGCCCGAATCGGACCACTGGGGGGTTGCAGAAGCATTCCCCGGCCTCAAATCCGGGCGGTAGCATCCTGGAAAAGTCCTCCGGAGCCTGGATCGGGCCACAGGGGGCACGAAAGCCTCCCCTGGCCTCAGATCCATTCCACAGCGGCCTGAAAAAGGCCTCCGGAGCCCAGATCGAGCTGCAGGGGAAGGCGCAAAAGCCTCCCCCGGCCTCAGATCTGGGCCGCAGCGGCCTGGAAAAGGCCTCCAAAGCCCTGATTGGGCCATGGAGGTGTGTGCTTTTGCTGCTATCAGTTCATTCTTAGTAAAAGTACCTCTTCTCTAAATCCATGGAGTTGGGGGTTTTCTTTCTTAGGATTTGAATGGAGGCAGACTTGACATTAGGTAAAATCTGCTTTATCGGCCAACCTGGAGACTATAGTCTACCATGGGGGCCAAGCACTTGATGTCAACCCATAGGAGTGATCAGGAAAAATGGGTCGGTGGCAGGGGGAGTCCCTGCTCCTTTTGTAATGGAGCCTGTGGAAATGAGGATGGGTAACCACAAAGAGCTCTTGAGTTTTATAATGGCACCTGGAATGGAGAGGCCCCTTTTGCTTGGACTGACCTGGCTCCATAAGTGGAATCCTCTTGTGAATTGGAAAAAAAGGCTCCTAAAAATCCAATCTCTACCAGCAGAGAGAGGGGGGAGAAATCCCTCACCAGAAACCAAAAGAATCAAGCTGATGGAGTTGGCGGCTGCTGTACAGGAATTCACCAAGGGAGAAGATAAAATCCGAAGGGAATACTGGGACTTAAGAGAGGAGTTCAGTGAGAGGAGATCTGATGCACTCCCACCCCACTGCCCCATGGACTGTAGTATAGAGATCCTTCCTGGGCCACAGTTCCCCAAACCAAAAATCTGTTCGATGACTCCACGCAAGCTAGATGAGCTGTGTGCCTTTATTGACAAGAACCTGAAACAGAGTTTCATCCAGCCAGGCAGACCACGAGTGGCTGCTCTAGTATTATTCTGGGAGAAAAAAGACGGCACCCTAAATGCTGTATGTGTGTAGAATGTTTATCCGTTGCCTCTGATGAAAGATATTCTGGCACATTTAGCCAAAAGGAGAATTTTTACTATGTGGGACTTGAGAGAAGCTTACTACAGGGTTCGCATCAAAGAGAGAAATGAATGGAAAATAGCCTTCAACTGCCCATTGGGCTGTTTCCAGTTCCATGTGCTCCCGTTTCGGTTACACGGGGCACCTGCTGTTTTCATGCAATTGATAAATGAAATGCTGCATAAATATCTTTACAAAGGGGTCCTGGTCTACTTAGATGAAGTTAGTGCGTGCAGTGCAGTTAGTGCATGCAGTCATGAAGAAACTCAGATCTGCCTAACTTTATGCTAAATTGTCCAAATGTGAATTCCACCAGGACAAAATTGATTATTTGGGCTATTGCATATCCCATGAAAGGATAGAAATGGACCCTAAAAAGGTGCAGGTGAGTGAGTGGAGTGAGTGCCCCCCGAACCAGAAAGCAACTACAGAGCTTCCTTGGGTTTGTGAACTTTTATCAGCAATTCATCCCTTCCTTTGCCAAGATTGCATTGCCCACTCGAGTGGCTGGCTGGGCTTAGGCTTACTTTCCCCTTTCGTTTTCAAAAGGTGGGTACCTTTTAAAAATGAAAGGGGAGAGTAAGTCTAAGCCCAGCCAGCCACTCGAGTGGTCAATGGAGTGCCAGGCAGCATTCGAAAAACTCAAAGAGGCTGTTTTCTGAAGAGCCCATGCTAAAACGCCCTGATCCTGATGCTCCATTTGTGATCCAAGCTGATGCTAGCGACGTGGCTGTGGGAGCCGTGCTATAGTAGGCGAATGCCAAGGGGATTTTACAACCATGTGCTTACTCATCCAAAAAGTTAACTGAGACTGAAAAGAGGTGGGCAGTCTGGAAGAAGGAAGAATTTGCCATGTAATGGGCATTGTTAACTTGGAGGCATTTCCTGAAAGGATCTAAACAACCCTTTGAAGTGTGGACTGATCACAAAAAACTGGAAGCCTTGAATACCCCAAGGAAATTGTCATCTAAGCAAGTCCGATGGGTGCAGAACTTTAACCGTTTTAATTTTGTGCTGTGTTATATCCCTGGGGGGGGGGGATTTCATAGCTGTTGCGTTATCCAGATTGCCTCAGTATAATAGTGCTAAACCTGAAGCAATCTGGCCAGTTATCCCTTCTAAACAACTGGCTACTAGGGCTCAGGGAAGATTCGACCCTGAGTTTCCCACTGAATTGGGCATGGAATTGAAGGGGGCGTTAAAAGACAAGTGGTTTTTGTCCCATTCCAATGAATGTTCCATGCGAGATTGTCTGGCATGGGTTGGAGCCAAATTGTATGTGCCCACCATTCTAAGGGGCTCTGTCCTAAAGCGTGCCCATAATTCTAAAACTGCTGGTCATTTTGGTTTCGGAAAGACTTTGCCCTTGATCAAGCGGCAGTTTTGGCCTTCACTGAAAAAAGACATTGAGGCTTATGTTGCTTGCTGTCCCATCTGTCCAGCTGCTATACGGCCTCCGGGCAAGCCCACTGGATTCTTGCAGAATGTGACTAGCCCTGTGGCCCCATGGAAGGAGATCTTCATGGACTTTATAGTAGAACTACCAGAGAGTGGGAGGAACACGGTTATTTGGGTCATTGCAGATCTCTTTTCCAAACAAGTGCATTTTGTTCCTTGCTCTAAGATCCCATCAGCAAAAACACTTGCTAAACTTTTTATCCAACATGTGCATAGGTTACACGGGGTTCCTGACTGCATCATCTCAGATAGAGAGGTGCAATTCACTTCTCAGTTTTGGCAGAAATTTCTTAAGTTGTTAGGCTCTGCCCAGGGGTTAAGCTCCATCATCTGCATACTAATTGGGCATGTGAACGAGCTAACTCGGTTCTGGAACAGTACCTTAGGTGCTATGTGAATTATAAGCAAGATAATTGGGCTGACCTTCTGCCTTTCACAGAGGTTGCTTATCACTCTGTGCATACCATGTTTCCCTGAAAATAAGACCTATCCCGAAAATAAGTCCTAGCTTGATTTTTACACATGCGCCTAATATAAGCCCTACCCCCAAAATAAGCCCTAGTTTGGGGGCAAGGCACACATGTAAAAATCAAGCTGGGGGGAGTCGTGCTGCTGGTGAGTTCTGCAGCCGCTTGCGGCTACACACCACATGATGCATTGCGCCGCTTCTGCTGCTTACAACAGGAGGCTGTGAGGCTTGTAGCGCCGATTGCATTGCTGCTGTTGATTGTGGCTGGACACCGCAAGGTGCATTGAGCCGCTGCCGGTGATCGTGGCTGAAGGCCGCGAGGCTCATCACACTGATCGCGCCGGTGCCACTGCTCGCAGCAGGAGGCCACACAGTGCCTTGTGCTGGTGCTGCCACTTGCAGCAGGAGGCCACAAGGCTTGTCACACTGATTGCGCTCACAGCAGCATGGTTGGCACAATGAGCCATGCAGGCAGCGGTAGCAGTCCGATCGATGCAATGAAACTCGCAGTCTCCAGACACGAGCAGCGGCAGTAGAACGATCAGCACAATGAGCCATGTGGCCTCCTGCCGTGAGCAGCAGCACCGGCATGACCTCATGGCCTCCTGCAATTGGCAGCAGCAGGGCGATCGACATGATGAGCCACGTGGCTGTGTGTTGCAAGCAGTGGCAGATGCGCGATGCACTATGTGGCGTGCAGCTGCAAGCGGCTGCAGAAGAACTCAGCAGCACAACAGGTGTCAGGACGTGGGAGGCCTGGTTGCGGCGGTCCTAAGGTAAGCAGGTAAGACATCCCCTGAAAATAAGACCTGGTATCTCTTTTGGAGGCAACAAATTATAAAACCAGAGCTTATTTTCAGGGAAGCACAGTAGTAATACAGGATTCACCCCTTTCAAAGTAGCTTCTGGCCAGAATTTCATTCCCATACCAGAACTGCCCCAGGAACAGCCTCTGACCCGATCACTTATGGAGTGGATTAAACAGCTTCAACAGACCTGACTTTGGAAGATGCGCATCAAACCCTTAAGAAGCAGGCTTATAAAAAGGGGGTGAAGCCAAAAGAATTCCAAGTCAGCAATAAAATCTATTTGCCCACAAAGTATTTACAGACTACCCAAAAATCAAAGAAATTGGGATCTAAATATGTAGGGCCATTCCCAATTGTGAAAATTATAAACCCAGTCACGGTGCAGTTGGATCTGCCAAAGAATTTTCAAAGGATCAACCCTGTATTTCATGTTAGTCTGCTGAAGCCCGAAAAGGTGTCTCCTCTTCATCCCGCTAATCCAACTCCTCCAGTGCCTATTCTTATAGAAGGGGGAAAGCATTTTGAAGTCAAGGAAATCTTAGACTTTAGAACAGAGGTCCCCAACCTTTTGGGCACCAGGGACCAGTTACGTGGAGAGAGGTTTTTCCGCAGACCGGAGGGGGCATGGTTTTGTGTGCTGCCTGCATCCTGCAGATGGGGCTTTGTTTGTGCAGACCAGTTGCTAGCAGTCCATGGACCAGGGGTCGGGGACCCCTGCTCTAGAAATATAAAGGAAAAGTACAATACATTAGTGGCATGGGAGCATTTCCCTCCTTCCCAATCAGAACGGGTGCACGCTCGCAATGTCCTTCAGGTGTTTCACAGGAAATATCCTGATAAACCTGGGCTAAGAAATGTTTCCTAATTCAGGGCTTTTCAACCAGTGGTACATGTAGGGGGGAAGGAGCTAAAGCGGTGCAGCACAGCACTTGCTGTAAGAGAGTCACCAGGAGCTGCAGGGCTGCTGGGGTGAGTCAAAGGCCCCAGGATCAGCATTTCTGGCACACCTGGAAGAGAAAGGAGGAGGGGCGGAGACAGGAGAGGATATAAAGGAGGCAGTTTTGGCAGGAGAGGGAGAGGAAAAAAAGACACAGACATGGGAGGAGGAGGAGTCAGCTGGACCTGCACCAAAGAGAAAAGGAGGGAGGAGAGGAGATAAAACAGGCCGGTAGGGAGCCAATCTACAACTTTGTGGCAGCCATCTGTGCCGGGCGTGCACACAGGTGGCAGCGAAAAACAGGCAAGAAACTCAGCTGGGTAGGGGTCGACCTCCATGAGGAATGAAGAAAGGCACCATCAGCTGGAGGTGGCCAGCAATTGGCCCTTGCCCACTTCACACACCCAGCTCCGTGGGCTCTGGGGGAGGGGGCACCGCAAGCAGAGTGAGAGTCCACATTACCTGCAGGACACTGCCCAGCCCCCAGCCTGCCTGGTTTTGGCAGGCAGCAGCGCTCTCTCCTCACAGCACGGAGAGACTGGGCCGGGCAAGGCGAAGCTGGTGAGAAGCTGAACCTGCCTGGTCATGTGCACAGGAGGCAGTGAGCACGCCACTCCCTGCCGAAACCGGGCAGGCTGGGGGTTGGGCGGCATCATGCAGCTAACATGGACTCTCCGCTTGTGGCGCCCCTGCCCCTGGACCCCACGGAGCCGGGCGTGTGAAGTGGGCAAGGGCCATTTGCTGATTTCCTCCAGGGGATGGTGCCTTTCCTCATTCCTCGTGGAGGGCGACCCGTCCCCAGCTGTGTTTCTTCCCTGTTTTTCTCCCTCCCTCATCACAAATATCTTCCCGCCACTCTGCTCTTAAGGCTGTGTGGCTCTTGTCCAGGAATTTACAGTGGCCTTTCAAGCTATGGCAACCTCTCCCCCTCCCCTTGTCCCTTCCTGGACACGGAGGAAGGAAGGAAGGAAGGAAGGAAGGAAGGAAGGAAGGAAGGAAGGAAGGAAGGAGATGGGAATGACAAAGAGGGAGGCAGGAAGGAGGGACGGAAGGAAACAGGAAGGAAGGAAGGAGATGGGAATGAGAAAGAGGGAGGCAGGGAAGGAGGGAGGGAGGGAAATGACTGAAGGAAGGAGATAGGAATGAGAGGCAGGGAGGGATGGAAACAGGAAGGAAGGAGAGAATGAGAAGGAGGGAGGCAGGGAAGAAAGGAGGGTAGGGATGGAGGAAGGAAGGGAGGAAGGGAGGAGGGAGATTGGAATGAGAGGGAAGTCCTGCTTTAGCCCTTTTGCCATCCCCTTACCCCCTCCTCCCGGCCTATCCTGGTGGTCTCCCATCCTATTGCTAAGGATGCTCTGGTTACAAAGCCAGGTCTCTTCGCATGGAGAGGGAGTGGGCCTCCCTCTGACCCATGCACTTTTCCCTCCTGCACCCACCATGAGCAACCTGGCCAAGGAGAGCAAGCACAGCAGCAGCAGCCTCAAGGAGGAGGTAAGCGCAGCCAGGGAAATGGGGCTGGACTGGGTTGGGCTGCAGGGTCCTGGTGCCCCAGGAGCTCGAGGGCAGGGCTGGGTGCTTGCACTTTGCTGCCCAGAGCTCCTGGCAGCCCGCATCACCGTTCAGGGGCCCCCCGCATGGCCCAAGAGGGATGACCAGGCTCCTCCGGTGGACCATGCCCTGGCGCCCACCCCAGTCCCACCCCCCCTTCACCAGAGACCCCCAGATCCCCCCCACAGATTCCCCTGACCTGAGTGATGTTGATAGTAACTACAATACTGATGTGGCCCTCAATGAAATCAAGTTTGACACCCTTGATATAAAAGAAGGAGGGGGAGAGAGGAGAGGATATAAAAGGAGGGGGGAGAGGAGAGGATATAAAAGGAGAAGGGGTGAGAAATTTGTTAAATGAGTTTTGCCCCATTTTACGACTTTTCTTGCCACATTTTTTTAAATGTTTTATTAATTTTCTATTTTCACAAACAAGTGCCCAATAGGCAACATGATGACTGAGTCCATTAGTAATTCTGTGGTACATATAAGCTTCTTCAAACTAAGTGCGATATTACACTCTCCAGTACATCCTCTCTTCTTCTGGTAATAATCATTTTTCCGCACTAAGCAAATACAATTCTTATTATTGTTAGTAAATATACAATTGCATATCAAAATTTGTTACATTTTTCTAATAATGTCAATAATATCAGTTTAAAATATCTTTTCTAACCAAAGCATATCTTAATTGCATTTGCACTCAATTTCCATTTATTTAATCCATATCCTATTTTCGCTTTTTTCAATTTTAGTTTCCCATCCACGTTCAAAGTATCCCAATCATTTATAATTTCAAAACAAGTTATATTTGGGCAACCCCAAAAGCATCCCTAATTCAAAGTTCTTAGCATATTCTTATTTCCCTTTTCATACCAAGATATAATATTTTGATTACAAATCCTAACAATCTAGTTATAATAATACTTCTATTTCTAACAATCTATTCTTAACCATATTCATACATCTAATTAGTAATATAGCATCCCCTCTAATAGATCAAAGTTTCTGTTTCCTTCAATCTTACTCTAGCTTTCTTCCTTTGCCAACTAACTTTCCAAGTCAGTGCATTTGGATCATCAACTAATTCTTCCTCTATTTTTGTATGTATTATTTGAAACAAGAAAAACAATTTGGTTAAAGTATTTTTGGAAGAACTAGCCCATTGATATTCATTAAACCGCTTCCCTCCTTCTCCAGTTCCCCACAGTTCTGTTAACAGCTTTATCTTCCATTCCATCAGCTCTCCTTCCTTGTCATCCAGTATGTTTTGATTGTAAAATGTCTTTTCCATGTCCAATATTATCATTGTGTCTTCTAAGTTTTCATTTATCTGAATCTGGTCATTAGTTTCTTCCTTTAGAATTTAGATTGTCAATGTTTGTGTCAGCATTCTCTAGTTTTCCTTCTATTTTCTGGGTTGCTGGTTCCTTCTCTGTAGTTGTTTTTTGAATTTCTAGATTTAAATTAGAAAATTGTTCTTTTATCTCCTTTGTATTAGTTTTAACCTGATCACAAGCTAAAGCAATTGTTTTTTGTATTAATTTCAACATGGAGAGAATTTCTTTCTGTGGTTCATCAGTATTTCTTGGTAATATGGCAAACTAAGGCTACTGGGAACAGATGTTAAAGATGGTGTTTTACTATTTAAAACTGAGTATGAAACATCCATTTTTTTTGTAAGTAGCCTTTATAAAGTTATCCAACCAACTAGCCGTTTCTAAACCTCCCCTAAGCAGATATAAGTAGAATTCAAATTTTTCTGTCCAGTAAGAAATATATCCTTTCTCTCCAGGGAGAAAACAGAAACATTGAAGGTTGTTTAACAATCAAGATTTATAATCCAAAGTGTTCCATATATTTCTTCTACAAGAAAATAAATCCACAATACAGTTCTGAAAGTCAGTATTTGTATTCAAAATTCAGACAGGCCAAATTTAGAATAATATTATCCTCTTTGCCACACAGATAAGCAGCCCCCAAGCCTGTCACTTTTTTCTCAGCTGCAATTCTCAATAGTAAAAGCTTCCAAGGCCAGCCAAAGTCTTATCTAGTTCTGGGCTTCGAGCCAGTTTTCTTTTAGGCATAAATAAGTTGTAATGCCATAATTCATCACTAGATGTCATCAATGCCGTTTTTCAGTTTTTAGATCCAAAACTTATATTGTAAACTTTTCAAGTCTTTTTTTTTTAAGAAAAAGGTCTTAAAAACACTTTTAGTCCCCAAATTTTCAAGGTGTATATATATATTAATTCCAAATAAGTCTTATAGCTTTTGCCATTTTCCCCAAGTAATTAATTTGTTGCTTTTCTTTCTGAGGGAATGGGGCGGAAATTCCCTTTCCCTCCTTCATCGGGGGGAGTCCTTTGGGCAGATTTTCAGGAAGAGATCTTAAAATCATAAGGAGAGGATCAGGTCTCACCCAGTTTCATCTACGTTGCTGTAAAATTGCTTGGTAGTGCTTGTCAGCAGCTTCGGACTGGCTATACCAGGGGTAGGCAACCTTGGCTCTTTTATGACTCCTGGACTTCAACTCCCAGAATTCCTGAGCCAGCATGGCTCAGCATGGGAACCTCTCCCTTTCCCCTCAGCATGGCTGGCTCAGGAATTCTGGGAGTTGAAGTCCACGAGTCATAAAACAGCCAAAGTTGCCTACCCCTGGGCTATACGAATGTGGCCAGTCTTTCCCCTGCTGGTTTGGAGGGCTTCCTCAGATCAAACGGGAGGGCTGCCGCCCCCCCTCCCCCATGATCAACGAGAGTCCCCTCCTTGCTTGCCACCTCTACGGGGCAACTTTTGACCCTTTCCAGGGTCCCCCAGCAGGGCGAAACCAAACGCAAAAGACAGACCCCGTCTTCCTGCGTCTGCATCGCTGTGACATCAAAACCAGAAGCCTTTTCTTGCCACATTTGTTAAGTGAATCACTGCAGTTGTTAAATTAGTAACATGGTTGTTAAGTGAATCTAGTTTCCCCATTGACTTTGCTAGTCAAAAGGTTGTAAAAGGGGATCACATGACCCTGGGACACTGTGACCATCATAAATATGAATCAGTTGCCAAGCATCCAAATGTAAATCACATGACCCTGAGGATGCTGCATAAGTGTGAAAAATGGCCAAAAGTCACTTTTTTCAGTGCCATTGTAACTTCAAACAGTCACTAAGCGAACTGTTGTAAGTCGAGGACTACCTGTACTTTATCACTTTTTTCCTTTTTTTTTTTTTTTTTGGTCATCAAGTTTTTGACATCTTGCTAGGCAACTGGTGGTACTCGAATATTTCCATATCCGAAAAGTGGTACAATCGGTGAAAAGGTTGAAAAGCCCTGCCCTAATTGACTTATTGTATTGCTTTTCTTATGCTTTATATATATATTTTGGAGGGCTAATGCCTCTGTCGAAGAGGGGCTGAATATCAGCCGGATTTCCCACTTGCAGTTTGCCGCTTGTTTGCCCTCAGCTGCCATAGTAACGGGTGTGTGTGTGAAGTTTTGTATTGGAGTGGGAAAGTGAGCTGGTGTGAAGTGTTCCCATGAGAAATGGAAGGGAGGATTGCTCCCCATCAATGGAGTGGAGATGTTTAGACTTTACCAAGGCCTCCACAGGCACACATCATCTGCGGAAGAGGGTTTCTCATAATATCCCATTGGACATTGATTGGCCTGACTGGACTGGGCCCTGGGAGGGAGAGCTCTGGGGAAACATTCAATGTGTAACTTTCATATGGTTTTAATTTAGATCCTGCCTTGCTTTTGCTGCTATCAGTTCATTTTTAGTAAAAGTACCTCTTGTCTAAATCCATGGAGTTGGGGGGTTTCTTTCTTAGGATTTGAAGGGAAGCAGACTTGACATTAATATTTGTTCTTTTTCGAACTATTTAAACTTGTATTCCAGGTTTTGAGTAAGGCAGTTATGTTTTTTAAATTATATATTCTCAGGTCTCCTAATGCACATTGTCACTTGTTACATGCAACCAGTGTGAGGTTGTTAATGGTATATGTATTTTACAATCAATAAGAGTAAACAATAGATTATTTTGTAAGAAGAGAAAAATTGAACTGGCAGACAACATGCAGGATGAAATGGGAATAGCTATCCCTAATATTTAGTATTTTCTATGATTCAGAATAATTAATTGTTGTAATATTTCTCAATTTTGCCATTATAATTCATGTTTCATTAAGACATTAATGGTATATTGATTTATGACCTCAAAATAATTTCCTTTATTTCTAATTGCCTTTGATGTGATGGAGTTGCAGGCTGGGATCTGTTTAAAAAAAGAGAATAATAGGTTTTGCAAATTTGCAGTACATTACAGTAAACTGAGCTTGCTCCAAGGACTGGATATATAGGCATAAATCATAGGATATTTCCTTGCTCAGAAGATACATGTTGGGTATCATAGAGCAGGGCTTTTCAACCTTTTCACAGATTATACCACTTTTAGAACATGACAAATATTTGAGTACCACCAGTGCTTAGCAAGGTGTCAAAAACTTGATGACTAAACAAAAAAGGGATTTTGGGTTTTACTGATTAGATTCATTTGTTGTTATAGAAATGGCTAGTTTATACTATTATGGAAAAGTAAAAAGTTGAGGTTCGATGTTAATGCTTCCTTCTACTGCAACAGAGGAAGTCGGAAGTCAATGCCTTTTCTTTTCTTTTTCCCTTCTCCCCCTCACTTTTTTCCCCTTTTTCCTCCCCACTGTGTCCTACTATTTGTTTTTGTATTTTTGTATTTTATTCTATAATCTAATAAAATGTTACAGATTATAAAAAAAGGAAAAAAGTACCAGTTTTAATTTCTTCAGTGGTGGTTCCTTTGCTGAATCACTTTCCCTTTGCACTGACAAATGTATGATGAGTTTATCCATATTTATTAATATGCATCACTACCTTGGTGGTCAGCTGGCTGGTCAGCCCTTCTTCCTCTCTCCCTCTCCTCTCTTTTCTTCCTCATTGCCTGCTGGGCTCTCGTTCCACAGTGTAGTAGTAATGCATTCCCCCAGTCCTTTCACTGTACCCCTAAAGACACAGGAACCAAGTGCAAAGCAAGAAAGGCACACAAAAGCTTCCCAGAATAAAGAAACACTAACTCCAGGGTTTTTTTCTCTTCAAACTATCAAATAATAGCCTCAGGCGTGTCTCAGCTTAAACTGTTGCAACTGGAGCCTGAAAGACTCCCGCAATTGCAAAAAGCGGAGACCTTAAATTAAGCCTCTTTACCCACAAAGAAAACTTGCTAAAAAGCCATAGACAGACTCAAGATAAGGGGGTAAAACTAATTACATTTGTTTAAAGGGATTAGAACCTACGGAAGCCAACATTTTGGACTCATTGCTAGTCTTTGTGAAACAAACTAAAATATTCCAATAACAAAGCACACAAACTGAGCCTCTGAATTACAAAACACTGTTAAAAACTGTATAAAAATTCTTATGGTAACCCAATCAAGCTGACAGCTGACCCGGAACCCATCTACTTCCAAAATAAACCAACCTCCTTTCCGATATGCTTGTCTCCCGGCTTTTCATTTCATCAGTGCTAATTTCATTCTTCTGGCTGGAGAAAACGAACCAGGGGACCTTTTCTCCAGCAACAGCTTCTTCTTCCCTGTCTTTTTTTCCTTCCTGCCTACTGGGCTCTCCTTCCACAGCTTCTTCTCCATCCCCTTCTCTTTCCCTGTTGTCTTTTTTCCCCTTTCCCACCAAAACCACCTCCTTTTATATCCTCTCCTCTTTCCCCCTCCTTTTCTCTTCAGTTCACCTCCAGTACGTGCTGCTTCCGGAAGTGCCAATCAGCTGGAGCCCTGCAGCGATCTTGGGGCTTCTGCCGAGCCCCAACAGTCCTTAGCTCCAGTTGTCTCTCCCACAGGCTTGTGTCACTTCAGCTCATTCCCCTCTCCTGCTACACATGTCTAGGAGGGTTGTGTACCACCTGCCAGGTGCCAAAGTACCACCGGTGGTACGCATACTACCGATTGTAAAGCCCTGTCATAGAGTAACATTTAGAACTTGAAGCTGAAGTATATTGTGTAGTGGGCTTCAGTAGGCAAGGAACAGACCAGCATAGTTACAACACCATTTATTGACTTGAACTGCAACGGAAAACGGCAAGCAGTTGCCTGTAATTATATCCTGAGCCCACAGGGCCTAAACCAATCACCATACTTGAAAATCCCACCCCAAATATGAATGTTCAAAGTTTCCCTCCAAAACAGTTGGAGTTAACAGTCAGGGTCATCTAAAGGTTAGTTTCATTTTATAAGGTTTAACACAACTTTATATATTTCAATACATAACACCCCTCCCCCCTATGATAGTTATCATCCTCATTCTGTTCAATATTTATAGTCTTTGAGATAGGCTGGGGGCCCACGGATCCTGGTGGACCGCCATAATGTTATTGGAGAGTCCTGTTCAAATGGAATATTATCCATCTCCACTTGAACACAGTCGTGATGGCCGTTTTGGTCACCCAAGAATGGCGGCTGCTCTATGGCCTTTCATATCTCTGTTTCCACGAAGGCGGCCGCGGGTGATGTAGGCAAACTCAGAGGAAAACAGTTCTCTTGTATGTCTGATAAAACCTCAGGATCCCCACCTGGGACTGGCTCGGCCTGCCAATGCCGCAACTGATCAATGTAGTGTCTGACTGTACAATCATTTTCCAGAATAACCTCATATGACAAGGGCCCCATTATCTTAGTTACCCTGGCTGCCACCCAAGGTGCAACACTTCCATAGTTTCTGGCCCAGACCAATTCGCCCAGCTGTAAGTTCCTGCGGGGCTTTGGCTGAGCCGTCTCTGCCACTACTCTGTCTGGGTGAAGTTGGTCGAGCTTCGTGGTGAGCCGGCGGCCCCAACTCAGCTCCGCTGGGCTGCGACCTGTTGCCGTACTGGGAGTTGTGTGTTGACACAGGAGGAAGTTCGCCAGGCGGTGGTTCCAGTCCCCAGTCATCATCTGCTTGAGCGCCTCCTTTGTGGTCCTGACCATTCGTTCGGCCTGACCGTTGGTCGTGGGGTGGAATGGAGCGGATGTTACGTGCTGAATTATGTTGGCGTTGAGAAAAGATTGAAACTCTCCTGCCGTGAATTGGGCCCCATTGTCGGACACTATTACATCTGGCAGACCATGTGTGGCGAACAGCCGGCGCAACTCACGGATGACCCTGGTTGTTGTCATTGATGAGACCGGTGCCACTTCTAACCACTTGGAATAACTGTCTACTACAATTAGGAACACCTGCCCTTGGAAAGGGCCCGCAAAGTCAATGTGCACGCGAGACCATGGGGCGTGCGTGGTCTCCCAGCGGTGCACTGGTGCTTGTGGCATCTCTGGTCAGGTTTCTTCGCAGGCCTGGCAACTCCTTACTTGATTCTCAATGTCCTTGTCCAGGCCTGGCCACCACAAGTAACTCCTGGCTAGAGCATTCGAACAATTCCTGGGTGCCCCTCGTGTAAGGAATCCAACACCCTGGAGCAAAGACTGGGTGGAATGATGACCCTGCTGCCCCACAGCACACATCCCTTGTGGGCCAACAGTCCATTTTTCCGAGAAGCGTAGTGATGGAACTCAGGGCCTGAGCGGGTCTCTGGCCATCCCCTTAACACCCAGTTGAGAATGCGGCTAAGTATGCTGTCCTTGGTGGTTTCAGATGCAACGTCCCCTGCATGTAGGGGTGCTTCAGGCAGGTCCTGGAGCGCCAGGATGCGACAAGCTGGGGCTGGGTCCAGATCAGTCTACAGTAGAGGCAGTCGGCTGAGAGCATCGGTGTGGCCCATTTCCTTACCCGGCTTGTGGACTAGCCGGTACGAGTATGCAGCCATGAAAATGGACCATCATAACATTCGCGGCGACAGGATCTGCGGTGTCTGTTTGTCTGCTGTGAAGAGACCCAGCAGAGGTTTGTGGTCTGTAAAGATGGTGAAGGTTCATCCATATAAGAAGTCGTGGAACTTTTTAATGCCAGCCACTATGGCGAGGGCTTCCTTGTCTATCTGGGCATAGTTCCTTTCAGCCGATGATAATGTTCTAGAATAGTATGCGATGGGGGCCTCTACCATCTGGCATCCTGTGGCTTAGTACTGCCCCAAGGCCATATGGCGAAGCGTCACAGGCTAGTGTTACTGGTAGGTTTTCGTTGAAATGAGCTAGGACAGGTCCGAGGATAGCAATGATTTTACCGCCTTGAACGCTTTGGCTTGGGTGCTCAACCAGACCCAGGGTGCTTTTTTGTCCAGTAGGCGGTGTAGCGGTTCTGCCTGGGCAGCCTTATGCGTTAAGGAGTGGTAAAAATTGAGCAAGCCCAGGAATGCTTGTAGTTCCCCCTTGGATTTTGGTGTGGGGGCTTGCTGAATTGCCTTTAGCTTTGCTTCAGCAGGGTGAATTCCGGCAACATCAATGCGGAAACCCAGGAATTCTGTGGATTCCATGCCGATCTGGCACTTTTCTTTTTTTAGTTTTAGGCCTGCCTCATGGAAACATTGGAGTACTGCACGGAGACGTTCTGCCAGGACTGCCGCTGATTTCCCCGCGATCAGGACATCATCAAAATACGGGCAGATGCCGGGAATGTTCTTCAGTGTTCATTCCATAATACTTTGGAACAACCCTGGTGCTACACTTACCCCAAACTGCAAGCGGCGCACTTGGAATGCACCTCTATGTGTGATGATTGTTTGTGCTTCTGCAGTAGCGTTGTCTACTGGTAGCTGCTGGTAGGCCTGGGCGAGGTCTAACTTAGCGAAGATTCGGCCTCCTGGAGTGAGGCAAGGATGTGGCTCACTACTGGTACAGGGTAAGCATGCTGCTGTAGTGCCTTGCTTACGGTGCACTTGTAGTCTGCGCAGAATGCGAACATCCCCATTAGGCTTAAATGAGGTCACTATTGGAGTCTCTCACTGGCTGCAGTCCACAGGTTGGAGTACTCCCTGCTGTACCAGCTTGTCTAGTTCCGCATCAATTTTAGACTTCAGTGCAAAGGGAACCCTGCGCGGTTTTAATCGGATTGGAATTACTGCTGGATCGAGGTTGAGTGAAATGGGTGCCCCTTTGTATTGTCCCAGCTCTGTGCTGAATACGTCAGCATATTGTTGGCATACTGCTGCTAAATCTGTTATTTGTGTTCGATGGATGCCCGTCACCCTGATGCCCAGGGCCTCGAACCAGTCCAGTCCTATGAGGCTGGTGCGTGGTCCCTCTACGACCACTACACTGAGGGGACCCTCAAACTCTCTGAATTGTACTCTAATGGTGGCTTCCCCCCTTATGGGAACACGGCAATTCTGGAAATCCGTTAGCACTAAGCTCGATGATTTGAGCGGAACCCTCCATCGGCTACGTTTGCAAATGTGA
The DNA here is from genome assembly GCA_023970755.1 of Azemiops feae. Lineage (NCBI taxonomy): Eukaryota > Metazoa > Chordata > Lepidosauria > Squamata > Viperidae > Azemiops > Azemiops feae. The sequence goes on from JALGBA010000593.1 coordinate 173,157, forward strand.
TCGAAAATCCTGGAGGAGATAATGGACAGGGCTGATCCAGTATCTAGCTCCATGGAGCATGGAACCCCTTGCAGTCTTAGTTGGAGTTTTATATTTTCTTTGATGGGGCATTGAGCCCCTGCGCATTGGATGTTATGCCTTCCCGAGCAGTATTCAACTCTGTTCTGTCCCGGGGGCCATTTCCCCTTGTGCTGCTGTGTCACAGGTTTCTTTTCCCGCTGACGACCTCTGCAGACTCTGGCAAGGTGCCCTTGCTTCCCACAGGCACGGCATACTGCTGTGCGGAATCTGCATTCTGCTCTTTCATGCTGTCCCCCGCAGCTTGCGCAGCTCTGTGGGGAAGTTGCTTGCTCTGTGTAGTGTGGCTGTCTGGGTGGCGCTCTCTGCAAATGATTGATTTCTTCACTCTCACTGGCCTCCCCCGAGCCTTCTATGGTCTCTTGGTGGATCGCTGTGGGGCTTGTGTGTGTTTTAGGTGGCCTGAGAGTCTTCATTGCCCCTCCGGCAGCCTCATCCGCCATGACTTCCTTCAATGCGTCTTGGAAAGTCAGTTTCTCCATGGCGAATAGGCGCTGCTGTAATTCTCTATTATGCAGGCCGCAAACGAACCTGTCTCTGAGACGGTCTTCCAGGTCAGGGAACTCGCATTGGCGCGAAGTTCGGCGAAGGGCTGCCACAAACTCTGCTGCAGATTCCCCGGATCTCTGCTCACGTTGTTCAAATGCATGGCGCCAGGCAATTACTGAGAGTTTAGGCTCAAAATGTGGTGCTGGTTAATGCCTGTACTGCTGCAATTGGAGCTGTGCTGCGCTTAAGGAGTCCTGGGGACAGATCCCTCAGGTATGTCTGTGCCTCCAGTGTGTCTTACTGGCAGGCAGGGCAGGGAGCGTGGTCCCACCAGGGCTCTTTACCTGGTCTGACACCCAGTGATTTTAGTCTCTTGGTTAGCAGCAGCTCTCCCCTTTGCAGCGATCCCACTCTCATTGCCACTATTGTGTAGTGGGCTTCAGTAGGCAAGAAACAGACCAGCATAGTTACAACACCATTTATTGACTTGAACTGCAACGGAAAACGGCAGGCAATTGCCTGTAATTATATCCTGAGCCCACAGGGCCTAAACCAATCACCATACTTGAAAATCCCGCCCCAAACATGAATGTTCAAAGTTTCCCTCCAAAACAGTTGGAGTTAACAGTCAGGGTTATCTAAAGGTTAGTTTCATTTTACAAGGCTTAACACAACTTTATATATTTCAATACATAACAGTTCAGATTCAATACTAGCTGTATTGTTCAGTTTTACATAAATTGTTTCATTGCATATTCTACAAATGATCTGCAGGTCGTTGATTGTGATCAGATTCATAAGTGGAATGTAAAATCTTCTATAATAAGCACAGAATATCCCATTTATGAAATTCAATAACAAAAGAAATTCAATAAAAATATTCAGAAGTTGGTCAAATAAATGGAAGTGTTACCAAAGATTGGTCTTGATAGAATCCTTTGTTCTACAATCACTTCATTTCTACATGCTTGTTTGGTATGTTGAAAGCCTTGTCCCACTACTTCAAAGTTGTAACTCATAGATTTGCCCCTGGATTACAAATCAGTGCTGAAAATAAGATACTAGAATCTAAAAAAGGCTATTCTCACCCTATACATTCATAGGAATTTTAGGGTGCATTCTATTGGAACATCATACTCATACCTACTTTGTATGAAACAGCCAAAACACTTCTATTGTGTTTCATTCAAAGGGGTTTTTCAGAGGAAAGAACATTTAATTGAATATTTGAATAATTATAATCAGTCAATGCATTTTCCCAAACTTGGCTAAAGCAGTTAAAGTAGAGTGCATTTAAATCAATTTACATTTTCTCTCTGATGATTCCTAGGATTTAACTAAAGTGAACTTATAGTGAGTGAGAAGGGTCAGAAAAATATAATGATTCCTAATAATTTACCAAGTTTATTCAAGTAAACTAGAGTTTCCTAATATCTTCAGAGAAATTCAGAGGAGGAATCTTCCTCCTTCAAATCACAGAGACATTGTTTGGAGTAAGTTAGTAAATTTCTATGTTCTATAATTTAATGGTAAAACAACTACAACATCATGTACCAGTATCCAAGCTAGATTTATTGAATATGTACAGGTGGAAGAACAAAAGATTTGTAATAACAGGCTTTGTTCCTGATTTCAGTTGCAATGGCTCTGAAAAAAGTGACTTATGACCATTTTTCACACTGATTCATATTTATGATGGTTGCAGTGTCCCAAGGTCATGTGATCACCTTTTGTAACTTTCTGACAAGCAAAGTCAGTGGGGAATCCAGATTCTCTTAACAACCATGTTATTAACATAGAAATGGCAAAAGTATTTAACAATTGGACACCTCCAATGATCTAGAACAGGGCTTTTCAACCTTTTTACAGATTGTACAATTTTTAGGACATGACAATATTTGAGTACCACCAGTGCTTAACAAGCTGTCAAAAATTGATGACTAAAAAAAAAGGGATTTTGGGTTTTATTAATTAGATTGATTTGTTGTTATAGAAATGGCTAGTTTATACTATTATGGAAAAGTAAAAAGTTGAGGTTCGATGTTAATGCTTCTTTCTACTGCAACAGAGGAAGTCAGAAGTCAATGCCTTTTCTTTTTCCTTTCTTTCCCTTTTTCCTCCCCACTGTGTCCTACTATTTGCTTTTGTATTTTTGTATTTTATTCTATACTCTAATAAAATGTTACAAACCGTAAAAAAAAAAAAAGGAAAAAAGTACTGTTTTAATTTCTTCGGTGGCAGTTCCTTTGCTGAATCTCTTTCCCTTTGCACTGATGAACGTATGATGAATTTATCCATATTTATTAATATGCACCACTACCTTGGTGGTCAGCTGGCTGGTCAGCCCTTCTTCCTCTCTCTTTCTCTTCACTGCCTGCTGGGCTCTCCTTCCACAGCCTCTTCTCCCTCTCTCTTTCTCCTCATTGCCTGCTGGGCTCCCCTTCCACAGCCTCTTCTCCCTCTTTCTCCATCACCTTCTCTTTCCCCATCGTCATTTTTTCCCTCTCCCTCTCCCACCAAAACCTCTTCCTTTTATATCCTCTCCTCTCTCTCCCCCACCTCTTCATTTTCTCTTCTGGGTGTGCTGGAAGTGCTGATCGGCATGTAGCCACGTACGCCACACCCCAGCAGCTCCAGCTGACTCTCTCACCCCAAGACCTGTCTGCTACTCTCAGTGATAGCAGAGGCTGCCAGAAGCACCAATCCTGGGCTCTCAGCAAAGCCCCAGCAACACTGCAGCTCGAGCTGACTCTGCGTGAAAACTGCATGAGGCTGCCGGCCACCCCCGAGGCCTCTGGAAGCACTGATTAGCTGGAGCTGCACGCACCAATCCTGGGCCCTCAGCAGAACCCCAGCAACACCACAGCTCCACCTGACTCTCCCCCAGGCTTCTCTGGTGCTGCTTGAATTCATCGGTACTGCCGCCACTTCAGCTCATCCCCCCAGCTACACTTGTTTAGGTCACATACCACATGCCAGGTGCCAAAGTACCACCAGTGGTATGTGTACCACCGGTTGAAAAGCCCTGATCTAGAAACCCTTCCCTTTGATATTTCTTCAGAACAATTTCATATATTGATTGGATTCAGATATGATTCTAAGCTATCTTGATCTTGTTTGGATTAGCATAACGTGAAACAGATATACTGGTTTATAAACCATGTTTTTTACTTATTGCCATTTGCGTACAACTATAGGTAAAAGGTGTTTGGAATATGTCTTCTCATATGTGTCCTTATTTAGCTCCAACACTTTAAACAAATTTAATATTAAATACTGCAAAAATAAATTTTAGAACAAGTTTTCTGATTGAAGGACAATTTTACAGAATGTTTTTTTTAAGAGGTGACTGTCCAGCTATGCAGCCTACTGCCTTTAGGACTGCAGCGTGCTTCTAACTTGCCAACAGAGTGGGGAGGAAGGGAAGAGAGCTTTGAATCTACAGGTGTCCTTTATCAGCGTGAGACTGGAAGCTGCTGAAGAATTGTTTTGGCAAAACTAAAGTCTGTTCTCATAATAATTACTACAAGATGTATTGGACAATGTGACCTGTACTGTCAGAAAGGGTTGGGAAAAGTTTTGTTCTTTTAATTAACTGCTTCCTGCCATTTCCTTAGAGCTAGCTTCCCTTTGACCCTACCGGTTTGATTCTACTCAATGAAAGTAATCATTAGAAGGTTGCAATGGGTCTGATGTTTTGCTTGGTTGGGCTTTTCAGCCGGGGGTTGACAGTGACAATTTGGCATAAAAAGATACCTGAGTACAAAGCCTATCATATTGTCTGTCCTATTTCTATTTCTTCAGTTACCTTAACTGTTACTTCAAATTTTTCAATTGCTCAGTAATTTCTTCTTGTTTCCCAGATGGCTTTTCTGTCTTCTAAAGTTTCACTGCAGCCCACCAAGGAAGTGTTTTTCTTCTTGAAGAAAAAACTGATTTGAAAATTTAAAACAATAAAAAAATGTATTAGAGATATTATGAATGTTTTTAGTGAAACTCCCTTATGCTCAGCAATGAAAATACGGTATTGCCCAGTTTAAACCCATTTATGCCATTATATAAAGAAATAGTTTAAGAAATATTCTTAAGAGCTATGAATGCAGAACTGATTCCAATTTCAGTCTGTAGCAAAATATTCTGAAGCTAAAACTAGCATCCTTTAAAAAAGCTTGAAAGTGAGCCAAATTTTACAGAAATAAAGTGTGTCTGTGTATATTAAATGAAGTATACAAAACCACAAATGATGTTCTCAAGTTGTTTTTGCTGAGTTAACACATTGAATTGAGCTATAGTGTGCATTAAATATGATTGATTGAACAAACCAGTAGGTATATTTACATATTGTAGTAAGTTGTAATGTGATTAATTTGGGTTTGGCTTAATATATTATATGAATCCAGCTATGGTGGTTTATAAATGTAGCGCAACCCCCTCAGAGGCCACTAAAGTCCAGGCCCTCCTAGCCCCCCCTTCAGTCACACTCAGCAGCCATGCTCTCGAAGCGTTGATAGGATGTCCTTTTTAGTGGGAGCTCACGCGGAGTGAAGGGGTGGCAGGTTCTCGTCGTCAAAGGGGTTTACAGGAACAAAGATGACCAACCCCTAACCATGGTAGTCAGTGTGTGACAGTGTTTATCAGCCCCCTAGCAATGACAATAATAGTCAATGGCTGGTAGCAGCCACTTGGAAAACGGGGGGAAGGCCCTCCAGCTCCAGGCAGCGACAGAAAGCATGAGTGAAGATAGCGCTCCGCGACAACAGCTCGCCCCGCGAGGGCAACTCCCCACAATGTCTACAGCTTGCACAGGTGATAATGATCAAAGTTCGGATGGCTGCTGGGGGGAGGCCCTCTGACTCCAGGCAGCAACAGAAAGCACGAGCAAAGATAGTCAGCGCTCCGCAGCAACAACTCGCCTCGCGAGGGCAGTTCCCCACAATGTCTACAGCTTGCACAGGTGATAAGGATCAAAGTTCAGATGGCCGCTGGTCTCCGAAACGGTAGCGACCAGCCTCTCCTTCTCTTCTGTCAGCACTCGTGGTCCCAGGTCTCTCTATGCCAAATCTCCCCCCTTCCCTTCTAGTTAAAACCTGGATTTAAAACCCCAGCAAACTTTCCCTCTTCTCACTCTCACTCTTCCCTTCGCTCGGGATATCCCCCTGCGAAAGAAAGCTATAAAACTCCACTTTCTCTCTCTTTCCCTCTATCTCAGAGGAAAAGAATCACATAAAACTCCAAACTCCTCTTCAGCTTCACCTGGTCTCTCCCCGACAACCACACCACCACCCTTTCTCCTTCCCCTTTTCTTTCCTTCCACCCAATCCACGCCTGCTGCGCCCAAACCGGCAGCAGCTGTCCGAGCGTCCCACTTCCCTCTCTCCGGCCAGGCTCCCGCAAAGCCTTTCGGCCAGCCCTGCTACATAAACAAAGGCTTATGGCTAGCTTAGGGTAAGAATTAGACAGTTCTTATTTAAACAAAGCATAGTTTAACAATCCATTGCTTAATGCAATATGTGAATTCAGTGTTGCTTGGATTAACCAATTGCTTGGATTAATTATTGCTTGGATTTGCTTCCTAACATCCCTTGCCCTTTGGAATGGTCGAGTGCCTGCTTACTATCTTGTTCACATCGAAAGCAATGCATGGGTATGCTACACAAACAGCTTACTGTCTTGAAATCCTCTTCTCTCCAAACTCCACTCTGTGAGAGGGGTTCGGAGAAAAAACAAGTGATTTCTGTAGGTCTCCTTTGTATGACCCTCTGCTTCGCAGAGCAGAGATATTGAAGAGGAATTTCAAGAGAGTTAAGCAATGTGAGTGCATTGGCAGTAGGAGAGAATCAGGTAAAGGAAAGATTTTCTATATAACTCACCTTTTTAAAATATATATATATATATATTATTAAATTTTATATGGGTACGGGAAGGATAGGAATAATATGGGTAACGGATGGGGTTAGGGAATGGAATTGGGATAGGGATGGGAATAGGGATAGGGATAGGAACAATAGTGGGGTTACCCCCACACAAAAAATCCAATGCTTAAACAAGCAGACTCTCGTCCGGATACACATATTAAAAGTAGTTAATACAATACTAAACAATTATAATCATTAATGCTAAAAATAGTCATAAAGTAAAAGCTTACTAATTAAATATAATTTAGCTCTAACGTAATGCTAACCATTGATAAAAAAATTTCCCATGTCCTAAAATACACTGAATCTTCTTTCTCTTTAATCTCCAACGTCAATCTATTCATTTCTGCACATTCTAAAATTTTCGTAATTATAATCTGATTGTGTGGTAAATTTTCATTTTTCCAAAGTTGGGCAAATACAATTCTCGCTGCTGTCAATACATGTAATATTAAATATTTATTCTCTTTACCATAGTTAGATCCTAATATTCCTAGCAAAAATAGTTCTGGTTTATATTCTATTTGTATTTTAGTCATCTTTTCTAGCCATTTATGGATTTTAAACCAAAAATTCTTAGCTTTAGGACATATCCACCAAATATGATAATAAGTACCTGGTTTTTCTTTACATTTCCAACATATATTCGATACATTTTTAAACATTTTCACTAATCTAACTGGTGTCATATGCCATCTATAAAACATTTTATATAAATTTCTTTATATGAAGCTGCTTTAATAAGTTTAATATTTCTCTCCCAAAGCTTTTCCCAATCTTCTAAATCTATGGAATATCCAAAGTTTTTTGCCCACACTATCATTGTTTCTTTTACTTGTTCTTCTTCCATCTTCCAGTTTAGTAGAAATTTGTACAGTTTCTTAATCAAATTTTCGTCTGTTTTCAAAAGTGTTTTGTCAAATGATGTCTGTTCTTTATAAAAGTTCCTTACTTTTACATCTTTTTCATATTTTGTTTGAATTTGCAGATAGGACCACCATGTTAAATCAATGCCTTGTTGATAAAGAGTTAGTCTGTCTTTAAGTTTTCCATCCTTATCCAAAATGTCTTTATAAGTAACAAGTTTGTCATAGATAATTAGATTTGGATAAGCAAATGCTTCCATTGTTGAAAGCCACTCAGGTATTTTCATATAAATTTTATGTTTAATTTTCTCCCACTCTGAGAACAGAGCATTCCTTATGGCATGGCTTTGAAAATATTTATGTACTTTGTTTTTCTCATACCATAAGAACGCATGCCAGCCCAATTGTAAGTCATGTCCCTCTAAGTAAAGGAGTCGTTTATTTCTCAACGTAATCCATTCTTTAAGCCAAAGCAACATAGATGCTTGATAATAAAGTCTCCAATCCGGAAGTCCAAAGCCCCCTCTATCTTTTGTTTCTTGTAGTAATTTAGTTTTGATTCGTGCTTTCTTCCCTTGCCATATAAATCTCAATATTGTTGAATTTAAATCATCAAAAAATTTCTTACCCAGTTTAACGGACCGTTTGAAATAGGAAAAGTATTTTTGGTAAAATGTTCATCTTCACAGTCGCTATTTTGCCTAACAATGTCAATTGAAGATTTTTCCACTTTTCCAAATCTACTTTTATTTGTTTCATTAGTTTTTCATAATTATCTTCTTTTATTGTTGTATATTTTGATGTTAAATAAATTCCTAAATATTTAACTTTTTTAGCCATTTGAAGATTTGATCTTTCTGCAAGTTGAGATCTCTGTTTGTTCAATTTTTTGTTAATACTTTAGTCTTTTCTTTATTTATCTTCAAGCCTGCTACTTCTCCAAATTCCTCTATTTTCTGCAAAAGTATAGTAACTGTTTCCAATGGTTCCTCTATAATAAAAACTAAATCATCCGCAAAAGCCTGTAGTTTGTATTTCTGTTCTTTTATTTCCAATCCTTTAATTTCCGTGTCTTGTCTAATGTCTCTAGCCAACACCTCCAGTGTAAGAATAAATAACAGAGGGAATAATGGGCATCCCTGTCTTGTCCCTTTTTTGATGTCAAAGCCATCTGTATATTCTCCATTTAAAGATATCTTTGCTGTTTGTTTGTTGTATATTGCTTGAATCGCATTTATAAAGTTTTTACCAAAGTCCATTTCTATCAACTGTTGAAACATAAATTGCCAATTTAAATTATCAAAAGCTTTTTGTGCATCAAGAAATATAAGTGCCATCTGTTTCCCTGGATGATATTCATAATATTCTAAAACATTTAAAATAATCCTTAAATTGTTCTTTATCTGTCTTTTAGGCAAAAAGCCATTTTGGTCTGTATGAATAAATTCAGTCAGGAATTTCTTCAATCTTTCTGCCATTATTGAAGTAAAGATTTTACAATCCACATTTAATAGCGATATTGGTCTATAGTTTTTGATTTGTGTAAGATCAGTGTCTTCTTTAGGTATCAGAGTAATATTAGCTTCAGTCCATGAGTTTGGTATTTTTGTCTCTAAAAAAATTTCATTGCACAATTCTTTCAAAATCGGACTTACTACATCTTGTAAAGCTACATAAACTTCTGCAGGGAGCCCATCAGGCCCCGGGGTTTTATCCTTCTTTTGTCTTTTTATTGCCTCTGTGATCTCCATCATTGTTATCTTCTCATTTAAAATGTGTCGCATATTCTCTGGCACCTTTGGAAGATCAGCTCTAATTAAATAATCTTTTATTGCCTCTTCAGAGACCACCTCTGCCTTATACAGTGTCTCATAGTAGTTTTTAACAATTTTTTTCATCACATCATTATGGCAATATATCTCGCCTTTTGAGTCTTGTAATTTACTTATCATTCTCTTCTCTCTTTCTTTCTTCAGTCTATATGCAAGTCATCTTCCCGGTTTATTAGCATTTTCAAAAAAAAATTGTTTGGATCGTTTAATCTGTTGTGCCATCATCTCCATCTCAGATAAATTTAATTTATGTTTTATCAATTCCATTTGTGCCTTTAGTTCCTTCTTTTGTGGGTCAGTTCGCAATTCCAATTCCAATTTTTTAATTTCTTCTTTCAGCCTCCACTGTACTTGCTTCTTTTCTTTGTTCTTTTTGGCAGTATACGTTATAGCCAAACCTCTAAAATATGCTTTCGCCATATCCCATACATTTTGGAGAGAGGTTTCTTCTTTCTTATTTATTTTAAAGAAGAATTCCATTTCTTTTGTTACTAATTGTAAAAATTCTTTCTCTTTCAATATGGATTTATTTAATGACCATCTTAATTGTTTCTTGGTTCCTTTCCAAATCATTGTAAGTGGATTATGGTCTGCCCAAATGTTAGGTTCTATTTCAACTTCCTGTGTTATAGTCTTCAAATTTTGAGACATCCATATCATGTCAATTCTTGACCATGATTTATGGCGATTTGAGTAGAATGTATACTGTAACTTTTCCGGATTCATCTCTCTCCAAACATCTTGTAGAAGCAATTCCTCTTTCATTTTTAAAAAAGTCTTCGGTAGAACATTTCCTCCTTTTTTCCCTTGTTTGTAACTTTTATAATCTTGTATTGGATCAGCTACTACATTGAAGTCTCCTAATATGCAAAGATTTTGGTAATTTAAATCCACTAGTTTATCATGTAATTGTTGGTAAAACTGATCTTGTTTCTCATTGGGTGCATATATTGCCACCATCAATATTTGTTTTTGATTCCATGTAATTTCTACTATTAATACTCTCCCCTCTTCATCAGCGTAAATTTGTTTTGGATTCAACTTTTCTTTTATATACAAAGCTATACCTCTTTTCTTTTGAATTGCCGAAGAAGCATAAAGTTTACCCAATTTAGATTGTTCTAAAATTCTAAGATGTTGTCTCTTAATATGTGTCTCTTGAATACAAATTATATCCTTTTTTAGTTTTTGTAATCTAGTAAATATTTTTCTCCTTTTTGAAGGAGAATTCAAACCAATTCAAATAAATGTTTTCATTTATTCCAATCTCCTCCATAACTTCAGTTATATCTAACCCTCAGTCTTCTAGGCGAGGTTATCTGTCTCTGATCTTTCGGTCTTACGTCTTTTTCTGTTTGGGTCTTTTTGGGTTCGTCCTCTTCCATCTGTTTAGATGTTCCAGCCACAGTCATTTCCTCTTGCTTCTTCGGCTCCGGTTCACCTCTTTCCAAAAAATCTCTACGATTATTAAAAAATTCCTCTGCTTGAAGTGGGGTATTCAGTCTGTATCTTTTCGTGTCCCAAAAAGTTAACACTCCTTCTGGAATCAACCATCTGAAATTAACTCCTTTATTGAACAATTTCTTTGTTAAAAATTGATATTCTCTTCGGGCTTCTCTTATCCTTCTAGGAATTTGCTTAAGAACTACAAGTTCTTTTTCTTTATATTTTAGTGGTTGATCTCTTATTGCTCTCAGGATGTCATCTCTTGTTGATCTTTTAACAAATCTTACGTGAATTTCCCTAGGGACTCTATTTTTTCTAGCATAATTTGAATTAACTCTAAAAACCTGATCTATCTCTTTTTCCATTTGATCCTTTTCTGTTCCGAGCAGCTCCACCAATAGCTCACTCATAAGCTCCAACAGATTCTCATCTTTCTCTTCTATGACATTTTGAAATCTTAAAAAGTATGATGACGTTTCCATCTCCACCACAGCCATGCTGTCTTTCAATTCTGCGTTTACTTGCACCAATCTCTGATTCTCTCCTTGGAGATATTCTAATTTCTGATCCACTTCCACCGACTTATCTTCTATTTTTTGCATCCTTTGTTGGTTATCTATAATCGCCTGTTGGAAGGTTTCCATTTTTTGATCCATTTTTTGATCCATTTTAACGAGATCGTTTTTCAAATCCTCAAAATTTTTATTTGATTCCTTTTTATTTTTATCTGACTCCATTTTCATATCCATTTTCATCTCTGCAATTGCTTGTAATATTGCTTGAATATCTTTAGATTGGGGTTCCACCTTTTCTTGTTGTAGAAATGTAGTAATTGATTTTTGGGGAATGGGACTTGCCGATGATGAAGCAGGAGCGGAGGTTGCCTTTTTAGTCCCCTTCACCAAATTTGAAGTCGCCATCTTTGGGTCTGCTATTTTATAACCCACCAGATAGCCCGATGGCCAATTGTAATCCACCAGAAGGCCCAATAGCCAATTGTAATCCGTTATCCTCCTATTGTTAGGAGGGGAAGCCAAACATACTTCCCAAAAGAAAAAAAGAAAAAGAGAAAGAAGAAAAAAAATAATTCCAAAGAAAAAGCGTGGGGTAACAGGAAGCCCCCCTAAACTTAAAAACAGGTAATAAAAATTTACCCAGAGGCAAAACCCAAAAATCCCAAAAAACAAAAACAAAATAAAAATAAGAAATAAAAAAAGCACCCCCAGATTGATAAAAATAGTAAAAGAGAGAACAGAAAAAAAATCCAACACAAAAGGAGCAAGGATTAAAACTAAGACAACGAAACACAGGCCCAAAAAAAAGAGGAAAAAAAAGGGTATAGTAAAATTTATCCAATTTATAATCCAACTAGTCCAATTCTTAATATTCAATTCTTCTTAAAATAAGCGTTATACAGCCACAGACCAAAAGGAAAAAGAAAAAAAAGTCTCTTTAGATAACTTGTAGCAAGAGATAGAATGTCTGGGCATTCAGCCAAGTATCTGGGCATTCAGCCAAAACTTTCACTCTAAACAAACCACAGCTGCCGAGAACAAAGGGGAAAAAAAACTAGCAACAAGTAACTTTCCCAGGCTTTAGACAGGGAGAAAAAAAAATAGAAAGTTATTCAGAGTAGATGGGAAAAAGTGCTGAAGAAAAAAAACCAGATTAAAACAAGAATGGCTTTCCCCATTAAGTATTTCTTTTCTCTTAAAAAGCAAATATATTTCCTCGGCTTTAGACTTTTAAAGACTTTAAAATAAATCAAATTGTTCTTCTTTTTGTTATAAAAACTTAAACCGCCGCTTGTACGGGGGGGGGGAGAAGGAAAAAACCCTCCTTCCTCCCTTCAGGCTTCCCAGTTTAATTGAAAACAGACTGTTTAGAAGGTATTTAACATCAACATCCACATTGCCGAAGTAAAGGAAGCAAAGTCTCACCCGGACCGGCTGCTTGCTGTCAAACTCCGCTGTTTCTCCATCTCTGCAAAACAGCTGTTAATGGCGGAACGCATAAATGCGGTCCGCCTTTCTTCCGTTGGTTCCAGGGGCTGCTTTGAGTTCTGCGAGCCGGCTACCGCTGGCCCGTGTTCCTCAAAGATTCACCCTTCAGTGGCCACCTCTCCGGGGGTGGCATTCGGCCCAAACGGACCCACCAGCAGAAGAATATCGGACCTAAGGGGCAAGCGGTCGCCTCCCTAGGTCTAACCTCAGCGTCGTCCTGGAAATCACTCCCCTATATAACTCAACTTTGCTTTCCTCCTTTTCTCTATCCCACAAAGCCAAGAGATTGGAGAGGAAGAGTTTTCAAGAGAGTACTATAACCTGTTTGTGTAGAGTGCTTGAGGCTCCCAGCTCTGAGCTTCTGGTGTGATTGCATTGCTTTTAATGTATAGAGGAGCAAACAGCTTAATCCTTTGCCATCTCTATTTGTCCAATATCTCTGCTTTGTGGGGGAGGGCTGGAGAAAAAAATGCAGATCAGGCACAGAACAAGGTGTAGTAGTGACTATATTAGTGATCATATAACTGTAATGCTGCAAAGATCATAAATGGACTATAAAAATATTTTTCAGTACTGTTATAACTTCAGATGATTGCTGAACAAGTGGCTGCTAAAGAGGACCACCTGTAAAATGTGCTCAGGATTGCAACTTAACACCTATTATTAAGCAATGAGTATAATTATACAAAAAGTAAGAAAATTCCCATTTTCAAGTGACACATAGGAGACTTAATTCAGAAGTACCATATACTAGTTGGTTGGTACAATCAGAGTTGTTTTTTTCCAATACTGCTGGAAGTGTTGCCCATGATATATTTCCATAACACTTTGGGTAATATTTTAGGATTCTTGTTTATTAGTTTCTGTAAAATTTTAGCAGCGAGAGGTTGCAAAACATGACGGCAGTCAGTATTTGCATTTTCATAAGCCAATTTTAAAAGCAATTCTGCACGCGCCGTGGGGTTGGTAATTTGCCTACCCACTGCCTTTTGCAGCTCCTCAATAAAGTCAGAAAAAGACTGACTGGGACCTTGAAGAATTTTTGAAAAGGAAGAAGTGGGAGGGGCACCGGAGTCATCAGCCTTTTCCAGGGCTCTAAGTGTGGCCAGGCTGACTAAAGGGAGCGTTGCTGGGGGAAGCTGCATTTGGGCAGTAACAAGCGAAAACTGACCAGAGCCCGAAATGGCGTCTGCCGTGATTGCAGCTATCCCAGCAACATGGGCAGCGGATTCAGCCTCTCGGCGAAAATCCGACTCCCACACCACATACTGGGGTCCCGTCAAAAGCATTCTTAAAATATCTTTCCAATCTTGGGGAGTGAGAATGAAAGAACCAGCCAGGGCACTAAAAAGACCTCTGACATAAGGGGCCTGGATGCCGTACATCGAGACCGCCGTTTTCAGGTCTCTGATTGTTTTTAAGGGAAGAACTTCAAATTGAGGTATCATGGCACCCTCAGTATTCCGAACAAAAGCAACAGGAAATGCAGAACACTCAGACAATTCGTCAGCATCAAGCAAACCCTGACTCCGATCTTCTGCCATGGCAGCAGCCACGGCACTCATGGGAGGAACAGCAGGAATAACAATAGAAGGATTAATAGGAGGGATAACAGGGATAGGAGCAGAGGGTGACGAGGGGGAGGTAAGGGGAAATGCCTCATTGCTTTTTGGAATTTGTTTCTCGTAAGGCGGTGGGGGGGGTCACGTAGTCCGATGTCTCCGTGAGCCCTCGTTCATGGACCTTGAGGCATTCCAGAACAATTCGCCATGACGATAGTATTTTTGCAGGAGCTCTTGGATTCTCATGGAAATACACACCCAATCGTTTCCATGTAGCCACTTTAAGCGAGCCCTTTTCTGGATAAGCCGGGCAGTTTTTCCAAATATAACACAATAAATTAATCAAATCAGCTTTGCTCAAAACAGGCAATAATTTACCGCTGTTTTTGAGAATAAAAATTGTAGACTTCGTTAATTCTCTAAGTTCTTGCAGATGCATAGCCTGCGTCTTAGAAAATTCTCCTCCCATACTCACGAAAAGATAGTCGTCTTCACCAATGATATCCGAAGTACTAAGCCCCATCCGGGTGGTGAGTAGTAGGAGGTCGAAGGAACGTATCACTTTATTAGTGATCACGTTGGGGTCACCAGATGCGGTTTTTGCGCGGCCAGCGGGCCTCCCATGAGGTGGGCCAGAACAGCAAAGGAAGACACCACACAGGGTTTCCTCGGGATGAGAGAGCCTCGAACAAAGTTCAGACAAACTCTTTTATTAGCTCAGCAAATTATGGGTGGTTACAAAAAGCAAGCAAAAGCGGTTACATTCTTACAGATAAGCATTCCATTTGAAGGCAGTTCGTAATATCTGCATACTGTCCTTGTGTGTGAATGTTTCTTTTTCCTTGTGCTCTTGTTCGTGATATCTGCATGTTGTCCTTGTGTGTGAATGTTTCTTTTCCAATCAACAATTCTCCTTCGGTCATGCCATCCTGTTGGCTGCATGATCAAAAACAGTACTTTGGTTTCCACAGTCTCTATGCCTACGTGGTGCAGTTACTATTGTAACCTATACGTAGGTGTGGTTTGGTGTATATCCACACTTTCCTTTACTCAGTTTTCCTTTCATCTAAACATGAAAGGAAAAGTCAACCTACTAGTATATCTCAAGCTGTTGTCAAAGTTCTCAGATTGATGTATTTACTGAAAGCAGAGTTAAATGAGTGTCAATTCAGACAATAATTGTCTCAATTGAAAAATATTGCATAATGCTTTGGGAGATAATTGCTGATCTTCTTACCAGTGGTTTTGCTTTTTTTTAATGACTCCTTTTTTTCCAGGTTGTCAAACTCATTGTGTGGCTGGTTACTTAGCTCCAAAGTTCAAACTCCAGGATAAGTTCGCTAAATCAAGATGCCTTTCAAAATAACACTAGAATTAACTGAGATGCAAAATATGAAGCTTCCTGAGGATGACAACGTTAGCAATGATTCTAATGATTTTACAGAAGTAGAAAATGGACAAATGAATAGGTGAGTAATTTTCTGTTACCCTAAACTGACCATTTAAAAACATTTGCTAAAAACCGGGTTTTTAAAAAAATAACTCAACTTGAAATACAATTAATGAATGATTCATTGCTGAGTCACATCCTGTTCAAAAAGGCAGTTTGAACATTATGACCAATCCTTTATGGGTGTTTATGTTAAAACGAAGGAAAAAATACAGACTTAATATAAACGTACAGAATATGACAAATATCAAGATATTATATAATATCATATTAAAATATGAAACCAGTGTTTCTCAACCTTAGTAACTTGAAAATGTGTGGAGTTCAGCTTGGGGCTCCCTGACTGAATTGGGGCTTCCCCACACTGGCTGAGAAATTCTGGGTCTTGAAGTCTATGTATCTTTAAGCTGCCAAGATTACACTAATCAATATATTTGGCACTTTCCATGGTTGATCAACTACAGATTTGGTTTATCTGCTTTTTACATTGTGTTGCACTATATTTTTTTCAAAAGTAATGTAAACCCCATAAACCTAAGAGAAAAGACCACATGATGACAATATTTCTAGAACTATATCTTTGGAATACATGAAAGGATAGCATGCTTGAAGATTTGGGACAAATCTTGCAGTATATTGAAAATAAGGGTATCAGGAGGAAGAGTTGTGCTACTTTAGATATGTTGGTTGTCTTAAGCATAATGAATATTTAATACGCATTCTGCCATGAAATGAAATAGCCCTCCAAAGTCTGCTGCTATTTATTGCATTTGAGATAAACAACTTTATTGATAACCTTTATAGTAAAAGCCTTAAAATGTATAACATACTGGAGAAGAAATTTTAATGTGGCTTTAAAATGAATCAGAGAAACAAAGTATTATTATTTTCATGCAAGCAGCGAAGTACTTTCTTTTGCACACACAACTCCCTCAGAATAGTCCACTTCCAAATCTTGTTCAGTGATGCTTGTTTCCTTCCTGCTCCTTTCTATGGTGCCCCTGTATTCCAAAAATATCACGGAGAGTTTGATACTGTAATTAAAAAAGTGGAAGAGTCCTGTTGCATGAATAGAATTGGGTTTACTCTCTCTGTATCCTGGCCAATATTTTTATTATTTTATACTGTCTTTTCATACATTTTGGCCCCCACTCCTGATACATTGCTAGCTGTAGTTTGAGTTTGCTCTCCTGTGTAAACTATATGTGTATATAAGGGAATATGTTTCTCTGTAAATGTGTACAATATTGCAGTTTTATTGGCCAATTGTAAACACTGATTAAAGAGCAAGCTCATTGAATTCTGAAACAATTCTTCTATTAAGATCAATTTGATTCATTTAAGCCCCATTACTTTTAGTGTTCATTTGATTAGGTTGATTGAGGCTACGGTGTTTATTGTAAGCCAGTCAAACTTACAGTGGCATAGCCAATTAAAAGTAAATTTTATTTAATTATACACATCATAGAAAGCTGCCTTTTGCTAAGATAGATAATTGGTCCATTCATATAAATTGATAATATTTTTCCAGCATTTCAGGCAGAAATAGAATAGAATAGAGCTAGAAGGGATCTTGGAGGTCTTCTAGTCCAGCCCCCTGCTCAAGCAGGAGAACCTATTAGACAGTCACTTGTCTGAAATGGTATAGTCTCTTCTTAAAACCTCCAATAATAGAGCGCCCACGATTTCTGAAGGCAGGCTGTTCCACTTGTTAATTATCCTCACTGTTAGGAAGTTTCTCCTTAATTCCAGGTTGCTCTCTCTTTGGTCAGTTTCCAATCATTGTTTCTTGTCCTGCCCTCTGGTGCTCTGGAGAATAGTTTGACGTCCTCTTCTTTGTGGCAGCCTCTCAAATACTGGAACACTGCTATCATGTCACCCCTGTTTCTTCTTTCCTTTAGAGTAGCCAAACCCAAGTCCAGCAGCCATTCTTCATATGTTTTAGTCTCCAGGCCTTTGATCATTTTAGTTGCTCTTCTCTGAACTTTTTCTAAAGTCTCAACATCTTTTTTGTAGTATGGTGACCGAAATTGGTTGCAGTATTCCAGGTGTGGTTTTACTAGGGTTTTATAAAGCGGTACTAATACTTCACGTGATCTTGATTCTCTGCCTCTGTTTATACAACCCAGGATTATATTAGCTTTTTTGGCTGCTGCTGCATCATCCACTAGGACTCCAAGGTCCCTTTCACAGTTACTGTTTTTGAGCCAGGTCTTGCCTAATCTGTACTTATACCTTTGATTTTTCCTGTCTAAATGTAAAACTTTGATTTTCTCCACATTAAAATTCATTTTGTTGGATAAGGCCCATTGTTCAAGTTTGTCAAGATCTTTTTGTATCCTGAGCTTGTCTTCTGCGGTGATGGCTATTCCTGCCAGTTTAGTGTCATCTGCAAATTTGATGAGTTCCCTTTGTATTCCCTCATCTAAGTCATTTATGAAGATATTAAAGAGTACTGGGCCTAAGACGGAGCCTTGTGGTACCCCACTGCTTACTTCTCTCCATGTGGATGTAGTACTATTGAGGACTACTCGCTGAGTACGGTTTGTCAGCCAGCTACAGATCCATCTGGTGGTGATGTTGTCTATCCCATCTTTTTCTAGCTTACTAAGCAGCAGGTTGTGGTCTACTTCAGAAATCCCCAACCTTTTGGGCACCAGGGACCAGTTACACGGAGAGAGGATTTTCCGCAGACCGGAGGGTGCGTGGTTTTGTGTGCTGCCTGCATCCCGTGGATGGGGCTTTGCTTGTTTGTGTGGCCCGGTTGCTAGCATGCCACGGCCCAGTACTAGTCCATGGACCAGGGGTTGGGGACCCCCTGGTCTACTTTGTCAAATGCCTTACTGAAATCTAAGTGTACTATGTCAACAGCATTTCGCTAGTCTACTAATTTAGTCACTTTATCAAAGTATGAAATAAAATTGGTTTGGCATGATCTGTTTTTAACAAACCTGTGCTGGCTACTGGTTATAACTTTGTTTGCTTCTAGTTGTTCGCAGATCTGTTTTTTGATTATCTTTTCCACGATCTTCCCAGGTATTGATATTAGACTGATTGGTCTGTAGTTTCCTGGGACTGTTCCCCCCCCCTTTCTCAAAGATGGGAACCACATCAGCCCTTTTCCAATCCTCAGGTACTTCCCCGTTGCTCCAGGATTTTTGAAAGATATGATACAATGGTTCTGAGATAGCCAGCTCCTTCAGAACTCTGCCAGCTCCTTCAGAACTCTGGGATGTAATCTGTCGAGTTCTGGTGATTTATATTCGTCAAGTCGGATAGGTGTTCTCTTACAATTTTCTTGCTTATTTTAATTTTTGTTTCTAGTTGTCTTTTGCAGTAGTTTTTTTGGTATGTTGGGCTATAATTTCTTTTTGTGTGAAGACTGATGCGAAGAATAAGTTAAACAGCTCTGCTTTCTCCCTACTGCCTATTACTTCCTTGCCATCTTCTCTCTTTAGTGGATCTACAGTTTCCTTGACTTTTTTCTTGTTATTAATATGTTGAAAGAAACTTTTTTTATTGTCCTTGATTTCTGTTGAAAGCCTTCGTTCATTCTGAGCCTTTGCTTTCCTAACTTCATGTTTGCATATTCTGGCTGTCTGCTGGTAATCAGCCTTAGTTATGTGTTCCTCTTTCCATTTTTTGTACTTGTCCTTTTTGTCTTTCAGTTTGTCAGAGAGAGCTTTGTGCAGCCATGCTGGTTTCTTCTTGAATTTCTTGTTTTTCTTTTTCAATGGTATTGTGCTGGACAGGGCTTTTATGATCATATTTTTCAGAGTTTCCCATGCTTCTTGGGTTGTTTTCCCCTTTAGGATTTTCATCCATGAAATCTTTCCTAGGTTCTCTCTGAATTTGTTAAAATCAGCTCTTTTGAAGTTTAAGACTCTGGTTGGATTATTTTCTGTTGCTTGTGTTTGCATTATATTGAATTTCAGTATGACATGGTCACTTTCACTCAAGGTTCCAGCAACTTTAACTCCCTCTATCACTTCTTCTCTATTAGTAAGAATTAGGTCCAGTATAGCTTTACTTCTAGTTCCCTCCTCTACCTTTTGGATGATAAAGTTGTTGGCTAGGTTGGTCAAGAATCTGTTTGATCTCCCACTCGCTGCAGAGTTTGTCTCCCAGTTGATATCTGGATAGTTGAAGTCTCCCATTACTAGTGTGGTATGCTTCCTACATATGTTTGTTAACTGGTTGGCAAAGAGTTAATCTATTTCTTCTGATTGGTTGGGTGGCCTGTAATATACACCTAGGCAATGTCACTTTTCCCCCCTTTTATATTGACCCATATACATTCTGGAGGGATTTTATCTTTTATCATGTGCATTTCTGTAGATATGTAGAGTTCTCATACATATAGTGCAATTCCCCCTCCTCTTTTTGTAGATCTATTTCTTTTGAACAATTTGTATCCATCCATCAGTACATTCTAGTCATGGGTTTCATCCCACCATATTTCTGTAATGCCAACTATGCCATACCTGCCCTCATGTACTATTGCTTCTAGTTCACCCTGTTTGTCACCCAAGCTTTGAGCATTTGTATATAAGCATTTAATACCTTTATTTCCTGCATCTCCTGATTGTTGTTTGAGTTTTTCTTTTTTCTCTTTTTTCTCATCACTCCCTACCTCATTGTTTGATTTGTTTTCTTGGGATTTATGACTGGTTTTGTGTTCTAGAGATTCTAAAGATTGGTCACTCTTCCCCCTCAATTTTAGTTTAAAGCCCTCCTGATGAGTTGGGCCAGTCTTTTTTCGAGTACATTTCCCCCTGTTTTCGTGAGGTGCAGCCCATCTCTTGCCAAGAGTCCTTCACATAGGAAATGCAGTCCATAGTCCAGGAAACCAAAGTTTTCTTGGCAACACCAACCCTTTAGCCAGTGGTTTATTTCTAGAATTCTTTTTCCCCTCAATGGGGGTTGGCCTTTTGTTGGGAGTACTGATGAGAACACTACTTGTGCTCCTAGCTCCTTAACTTTATTGCCTAGTTGCTTATAATCTCTCAATATTGTACTGAGGTTCTTTGTTGTGTCATTCATCCCAAATGTGAAGGAGAAGGAGAGGCTAGTAATCTGTGGGCCTAATTATTTTGGTTAGGCTCTTTGCCACATCTTTGATTTTTGCTCCAGGGAGACAAAATACCTCCCTGGATTGTATGTCCGGAGTTTTTCCTAATCCAATCCAGACATGTTAAAAATTGATTTTGGGATTATCTTCATCCAAAACCTGTGCTCTATCTCTGAGCTTTTAATGGAACTTAATCTCAGGTAAAATGTCTGTAAGGTTTCAAGTAAAAATTTCTTAGTGAAAAATTTATCTAGTTTTATAATGGTCAGAAGGAATGACTTTGAGGACAGAAGGAAGAGCCGCTACCAAAACAATGATCAGATAAAAGAAACTTGAGTCTGGGGCAGAACTGTAATCTCAGAAAGGGTCTCAGAAAAAAGCCTTTTGAGTTCTAATAAGATTCTGTTGCTATAATCTTATAATAAAAAGATTATTGGCTTGCATGGCTTTGGTGTTCTAGTCTGGTCTACCTTGGAGGACTGACAATTTGAGCCCTAATACATTGAAGTTATGTGAGCAAGATAATAACTTAGGCAAGAAAATTGTAGTTAAGAATATTTACAATGTAACTCTAAATAGGTTATACTACCAGGATGAAGATGAGTCATTCTAGAGATCCTCATTGTCCAGCATTTCTTTTCATTTATGATTAGCTATAATAAATAGAACTGTTAGCAAGAAATACAGCAACAAGCAAACTGGCAGTGAAGTCAATGGCTTATTCCTGTAGTCTAATTCCTGCATTCTTTTTCCTGACACCATGTTATTGGACAAGATCAACCCAACAAGGCTCTCATTCGGGATCTATGTATTCAAATACAAACTGGAAATAGTGTACAACCTGTGTACTGTTGTTAAATGATTGGTTGATGCAACATAGTTTACCAAAGTGCATTTTGAACAAGAGAAACTTAAAATTCAACAACACAGAGAAGGTTTGGGGTTCAAGGATATAAAATTGGGCATGCTATACCTTTAACTAAAGAACCATCAGTAGACTGACCTAGACTGATATGTATTGGGGTTGAAGTTTTCATGGCATAGTTTTGTTTTTATTTTATTTTGTTGATTTTACTGTGTTGCTTTTCTTTTATATACTCACTGACTTTAATTCTGAGATGCAGTCCATTTT
>JALGBA010000593.1:200000-377500 GCA_023970755.1 Azemiops feae
ATGGTATGAATTTGCATGTAAATATCTTTTTAAAAAATACAACTTGAAATGAAGCTGGGATGAAATGAATTTAAGGTGGGTAAGTTGAAAAAGTGGATGAAACCAGAATGGACAGATAAATTCATTCTTAATTTGAAATGCATGTTTAAACTCCATTTCTGTTTAAAACAGAATGAGTAGATTTAGCATGAAATTCACACATATGTAGGAACTTTTTAATAGTCAGATGGTCAAACATTGCTGCTTAGCTTCTTATTTAATTTCTAAAGAAATTTTAAGTTTGATTCTTAAGACATAATCTCATGCAACGTATTCTAAACCATGAGTTATGTACTTTGGGGGAACTTTTTTCTAATCAAATAACTTGCTAACAGTTTTTTTTTTTAATGTTGAATAAGCTTCCTGAAGTCTTAATCAACACTGCTGAAAGGATTATGTCAGCATGGGAAGGACAATATCACATTTTTGTCTTAAACAATACAATGAAGGTGGTACCTAATCACCAATAAGGTTAAAAAAATATTGTTTTTTTAAGAGCAAAGATAATATGAAATGCCATGCTATCTTTGTATGACATTTGTCAGATCTGGGTTCTGGGTTTCTTGATACTTATTACTAGAAAATAAAAATACCAGCAAATGTAGTTGCTAATATGAATTATCACAGCTTTAAAAAAATATTGTAAACATTTTGTTACCACTGGCTCTCCTGCATTTAATCAAGATAGTTCAGAATGATAACAGCAAATGGTATTTGTTATCGGATTTCAACTCTCCCCCAAAAAACAAATTGGTATAAAAGGATGTTTAAATTAATAGTTTGGATTCATTATACACACAACAACAGAAAAAAGCTCAGATCGATATTAAGTTTAAGGAAAAGGATTATGTTTCAAAGAAATGTCAACAAAGGAACAATGAGTAGGGTTATGTAATACACAGATAAGAACTCTGAGAAAAGCTATCTTGAAGAAAGTCAGACAAAGCTTCATTTGTGTTCAACCAAAATAAAAGCAAACCTTGATGTCATTCCATCTAGACACCCACTGTACTATCTAAGCTAGATTATTCATGAATCACAACAGGTTTTGTCCCACGGTCTTGGGGGAGGCAGATTCCTTTCCTTCATCCAACTAATTTCGTAGATAAACTCAAAATGAAGATCCTCAAGCAAATTCCTTCCTCATTATTTAACCTCAAGGGATGAGAAATTGTTGGTCTACATGTCAATTGAGAAAGTGTTCTGCCCTAACAGGAGTTTCTAGAAGCATGTGTTGCTGGAGATGCCTGTTATAATGTCTATAAAATGTGCAACCTGATTCCAAGCCAATTGTTTTGGTCAGATGCTAAGCTTTATAGAGCTAGTCCTTGACTTATGACCATTCATTTAACAATGGTCCAAAGTTACAACAGCCTATAAAATGATTGATTTACAGCCTGTAAAGCACTTGCGACCATTGCAAAAATTCCTCTCTACAGTCACATGATCTTAATTTGGGCATTTGGCAACTGGCTCACATTTACAACCAATTGCAGTGTCTCAGGATCATGTGATTACAATTTGCGAGGGTTTTTGCCAGTTTCTGGCAAAAACAGCAAAAATGCCATTGGAAAAAGTTGATTCACATTTACGATCATGTGATTTGCTTAATGACCATAGTGACTCATTTTATGGGTATTGAAAAAAATGCTTATAAAATCAGGTTCAGTCATGTGCTAATTTAACTTAAAACCATAACAACTTATGACCAAAATTCTAGGCCCACGTATGGTTGTAAACCAAGGACTACCTGGAAGGTCATTCACTTTTTAAATATTTTTCCAATCTAATGCATCTCATAGCAATTACTAAGGAATAAGTGATCTTGACCTGCCACAATGTACTTCTCAGACATTTGTGAACTTATATTGCATAGGTTCATTTAAGCAGGCATTTATTCCTCTTCAAAAAAAGAATATTAAGAAAGTATTAAAATGGAAGAGGGACAGCCTTAACACATGCTGTTATTATTTGGTATTGTTTTAGATTCAGTGTAGTGTTTATTAATCAGCTGAGTTACAAAACAAACAAATGCAGTTAAATATTCAAGTATGACGGGATCAGTCACCTTATTTAATTAATTAGATGTCTTTGAGCCCCATTTCACTTCTTCTGATCACTATATACAGTAGCAAACATCATTCTAACCCAGACATGTCAAACTCGAGACGTCGCGTGACGTTGCGCAACGTATCGGGACGGTTTTGCCATTGCCGGCAATTGGGTGGGCGCGGCTTCCAGATGATGCGTCCGGCCCACGGGCCAGCAATTTGACACCCCTGTTCTAACCTATTTTAAGTAATAACTCATTTTTTTCAGACATTCCAGTAATCTCTTTAATCCTGTCTGTTTTATTTTTGTCCTTTTTCCCAATTGTCTCAAATCATTTCCCCCTTAATTCATCATTCATTTGCATCACACTTTCAAAGTGTGTGACTTTTTTTTGCTGATCAAAAGGAACAGTCAATCCTTATGTGATCCAGGATTGATTAATTTGTTTGATCTTGGATTGGTTGATTTATTCTTCTTATGGTCCTTGTCAACTGTCCTGAAATCCATTGTTCAAAAATGCACTTCTTTCTTTTGCACTTCTTGAGGCTACCAGTTCTGCAAAAATCCATATCACCGCTGAATAGCACCAGAGAGTTTTCTGTATCATTTTTCTGCAATCTAGTGATGATCTGCTTTTTTGTAGCTTAGATCTGATGCTCAATTCTTCTTGGCTTTCCAGCCTTGTGTTATCACTGGAAATAACACTGCTTTTAACTATTCTTAATTTAATTGTCATTGAAATGTCCTTACCCTTCATTAGTATATTATGTCTACTGTAAGTTTTTCATTGCTCTTTTCTGTAGGATTTCATCTTTATTTCTCCAGCAT
The DNA here is from genome assembly GCA_023970755.1 of Azemiops feae. NCBI lineage: Eukaryota > Metazoa > Chordata > Lepidosauria > Squamata > Viperidae > Azemiops > Azemiops feae. Next base: position 202,920 of record JALGBA010000593.1, read on the forward strand.
ATTGTGCATCTTTGTATATTCTTGAGCCCAAGAAAACTAATCTATCAGCCATCTTCACTTCTTCAATTGTAAGTTCACTATGCTTGTAGGTTGACAGTAACTTTTTCATCTTAATGTTAAGGTGATTTACTAAGTATTAACTTATATTTCTCATTTTTTCTCTTTTATAACACACTTTTATAATCTTCTTTTACATAAACTCCTGGGGACTATATGGATGAGTCTGTGTTGTTTTATTGGCAACAGTACTACTGCAGTTAATTGCCATTTTTTTATTCCAGAATGGGTTTTTTAAAGTATTTTACACTCTCATTTTAAGCTTTGCAATTTCTTAGTGGCCTCTCATGCAAATTCTAAATCACCTACCCCAACTTAACTTTTTTTCCCCCAATCAACTGAAGTCAACTAGATACTGCTACTTGCTGTATCTAGTCTTTTTTACGTACAGGTAACATACTATTTTCTGCACATTTCAAATGGCTAATTCTTGACCTTCTGCTGTTGCAGCTATCATTTCTTAAATCTCATCTCTGACATTCTCATCATATATTTATTATCCAAATTAAACCGAAATGGAGAGTATGTGCATTCTTGGCTCATTCCTTTTTTATTCTGAACTACTTTGTTTCTCCACATTCAATCTTACAATAGTCTCTTATTCATTGGAAGGATTCCTCAGAAGAATAATCCAGTGTTCTGCCAATTAGCCTTAATATTTATATTTATATCCAATCTCTAGACTAGAGTCTTGTTCTATACTTGTAGATATGGAGCACTTTATCTGCTCCTCCTGCAGTTTAAAGAGTTCAATGGATATTTTATCTGTGCTTTCTTATTTGACTGCAGGTTTGTTGATAATAACATTCAAACATTTAACAACTTTCACAGTAGTATTGTAATTTAAATCAAATAACTAAAAGCTAATCATCAAAGTAATCTATAAAAGATTTCAGCAAAGATTATTACAAACTTTTTTTAGGTTCATTCTATAAATTAACATTAAAATGTGTCTGATGGATTCAATATTACTAAATTTGCATGTGTTAAACTTTTCTACTGAAAAGACTGTTTTGTATTTCTGCACTGTCAGGTACAGAAGAGAAAAGAAATAAGAAAACTGGCCCAACAAGTTCTGCCCGCTTTTAGTAATGACTTACTTAGTAGGAACTGAGCATATAAAGAAAGTATAACAGGATATTTCATTAGAATGAAATAATTGTAAATTCTCTGTATATGTTTTGATTCATTGGTTGCTGTCAATTCAACTAAAGCTCTATTTCTGAGACAAGTTTGGTTACATTGATACTCAATGTGTATCAAAATCATGATTTGCAATCCAGGGCCACAACTTTTAAAGTAACTGAATAGAGACTTCTTGTACACCTTCCTCCAGTTAGTGCCCTCCAGAATTATTGCTTACACATCCATATTGAATAGAAATGAGAAAACAACAAATCTGGAGGCTATCGGGTGAGAAGAGCTGATATAAAATTTATAACATAATAAAAATGAACCACAGATTTATCTAGTTATTTAAAGATGAATGTAGAGAAGAGAGGAATTCTGAATAAGTAGTCATTCTTTTGTAGTTGAATATAGTTAACAAATCAAAGATGTCTTCTCTGGTAAGGAAATTATAGTTTTCTTCGGGTTTTAAAATGCTTGTGTTGTGCATCAAAGTTTACTTTGATGGCCAATTTTTTGGAGAAGTGGGTACATAGCATACAGAAACCAATTTCTACCCTACTTAACTCTTATCTGTCTTCAAACCTTCCTCCCTTCCCCTTGTCTATTATAAAAATGGGTTTCAGGGAGAATGGAGGATTAGAAAAGAGAACAGAAATGGAAGAAAGTTATACTAACTCTCGAAGTACTGACTAGAATGATCCGAAAGGAAAGCCAAATTAGAGGCTTAAATATTAAGAAAGAAACCTACAAACTGCAAGCATTTGCGGATGACCTCATATTTATCTTAGAGGAACCACTATATTCGGGTACAAGACTTGTGGAAATATTAGAAGAATATGGAGAGGTAACTGGACTGAAAATCAACAAAGATAAAATGAAAATGATAGTTAAAAATATGACTAGTACACAGAAAAATGACCTGGTGGAGAAAGTAAATATCCAAATAGTAAAGAAAGTTAAATACTTGGGAGTACAGCTAACAGCAAGGTGTATTACAATTAAAGAAGATAACTATGTTAATTTAAACAATCAGATAAAGAAAGACTTAGAAAGATGGAAAAATTTGCAACTCTCCTTCATGGGGAGAATTGCAGCAGTAAAGATGAATATCTTACCTAAATTACTCTTTCTATTTCAGAATATCCCCATAAAATTAGAGAAAAAATATTTTGTAAATTTGAATAAAATAATATTGAAATTTATTTGGCAGGGGAAGAAACCTAGAATTAAATTAAAACTACTACAAGAAGCCAAAGAGAGAGGGGGATTCAGACTACCTGACTGGGAGCTGTACTACTAAGCTGCAATACTCACTTGGGTGCGGGATTGGATAAATTTCAAAGACAGAAGGCTATTAACTCTAGAGGGTCATGATTTACAATCTGGATGGCACGCATTTTTGTGGGATGAGAGATATAACGTTCATCAATACTTCCAGAGACACCATATTAGAGCAGCATTACTAAATGTGTGGATTAAAGTTAAACAACAGAACTATATAGAAACACCGGTATGGCTCTCAACACTGGAAGCACTAGGCTAGTGCATCCAAATTACATGAACTTGGGAAAAGTAGTTACGTACAGAGATATTCTAAATGAACAAGGGGAACTTAAATCTAGACAAGAATTAAAAGAAAACGGGATACAATTGGAATGGTGGGTGTTCCTGCAAATTCAGTCACATTATAAGAAAGACAAAAAGGAATGGGGTATACGGAGGGATCTGACAACACTAGATAAAATATTATTAGGAATGGAGGAAAAAGCAATCAAAAGAACACATAAATATTTATTGGAATATAAAATGGAAGAGGAGCAGGTAAAAGAAGTGATGATAACATGGGCCCAAAATTTCGGATATAATATCGATTTAGACAAATGGCAAATATTATGGGAAAGAACTAGAAAGTTAACCTTGGCCACCTCATACAAAGAGAATTTGTACAAAATGTTTTATAGGTGGCACTTCTCCCCAACAAGACTGGCAAAGATGAGAAAAGATATGTCACCACAGTGTTGGAAGTGCAAGAAAGTGTTAGGGACTTATTATCATATGTGGTGGACTTGTTCTAAAGCCAAAGAATTTTGGCAGCTAATAAAGACTTGGTTGGAGGAAATGTTGGGATTGAAGATAGATCCCAGACCAGAACTGTTTTTACTGGGAATGATAGATGGGAAGTTTAACAAAGGAGAGACATATCTAGTGTTGCATATTATAACAGCAGCAAGGTTGGTCTATGCCATGGGTCGGCCATCCGAAACGTCGGATGAGCCGCACGGACCCATTTAGCTTAAAAAAAAAAAACGCTGGGAGCCGTGCGTTCGCGCATGCGCACGCGCCGTTCGCGCATGCGCATCTGCGCACACGCACCCCCCGCATCCGCCCGCGCATGCGCGCATGCGCGCGCCAAAATGGCGGAGGAGGCTCCGGAGCCGCAGGTAAGGCCTCAAAGAGCCGCATGCGGCTCCGGAGCCGCGGGTTGCCGACCCGTGGTCTATGCCCAGAACTGGAAAAATGGAGACTCCCCGTTGGAGAGTGAACTAATTAAAAAAAAATTGATATATGCAGAGATGGATAGACTAACATTAGAAATCAAAGACAAGGATGAAACAGAGTATTACGAAGTTTGGGATAAGATGTACTATTGGTTAGACTCGAGGAGAAAAAGTCAGAACAAAGAAAGCTCGTCTAGAAGAGAGAAAGTGTAGATTTTCAACCTCAAAGTGAGTGTAAGATAGAGATCAGAAAGAATATGAAACAAGAATCGAAATGGAAGTTACGTTGTAAATAGACGTAAATATGTATGTAAATATATAAATATGTAAATAGTATAAAAAGCAATATGTAAATGGTATAAAAGATCAATGAATAGGGAGATATATGGTATATGGTATAGTATGTATGGCAAATAACAGCCAGAAAAGCCACACTGTGTTCAACCTGTTTTTAAATGTTTACTCAATAAAAAATTTAAAAAAAAAAAAAATGGAAGAAAGCCTTTTATACATGAATTCATATTTTCTCATTCCCTTGACTTCTCTGATAGTACTTGAATGAGGGGAAAAAGAGGGGATTGAAGCAAGGGAAAAGGTGAAATTAGAAAAATGGGGGGAGGACTTCTTTGTTGTCTTATACCTCGCCTATTTATTCCTGGAGTTCTATGAATAAAGAGTTTGCACGAACTCTTACTAGCACCTCTTGTCAGTTTAGCCTACATAATCATTGACAAATGTACCCAAATGTGCTGTAAACTATAGAACTGAGAGATTCAAATGACTCATGATGTTATAAATGTAACACTCATATTTTTTGAGTGTTATAAACCAGAGTTGTAAGAAATTTCAGTACTGTGAATATTTCATCTAAATAAGTAAAAACAACAACAACAACAACCCCAAATTCATTCTTAGCTCAGTATTCCATCTACCTACCTAAAATAATGGCAGGGGGATAAAATAACTGAACAATTTTTTGTATTGGGAGTTTTCTCATATCACACCCACTGAGCTGTCTCTCAGCTAGCCTATGGATCTTCCATCAAAGGCAAAGGAAAGATAAAAATCAGCATCCAGCCTGCTCACTGGAATAAAGAGAGGAGATGGAATAAAAAAAGATTTACCAACAGTGAGAACCAATCCACCCTATAGTCAGGAATTAAATGCTTTAGAATCACTTTTGCACTTTTTATATCACAGCTGGGGTGGGTGTTAATTGATGATGATAGAATATGGAGCCCTTGCATTGTATCAGGTGCACAGGATACAGCACACAAGGACTCTGTGTAGTACACAGGGTACAACTTCCAGTGCTAAATTTGTCCCGTTTTAAACAAAACAGTCAAATGTTGCCAACTTACTAACTTCCTCTTATACATTTCAGTAGCATTATGAGTCGTGCAACTCAATAGTTATGCATGCATACTACATGGAGATATTTATTATAATCTACTGATATCCATACAACACGCAGCTATAATAGCTAGCTAAAATATTGGTAGTTCTTTTCACCATGTCTTATGAATGCAATTATAGAATTTGTATAAACTCTTGCAAACTGTTATGACCTATTCGCAAATACCTCGCAAGGTGCCACTGAGCTCTTTAAAACCTCACAGGACAGAAGCAACACCTTTGTACCTCTTGCAGAACATGACACTCATTTATTCTGTAAACATATAGCATTTTTCAAAAATATAGCAAGGAGCTACTTTTCCCTCTTCAGTACACTAATGCTGAAAATTTGCACAAATCTATCTTCATTATTATAATTCAGTTCAATGACCTTGTTTGCTCAGATTTATATTTATAAAGTTTAAAATTAACAGCTACAGATAATGCTCTGTACATTCTTGGCACAAATATTTCTGCAGTTGTGTGGATTTTGTTTTGAATAAATTTGACATACACGCTGTCTTGATCTAATTTAATATAAGAAATCTAAGAAATCTTGGGACACTGCAGAATTGTCTAAGCCTCATTGTACATATGTTTAGAATCTGTTGAAAGCCAGTACTGTTTGTATTTTCATGCCATTCCATTGGATGGTATTGGCAATAATCTGTCTGTCTCAACCACATGCAATCCAACAAACAGCCTTTTCATGATGTCTCCTGGGAAGACATGGAAAAAACCATAGGCAAACTGAAAGTTTGTAAGGGCAGAAAAGCCAAGTACAGGTTAGAACTCTTCCAGTTTAAGCAAGACCATCAGGATTTTAATACTAGGAACTTTGATTTTTTTAATTTTTGCTGAAAGTATCCTGTGAGGCTTTTTATTAAACTACTGTAAACAGTTGCAGCCCCTGGACATTTCTTCTTCCTTGAGTAAAACAATGAAGCAAGATCACATTTAATAATACTTTTATTATGTTACGTATCTTACAACTAGGTACTTTAATGCAATGTAAATGTAATTTTTCTGGAGACATATTTCAGGCAGTTTTTCCTTAGCATTTCTGGGAATCACTTCTCACTGAATTGGTTAACATTTTGTTTAAATGCACAAGTTTCAGGGCTTAGGCTTCCTCCATAAATTCTCTCCTATTACAGTCAGTGCCAATGATTATTATTTGCACTGCATGAATCCAGACAGACTGTGGTTGGGCTCAACTATGCTATAAAGAAAGAAGCAAGTTCGAAAGTATGGGTTATTATTGGAATTGCTTAAGTGATAAAGGTTAATTACATTTCTTCTGTGAGAAAAAAAATAATTTTAATAGAAAGTTGAAATAAACTTATCTTGAAGCTAGGATGGAACAGAAGGAAAAAAGAAATGTAGAAGCCAAAGGTTCACACGGGCAGGTAGAGCTAAAATGTACCTTATAATTCAAATGCAAATGATTTCACTATTACACATTATCTTTTTAGCCATAGCAATAGCACTTAAAATTATATACTGCTTCATGGTGCTTTACAGCAGAGGTCCCCAACTCCTGGTCCATGGACCGGCACCGATCCGTGGCATGCCAGAAACCGGGCCATGCAAACAAGCGAAGCCACATTCGCTGGATGCAGGCAGCACACAAAACCATGCCCGTTCTGGTCTGTGGAAAAACCTCTCCATGGAACCAGTCACTGGTGCCCAAAAGGTTGAGGGCCTCTGCTTCAAAGCACTCTCTAAATGGTTTACAGAATCAGCATATTGTCCCCAACAGTCTGGTTCCTCATTTTATTGATCTCAGAAGGATGGAAGGCTGAGTCAACTTCAAGCTGATCAAGATTGAACTCCTGGTAATGGACAGAGTTAACCTGTAATTCTGCATTCTAACCACTATGCAACCACAGTGGTTCTCTTAGAAAAATAGAAAAGGGTTTTTAAAGAAAAATCTTACAGGATTTATAGTTCTTCAAAGTGACTTACAAAACTGAACAGAAACATTTATTTCTTTATTTAAAATATGAGTAGTAAATAGAGTGGAGATCATTATAGGTGTCAGCTCTGCCTGGCTCAGTTGGGGCCTCACAGGCATGCTGCCATCAAAAGAAGAAAGGGAAGGATGAAAGGGGGAAAGATTTGTTTGTACGTGATAGGGAATCGGGAGGGGATGAGAAGGACCAGAGCAGCTGGATCTTGTTTGTACCAGCATCCCACAGTCAGGCACCCTGAGAAATATACGGATTACCCCCAAACATCTCAGAGTTCTCAAAACATCTTGGTGAACTCCGGTTGGCTAGAAACGGACTGGTCACGGGGTAGGGATAGACTGGGGGCAAACCTACACCTTATTTTGCATTCAGCAAGTGCAATTATTTCAGAGCTGGCTTGAATTTACTGCAACCAACACTCTTAGTAAAAGAACCCTTTGCTTTAATCAAATGGGGTCAAAAGTTTTTCTTTCGTAAAGGATCAGATTGGGGCAGGTCTGACAATAGGAGTTATGCACATTCATCATAATTTAATGCATTAAGGACAAAGTATTACCTTATAAGACTGCTTATGCTAACAGTAAAAAGTTGCATTGTAATTGACTGTGTACTATATTAAATAATGATTTTAAGAGCTTGACTTCACTTGCCCAAAGTGATGTGACTACTGTGTTTCCCCGAAAATAAGACTAGGTCTTATATTTTTTTTCCTCCAAAAGAGGCACTAGGTCTTATTTTCAGGGGATGTCTTATTCCCCTCCCCCAACACCTGCCTCACCTCATGGCAGTGGCATCAACACCCCCGTCCAGCAGGAGCCTATATGGCCGCTGGCCCACTTCTTCAGCTGCTCAGGGCAGGATGCCACATGGCACATCACACCGGTGCCACCAGTGAGGCAGATGCGGGGGAGCTGCCCCCCGCACCCGCTTACCTCAGGACCGCCACAGCCAGGCCTCCCATGCCCTGACACATGTCACGCCACCACCCTACTTCTTTTATGGCCACTCGCTTCCTTTAGACTCCAGCAGTACAGTAAGACCCGAGGCTTTTTGGGGGGCTGCACACGGGATCTTCTCGGGAAGTCCAAAAAGAGGTGCCCCAGGTGCCGTGTTCCCTGCCTGCCACACATAGCCGAAAGCCCACCCCTTGCACTCCAGCACCTGAGGCCACTGCCCGCCCCACCTGATGCCCTAGCCAATGCCACCTGATGGAAGGCAGAGGACCACCCATCGGCACAAGATAGGCCGCAGGGACAGGAGCCTAGGACATTTGGCAAGTTATCCCTCGCAGCGCCTCACCTGGGCCAGTCCCTGCTTATGCAGAGCAGTAAGAGAGCAGGCTGCCATGTGGGGGTGAGTCCCTGTCCAGGATCTCCCTGAGGGAGGGAGGGATGTTCCCGCCTACAGTATTCCTGCTGCTGCTGTCCTTGGGGAGAAGGAAGGCAACATGAGTTTTTTGGGTGCCAAAGACTCATTGGACAGACATCCAAGTCCTGTGGTGCAAAGGTTTGTGTGATGCAGGTGCTCCAGCCAGCCGAGACAGTCATGGGGGAGGGGTTCAGAATGGAAACGACCCGATTTAAACTGATATCATTGATACTATTAGAAAACTGTAATAAATGCTGATGTTCAACTGTATATCTATTAATAACAATAAGAATTGTATTTGCTTAATGTGGAAAAATGTTTATTACTGGAAGAAGAGAGGAGGTATTGGATGGTGTAATATTGGATTAATTTGAAGAAGCTTATATGTACCACAGAATCACTAATGGACCCATTTAACACGTTGTTTATTAAGCACTTGTTTGTAAAAATAGAAAATTAATAAAATATTTATTAAAAAAAAGAATGGAAACAACCCCTGAGTGGATCCATTGCTTGAGTTCTCCTCTCCTCTTCTCTGATACTGTGAAGTGGTATACAATATGGTAGAAATGGAAGTGGTCCAGAATCCCCATTGTGTGGCAACCACAATGCCTAATCCCGACCCACAATGCCTAACCCCGACCCCCAACCCACAGGGCAACCACAACATTGATGCAGAACAATCAACATTTATTCAAAAACAGACGGACTTCTGGTTTTGTGCCCCCAGCGCATGGCCATGCGAGAGCAGACCTCCGCTCCCCACGGCTAGTTTCGTCCTGCCAAGGGGACCCTAGATATGTCCGAAGTTGCCCTGAAGAGGTGACCATGAAGGAGGGGTGCCCCGTTGATCATGAAGTGATGACGGTCACTTTGTTTGATCCGGGGGAAGCCCTCTGAACCCGACAGGAGAAAGGCTAGCATGAGATCAGCGTCTAGCCCAAGCTACTTGCAGCCGAAGTCCCAGAGCACGAACCTGAACATCGGTGAACAGTGTGGTTGGAATTGGTGAGAGTACCGATCTTCTTTCTTCTATCTACTAATTGAATCCTTGAGAAAGATCCCCAAAGCAAGAACACCTCCAGAAGTGAAGGGAGGGGATTATATTCCCATTCCCTTATAGACGGAAGCGGCGAGTTAATATTAAGGAGGAAAGAGATATACTAAAATTTGATTTAAAATACTACAGTCTGGACAAATCTAGGAACTAAGAAACTGTCAAGATTATACCCTAAAGAGTTTTTGATGGAATTATAAAAATATACAACAAAAATAACTTTTTGATTGAAAAAAAAACTGAAAAAAGAAATAACTGTTGATATCTAGTGGAGAATCAGAGCATAGAACACTAACAATAAGGACTCAGAAATTGGCAGAATGCCTAGAAATAAAGAAAAAACTCTTCCTTTGAATTGCAAATAATCTTGAAGACAGCTGGGAACAAATGAAGAGCCAGCTATAAGATTAAAAAGTGTCTGAAAGAAAAAAAACACCTGGACTGTTGCTTAAATCTAAGAACTGTTATGGAAAAGGAAAACCTTGGCTTTTGGCTAATCTTTTAGAGGAGAATTTACAGGAAGGATTTAAAGTGGCTTAACATACTGAACTGTAATTTTGACTGATTGATAAATTGACTTTTGAATTAAAACATTGATGAAAGATTAATTGAAGGGGGGAGAGAATATGGATGTCACATACGTATCAAAAAATGACAGGATGCTACATTCAATATTTTCTCCTGAAGGGACTTAGCCTGGAAAATCAAGAGCCTCCAGAAGTAATACTTCAAGTCAAGATAAATACTTTCCAGGAGGAAATATATGTAATGTTAGGACAAATACAAATGACAATAGACTCAAACCACGAGGAAATTTGAAACAACTTTGATGATTTGAATAAGCATATTTCTAATCTAAATCTACAATTAAAAAACACCCAGGAAATAACAACGAATGAACAAATAAATGAGATAACAGACTACAAATTAGAAGAATATGATCAAATTGATGAAAAACAAATGAAAAGAATTACAATTTAACACAAAGAGGAAAAAATCTACAAGGTTCTGATACAACTAGAAAAATGGAATGGACTATAGAATTACTAGGAGAACCATCAAAGTTTGGGAGACAGAAAGTATTCATCTTACTTACTTCATCTTTTGTATTCCCAACAACATTTGTAAAAACACGGGAACCTCCGGGTAAGTGGATTACATCAACTTGGAAAACTACTTGGCAAAAGAAGAAGACCAGAGACAGATATAAGAGATTTGACTCGCCCTACCAGATGGACTATTACGTGAACAAACATTTGTTTGAATATGGCTAAAAGAATAGAGAACTTTGAACATAAAGGGGCCCTATAACAAGAGGGATAAGAAATTTAAGTAATATAGTATGTTCCATAATATATGAAATGTAAAAATAGCAGGTTGATGTAACTTTTATTAATATAAGTGAAATATAAACTGATTAAAAAGGATGTTATATCTAGATACTATAAGATAGATAAAAAGTATAGTATTTTTATAATGCATGACATAAAATATTGGGATGATGTACTTAAATGGGAAAATTTGGACAGTTAGATGACTAACATGAAGAAATTATGACTGATAAGAATTGGATTTAATATAAGGGAAATTAAGTGTAAACAAAAATTACGAAAATAGGATGCATGCTGAACTAATGAGATGAGAATAATATAAGCTGAAAAAAATGTCATACATAGAGATTGTTACTATTTGCATAAATATAAAAAATGCCTATATTTAATCATTTATATATTGAAAATATTAGAAATCATATTTTGGTTAAGGTTGAAGGAAAATATAAATGGGAGAAGGGAAGATCAAAGAAATATATCATTAATTAATATACTAATTATGGAATTATCAAACTTAATCATTATTGATTGTTAATTAATTATTATTGTCCTTTTTTTCTTGTTAAAACGTAAACCAAGACAACACGCTGTACACCAGGCACTGGAGATTGTTATAGTTAAAAACCAATAAAATATTTATATATATAAAAACATTTACTCAAAAACAGTCATGTCATCATCTTCTGCAACATCTTCGTACGGTAACTCTCCCAAACCCCAAATTCTGGACTGAATTTCTTGCGACTACATTTCCTGTAGAACCATTGGCCCCAATCTCTCATGTCCAGCAATAGAGGTCCCCTTAAATGAGCACTTCTTGTCCATGTAGTCTGCTTGTAATGCATTGGCAACACAGCTGACAGTGATTTTATCCCATGAATATTTCACCCAAGTCACGACCCCTGGCAGGCTAGGCTTCGCAAAGTTTCCACGCTGATTTCTGTCCATTCTGTGTTCAATGTAGTCATTGATTTCCCTATGCAAGTGGTCCTTGAATGGCTTGTTTATTGCAATATCCAGAGTCTGGAGATAGGCAGGAATCATTATTTGATCTATTCTTCTCTGTGCAAGGAACTTCTTCATGTCTTTAGACTAGCAATCTCAGACTAGCAGACCTCTTTGGCCACCTTGCAAAACAAATGGCAGCATTAAATAGAGCCACTTCCTTATAACTGCTTGTGTGCACCAGGCTTTTTTGGTTTCAAGAACATAAATGCCTGAAACACATTCAATCTTATCTTTCTTGCCCTTAGTGATGATTAGAGGTGGAGCTTTGTTTCCACCCAAACGAATTGCCAAAATATAGATAACGTGCACTTTCGTAACCAGTGGAGGGAATGTAGATTGACGAGGCACCTCTCTGATCAATTGTCATTTGAGATCCTTGGCCCATACACACTGCAGTTTCATCCATAGCAATCATGTTGGAAAGTTGGTATTTAGAAAAGTCGATGCCATCAACAAAGGACTTGAATGCAAGTGCATGTTTAATAAGTTCAGTATCTTCCAGCTTGAACAGTGTTGTTGTTCTTCTTAAGAGACAGTTCATATCGCTGAAGGAAGCCATCCAGCCAGTGTTGTGATGTTTGAATTCTTCTGGGGATATTTCTAACTGTGGTGCCATTGCAAGGGCAAATGCTTGAATATGAGCCCTGTGCACAACCAAAGCCTTTGCTCTCTTGTCAGCAATCCATTCACAGATGTTACCTTCCAGTTCAGGAAATAATGGCTGCCGACTTGATCCATACTTGCGCTTCTTAGCATTTCCCTCATCCATATGTTGACTGAGGTTATCATACTCTGCTTGCCATTTTCGGACCATACAGAGATCCAACATCTTCTCTTTGCAGAAAGCCGTAAGATTCTTGTCCCGAGAGTCCTCCACGATTCCTTTCTTTTTTTTCTTTTTTTTTAAACAAGTTTTATTAATTTTTCAATTTTTACATCAAGGTGCTTAGGAAACAACGTGGTGATGGGGTAATCAATTATCCAAAAACAAAGTCATACATGTATAGCTCAGGTTAACTCCTTAAAAGTTCCCTCTCTATTTCCCTCAATTAATATAACATATTCAAATTAATACATTTCTAAATAGAATTCAATCCAAGTCCTGTTTTTGAGCTTTACTTAATTCCAATTACCATATTCCAATTTAGCCTTGAATAAACATGTTGTTTACACTTCGGGTATCCCTAATTTCCCTCATTTCATAACATAATAATTATAATATCTAAAATAATGATATTGTTCCAAAAGTTACATTCTTACTTTTCCCAAATATATTCTATTTCTTGTCCTAATAGCTCCTCATTTACTAATGTCATATCTTCCATTGTCATAATCCATTTCCTTGTTCTCATTCCATTACAGAGTGATTATCATATCTGAAATAAACATATTATTCCAAAAAATACATTCTTACTCTATTTCTCATATATATTCTATTTCTTATCGTAATAACTCCCCATTTAAAACCTTTTCCATATTACAATTCCCAATTATAATCTAACCAATAGTTTTCATCTCAATTATAAACCTAAATCCTGAATATTATATCAGTCAATATCTCTAGAAAGCCTTTTTAACCCATTAAGTGAAATTTTAAATCCCATTTTTAAATCTGACTCTGGCTTTCTTTTTGTGCCACGTGGGTTTCCATAACAGAGCCTCTATATCATCAAATAGGTCTCCCTTCATTCCTACACATATCATTTGAGTCAAGGGAGAGCATCCAGTTATCAATTTTTCAAAGGAGTTGGCTCCTTTGTAATTATTCAGTTGTTGCCCCAATAATTCAAATCCCAATGTTTGGTTAAGTATGTTTATCATCAATTCAGTCTGGTCATGCTCCTCTTCTCCTTCTTCCACTATCATCTGAGTAGCATAATCGGTTATGTCCAGTGTTGTGATTGCTAATTGGTTGTCAAAGTTGTCACAATTCTCAATACATCGTGTTTGCACATCAATTCCTGTTGCTTTTGAAGTTATATATGCTTTAATTAAAGTCACTCTTTGGTCATCAAAATTCTCAGTGGATTGTACGTAGAATTGTGTAAAGTCCTCTTTGATGTTGATTTGTTCCTCTTCTGTTATTTTTTGGCTTGTAGAATGGTCAATTGGAGTCTGGAAATCAGTTTGAGGTTTTGGGGCAACGTCTTTAGCTTTCATTCTGGAGTTCATTTGTTCAGTAGCTTCAAGAATTTTTTCCAATATAAGTTTGTAATTAAGATGTGGATAAGGTTCCTCCATCTCATTAAGTTGTACGTGGTGTTGTATACAGGCCTCTTTGGTGTTGATCTGTTCCTCCTCTGCTATTCCTTGGCCTGTAGGTTGATCATTTAAAGTTTGGGGTTCAATTTGTAGTTCTGGAATAACCTCTTTAGCTTTCATACTAGAGTTCATTTGCTTAGTAGCTTCAAGGATTTTTTCCAGTATAAGATTATAGTTAAGTTGTGGGTAAGGTTCCTCCATTTCAGTGGTGATTAAAAATAATCTTTTAGTCTTTTAGTGGAGGCTATGTTTAATAACAGTCAGCCAGTCTCCACCTCCACAATTTCTAACAGTTAGTTTCACCACCCAGCTGTTTCAAATTCTTTATCTTTTCCCTTTTATGATAATTTGAAGGTCAACCCCAGCCTCAAAATCAAAGAAGAGATTTAGTTGCAGTGTCAGATTTTGCCACAAGATGTCCCCAGTAGGTTATGGAATCTTTTCCCAGACGCCAATAAAGTTTTATCCAGTTAAAAAAGAAGAAACAATATTTTCCAGCTTAAAAAATAGATACAATAAAAATTCTATAATAGGGATTTTTTCCGGGACCCCAGAGTATCCAAAAGTAAAAATAGTCTTTAGAATTAATTATTCTTTCCTTTTGTTTTCAAAGCTTATCTTCCCAAGTAAGCAAATGCTGCTCTGTCAAAGCAGGGAAATAATTCCAGGGGCTGTTCACAGGAAAGTAGTTAGGGTAAAGAAAGGAAAGGAAGGGTCTCACCCAGATCTCCCACGGTGGTTCTTTGGGCTTAGATGTTCTTCTGACTTTCGGCTGGTACGGCTAAGTGATCAGCCATTTTAATGGCCGATCTTTTCTTCGTCAGCCCTAAGGAGCTGCCTTGGACCGCAGAAGGTGCTGCCACCCTTCTGCGGTCAGATGATGGTCCTCCTCGATGATGGTCGCCCCTCCAGGGCGACTTTCGACCCTGTCCAGGGTCTACCGGTGAAGGGAAACCGGACGGCGAAGAGACGACTCTCTCCGCATGGCCGCTAGTGCTGCGATCCGGAACTGGAAGTCCTCCATGATTCCTTTCTTGAACTCGATGGAATAGCTCTTTCTTTTTGCACTCATCTGGGGGTCAAAATATTATGCCCTTTAAATCTACCATTAAATCAGGAATGTCACATTTGATTTCATTGAGGATTAGGGTTAGGGATTGTGGCTTGTGGTTAGGCATTGTGGTTGCCCTGGGGGGGGTTAGGATTAGGCATTGTGGTTGCCCTGGGGGGGAGTGAGGGTTAGGGTTAGGTGTGGGAGGCCTGGCTGTGGTGGTCCTGAGGTAAGCAGGTGCGGGGCATGTGGGGCAGCTCCCCCCCACTTGCTTAACATGGCGATGGCACTGGCGCGATGCACCATGTGGCATCCTGCCGCGAGCAGTGCAACAGATTTCAGGATGTGGGAGGCCTGGCTGCAGCGGTCCTGAAGTAAGGGGCAGCTCCCCTCCATTTGGCTTCCTGCCGTGAGTGGCCGCAAGCGGCCACAGAAGTAACACATCAGCACAACAGATGTCGGGCATGGGAGACGTCCCTCTCTGCCCCCCTCTTCATTTTTGTATAAAAGTTGTGCTTGGTTGATTTCTTACCAACTAATACAAATACAGATTATTGTAGCAAAATGTAGGTTTTTTAAAGAAAAAACAAATCTTGGTTTAATCAATAAATGTCTTGAACAAATCTGAATAATTGTTAGGATAGAAAACAATTGGCAACAAAATTGAAATTACTGACATCTAAAACTGGTGGTTGTTGAAGAGAAGAATTTAGACATTTTGCCTGTTCAGATGTATTAGTAAATAATCTAAAGGCATCCTTATTAATTCTGCTGATATAATATTAAGCAATGCACACCTGAATACTCAAGTCTCTGAAACACATCTTCAGTAAGAAGGATATAAGCGTCTTTTCTATTAGAATTAGAATTAGAATAATAGAGTTGGAAGGGACCTTGTAGGTCATGTAGTCCAGCCCCCTGCCCAAGCAGGAGACCGTAGACCATTTCTGACAGATGGCAATCCAGTCTCTTCTTGAAAGCTTCCAGTGATGAAACTCCCACAACATCTGGAGGCAAACTGTTCCATTGGTTGTTCTCACTGTCAGAAAAATTTCTCCTTATTTCTAGATTGAATCTCTCCTTGATCAGTTTCCATCTGTTATTCCTTGTCTGGCCTTCAGGTGTTTTGGAAAATAGGTTGATCCCCTCCTCTCTGTGACAGCCCTTCAAATATTGGAACACTGCTATCATGTTTCCCCTGGTCCTTCTCTTCACTAGACTAGCCATGCCCAGTTCCTGTAACCGTTTTTCATATGTTTTAGCCTCCAGTCCCCTAATCATCTTTGTTGCTCTTCTCTGCACTTTTTCTAGAGTCTCAACATCTTTTCTATAGTGTGGAGACCAAAATTGGTTGCAGTATTCTAGGTATGGTTTTACTAAGGCTTTATAGAGTGGTATTAGTACCTCACATGATCTTGATTGATACAATTTAGGATTGCATTGACTTTTTTGCCTGCTGATGCACACTGTTGGCTCATACTTAATTGATTGTCCACTAAGACTCCAAGATCCATCTCATAGTTTCTGCTATTAAGCCTGGTTTCACCCAATCTATATGTGTACTTTTGGTTTTTCTTCTCTAAGTGTAAGACTTTACTTTTCTCTACACTGAATTTCATTTTGTTACATAGAGCCCAGTGTTCAAGTCTGTCAAGATCCCTCTGGATCGTGAGCCTATCATCTATGGTGCTGGCTATTCCTGCCAGCTTAGTATCATCTGCAAATTTGATAAGTTCCCCTTCTATTCCCTCATCTAAGTTGTTTATGAAGATGTTGAAGAATACTGGGCCTAGGACAGAATCTTGTCCTAGGCCCAGTATTCTTCAACATCTTCATCTTGTGGTACCCCCCTTCTTACTTCCCTCCATGTAGACCTAGTACCATTAAGGACTACTCATTGAGTACGGTTTGTCAGCCAGTTAAAAATCCATCTGATGGTGATGCTGTCTATCCCACTTTTTTTTAGCTTTCCAAGAAGTAGGTTGTGCTCTACTTTGTTGAATGCCTTACTGAAGTCTAAATATACTATGTTCACAGCATTTCACTGGTCTACTAATTTGGTCACTTTATCAAACAATGAAATAAGATTGGTTTGGCATGATGTGTTTTTGACAAACCCACGCTGGCTTCTAGTTATAACTTTGTTTGTTTCTAGATGTTCGCAGATGTGTTTTTTGATTATCTTTTCCAGTATCTTCCCAGGTATTGATGTTAGGCTGATTGGTCTGTAGTTTCCTGGGTCTGTTTTTTTCCGTTTTTTGAAGATGGGAACCACATCAGCTCTTTTCCAATCCTCTGATAGTTCCCCAGTGCTCCAGGATTTTTTAAAGATATGGTACAGTGGTTCTGAGATGACATCTGCCAGCTCCTTCAGGACTCTGGGATGTAATCCATCAGGTCCCAATGATTTATGTTCATCAAGATCAGACAGGTGTTCTCTTACCATTTTTTTGTTTATTTTAACTTTTATTTCTAGTCTATCTTTTTCAGTTATGTTTTTTTGTAGTGTTGTATACTGGGATCGGTGAGGCATTGAAGAGACCGGAGTGAAAGTAACAGTTCGTTTATTCAATCAACACAGAAGCGGCTCTAATAGCCGCCTGATTCCTATTTATACGGACCGCCACTAGGTGGCAGCCAATGAGTTTAAAGCATACATTCCCACCCAAAATACAGGCTTGCAATATATATATATAGACAATTAAGGATTTGAATTGAACATCTTTAGTTAACCGTTTATAACAGCCCTATGAAATTGGGTTAATACACAACACCCTTTCCCCCTAGAAAACTCACACATCAAGAAAATGTACATAGTCTTGTAAATAGGCAGGTGGCTTCCGCGACCGCGCTGATTGCCGTGTCACTGCCGGCGGTTCCTGGTCTATTAGCCCCTTTGGCTGGCTGGGTAGACCAGGGCTCTTCGACCCGCTCGCTTCGGGTAGACCGGTGTCTCTTTGACTGCTCAGGCCAGGTAGACCGGTGTCTCTTTGGCTGATCTGGCCGGGTAGACCAGTGCTCGTGTCTGAATGGAGCAGTTCCGGAAAGACTGGGGAACAGGTCCACAAGCAAGTTCTGTTCTGTGGGCATAGTCCCTCCAGTCTGTGGTGACTCAACTGAGGTTGAGTCATCCTGCATTTCTCTGTGAGTCTCGCAAGACCCAGAAGACTCCGGTGCGTCGCAGCTGTCAGTCAGCTCCCGGCTCTCCTCTCGGTCGGCGGACAGGGTTTGATTAGCCTGCCGCCAACACAGTTGATCAATGTGACAGTGAACCACTCGACCGTCTTCCAGGGCCACTTCGTATGACAGTGGCCTTGACACCTTGCAAACCACAGCTACCACCCACGATGCCCCTTGTCCGTAGTTCCTTGCCCAAACTCGGTCGCCAACTTGCAAATTCCTCGGGGGCTTGGGCTGTGCTGTTTCTGTTGCTACTCGGTCCAAATAGAGACGGTCCAGCTTCGTGGTCAGCCGACGTCCCCATCTCAGTTCCACTGGGCTGCGGCCCGTTGATGTGCAAGGGGTTGTATGCTGGCAGAGCAGAAAGTCTGCCAGCCGATGATGCCAATCCCCAGACGCTATTCTTTTTAGCAACTCCTTGGTCGTCCTGACCATACCTTCTGCTTGGCCATTTGAAGCAGGATGAAAGGGGGCTGAAGTGGCATGTCTAATCATGTTAGTCCTTAAGAAGGACTGGAACTCAGCAGCGGTGAATTGTGCCCCGTTGTCGGACACAATCACATCAGGCAAACCGTGCATTGCAAAGATTCTGCGCAGTTCCTGGATGGTCCTGGCAGTAGTCATAGTTGGGACAGGTACTACCTCCAGCCACTTAGAGTAGCTGTCCACCACAATGAGGAACACCTGTCCTTGGAAGGGTCCTGCATAGTCTATATGAATTCTAGACCAGGGAGTTTGCATGGTCTCCCAGCGATGTACTGGAGCTTGAGGCATTTCCGGTCTCGTCTACTGGCAAACCTGGCACCCTTTTACTTCAGCCTCTATATTCTTATCCAACCCTGGCCACCACAGGTAGCTTCTCGTGAGTGCCTTCATCCTGACTGTTCCAGGATGTCCTTCGTGCAGAGATTCTAAGACCCTTGCTCTTAATTTGTGTGGGACTATAACCTGACTTCCCCATAAATTGCAGCCCTTGTAAGCTGATAGCTCATCTTGTCTTCTGATGAAACTATGAAATTCTGGCCCCGGACTGGCTTCAGGCCATCCCCTCAGCACCCAGTTCAAAACACGACTGAGTGTTTTGTCGTTGGCTGTTTCAGCAGCCACATCCCCTGCGTGAAGGGGAGACTCAGGCAAATCCTGGATTGCCAGGATGCGTGCAGCAGATGAGGGGTCGGGGTCTGATTGAGGCAGGGGCAGTCTGCTGAGTGCATCAGCATGGCCCATTTCCTTACCAGGCTTATGGACTAGCCTGTAATTGTAGGCTGCCATGAAGATTGTTCACCTCAGCATCCTTGGAGAAAGGATCTGAGGGGTTTGCTTGTCTGGAATAAACAGACCTAGAAGAGGCTTATGATCTGTGAACACAGTAAATGGGCGACCATAAAGGAAATTGTGGAATTTTTTTATTCCAGCTACTATTGCTAATGCCTCTTTGTCAATTTGTGCATAATTTCTTTCCACGGAGGAAAGTGTTCTTGAATAATACGCTATGGGTACTTGCTGCCCATTAGCCATGAAATGACTCAAAACTGCTCCTATCCCATACGATGAAGCATCGCATGCAATACTGATAGGCAGTTTTTCGTTGAAGTGTGTTAACACTGAGTCTGATGACAGCAGTGATTTGACTGATTTGAAACTTTTTTCGTGGATGCTAGTCCACAACCATGGTGCCCTTTTATCTAGGAGCCTATGCAGAGGCTCTGCTAACGCTGCCTTGTGGGGAAGGAATGCATGGTAAAAGTTAAGTAACCCTAAAAATGCCTGCAGCTCTCCCTTTGACTTAGGTCTGGGAGCCTGCAGTATAGCAAGCTTTGAGTCAGCGGGGTGGATTCTGGCAGCATCAATCCGGAATCCAAGGAACTCTGTGGAGTTCACACCTATCTGGCATTTCTCTCTTTTAAGTTTTAACCCCGCTTCACGGAAGCGTTGGAGAACCGTTCTGAGACATTCTGCTAACATCTCAGCTGATTCTCCAGCTATTAGAACATAATCAAAGTAAGGACACACTCCTGGAATGTTTTTGAGTGTGCGTTCCATTACGCTTTGAAAAAGCCCTGGGGCGACACTCACCCCAAACTGCAGGCGACGAACCTTGAATGCCCCTCTATGGGTAACTATTATTTGTGCCTCTGCAGTGGCATCGTCCACAGTTGCTGATATGCTTGTGCCAGGTCCAGCTTAGCGAATAAGCGAATAAGCGACCTCCCTGTAGTGATGCCAGGATGTGGCTGACTACGGGGACTGAGTATGCATGCTGTTGAAGTGCCTTATTAATAGTGCACTTATAATCAGCGCAGATGCGCACCTCTCCATTAGATTTAACAGGTGTGACTATGGGGGTTTCCCACAAACCGCTGTCAACAGGTTGCAGCACTCCCTGCTGCACTAGCTTATCTAACTCTGCATCAATCTTGGGTTTTAAGGCAAAAGGCACTCTGCGAGGCTTGATCCTGATGGGGGTTACTGCTGGACCAAGGTGGAAGGCGATTGGTGCTCCTTTGTATTTGCCTAAGCTGGAGCTGAATACATCAGCAAACTCCTTGCACACAGCTGCTAAATCAGCTGTTTGAGTCCTGTTGATGCCAGTCACATGGATGCCCAGGGCATCAAACCAGTATAGGCCAATCAGGCTTGTGCGCTGGCCTTCGACTACCACGATGTTGAGGGAACCCTCAAACTCTTTGAATTTTACTTTCAATGTAGCTTCTCCTTTAACCACTACACGGGAATTTTGAAAGTCTGTCAACACTAGATTTGACGGCTTGAGTCTGACTCGTTTCCCACCATGTCTGCAGATGTAACTGAATGTTTTGTAAGAGATTATGGACAGGGCTGACCTGGTGTCCAATTCCATGGAACATGGAACTCCTTGTAGCCTGACTCTGAGTCGTAGCTTTTCTTTGAGGGGGCGATGGGCTCCTGTTCTAAGGATGTTCCTCCTCCCAGAGCAGAATCCTACCCTGTTTTGCCCCGGGGCCCAAGCCCCTGGGGAAGTCTTCAGGTGGAGCTTCCCTCTGGCGACCTTTACAGACGATGGCGATGTGCCTCTGTTTGCCATAGGCTCAACACACGGCCGTGCGAAATCTGCACTCTGATCGCTGGTGCCGTTCTCCGCAACCGGCACAGCTAGGGAAGAAAGCTGCCTTGTCAGATAGCCGCTGCTTTCTTCTTGGTAGCTTCTGCACCCGGTCAATCTCAACGTCCTCGTCCGGGTCGTCCATTCTCTCTGTGTCCTTGTGGTGAACAGCTGTCTGGCCGGGGGAAGTCTTTGGGGGTCGTAAAGCCTTTACTGCCCCACCTGTGGCCTCTTCTGCCATCACTTCTTTCAAAGCATCTTGGAACGTCAAGGTTTCTTTTGCAAACAGCTTCTGCTGTAAGTCTCTGCTTCTCAGGCCACATACCAGTCGGTCCCTGAGTCTGTCTTCCAGATCTGGAAATTCGCAGAGTCTGGATGCTTGTCTTAGGGCAGCCACAAATTCAGCTGCTGTCTCATCAGGCTGCTGATCTCTCTGCTCGAACATGTGCCTCCACGCTATGACAGATAGCCAGGGTTCGAAGTGTTCTTTGAGTCTTCTCTTCAAGTCAGCGTAGGTGACTGACTCTAAACTGGCTGGGGCAATCAGATTTTCTGCTATGTCAAAAGTCGCCTGACCGCATACGCATAGCAATGTAGCAGCTTTTAGACCGTCTTCCCTCTCCTGGTTTGCTCTTAGGTAATTTTCCAGCCTGGAGACATACGAGTTCCATTGCTCTGGGTGCGAAATGTCAAATTCAGATAGCTTGCCAACCTTGGCCATAGCTGACTGTCGCTAAGTCTTTCAATGCCTTATGCTGCTAAGGGCTTATGTACGAATCCTGGGGACGGATCCCGCAGGATGATGCCTCCAGCGTGGCTCGCTGGCAGGCAGAAGGGGGGAACACGGTTCCTACCAGGGCGTTGATGCCTGGTCTTACCCCTTAGTGACTTCTGACTCTTTCTTCCTTAGCAGCATATTCCACCTTCGTCGCCACTGTTGTATACTGGGATCGGTGAGGCATTGAAGAGACCGGAGTGAAAGTAACAGTTCGTTTATTCAATCAACACAGAAGCGGCTCTAACAGCCGCCTGACTCCTATTTATACGGACTGCCACTAGGCGGCAGCCAATGAGTTTAAAGCATACATTCCCGCCCAAAATACAGGCTTGCAATATATATATATATATATAGACAGTTAAGAATTTGAATTGAACATCTTTAGTTAACCGTTTATAACAGCCCTATGAAATTGGGTTAATACACAACAGGTAGATTGGGCTATAATTTCTTTTTGTGTGAAGACCGATGCAAAGAATGAATTAAAGCAGCTCTGCTTTCTCTCTGCTGCTTGTTACTTCTTTGCCTTCTTCTTTCTTTAGTGGACCAACTGTTTCCTTGATTTTTTTTCTTGTAATTTATATTTTTATTATCTTTGACTTTTGTTGCAAGTCTTTGTTCATTGTGAGCCTTTGCTTTCCTGACATCTTTGCAGATATCTGCTGATATTCTGCCTTAGTTATGTGACCCTCTTTCAATTTTTTGTACTTGTCCTTTTTGTCTTTGAGTTTATCAGAGAGATCTTGGTGCAGTCATGCTGTTTCTTGTTAGATTTCTTGTTTTTGTTTTTCAGTGATATTTCCTGGATTGGGCTTTTATGATCATATTTTTCAGAGTTTCCCAAGCTTCTTGAGTTTTTTTCCCCTTCAGGATTTTCATCCAAGGAATCTTTTCCAAGTTTTTTCGGAGTTTGTTAAAATCAGCTGCTTTAAAATCTAAGACTCTGGTATCATTATGTTCTATTGCTTCTGCTTGCATTATATTGAATTCCACTATGACATGGTCACTCTCACCCAAGGTTCCTGCAGTTTCAACTCGCTCTATCACTTCTTTTCTATTTTTGAGAATTAGGTCCAGTATGGCTGTCCCTCTAGTTCTCTAGTTGAGCCAGGTGTTTTCCAAAAACATTCTTCTCAGTTTTTGTGAGGTACAGCCTGTCCCTTGCCAAAAGTCCATCATGGAGGTAGTGCAGACCATAATTCCAGGAATCCAAAGTTCTTTGGCGACACCATCCCTTTTGCCAGTGGTTCACTTCTGGAATCCTTTGTTCTCTTACTGGATGTTGGCAGTACAGATGAAAAACTGTTACATCAACTGCTGCAATTATTTCAATAAATCTATATAATCTTGAAGACTGATCTCATTTTTTAAAAAAAGGTTATAAAATTAAAAGAGAAGAAAAGTAATCTTTTTATACTAAACCACTCAGAGGGGCAATTTCTAGTCTTCCAATGCTAAAAAGTAAAAAATTGGGCATATGTTTGAGAAATAAATTCAGAAGTCTAACAGAACATTTTTAGATTTGCTCTGCTATCTTAGAAAAATAATTCATTTTTACTGTTTATAGCTTAGTCTTTCACATTTAAAAACTAAAATTAATCATGTTTTTGGTAGGTTTTAACTTTTAAATAAATAGTAATGGAATAGAAGTTTCTGATAATAAATTTTCTTAGTTATATTTTATATAGGTTAGTCAGATTATTAGATACTAAATGACAGAATATCCTGTCCATACCTTTGCTATTGTTTCAATTATTTTAAGAATAAGTTGTTATGGGGATGATATTGGATATTTCCTAATCGAGAAATCATGTTGGTATGTTGTATCAATAATTTCCAGAAAAATAATATGGAGCTGAATTAAGCAAAAAGACATTTGTGACATTGTATTCTAAATAACTCCAGATTTAGTCAGGTAACTTAATCTATGTAGGATCTATAAGGCATAGGCTTTTCTTTGTTATTCTTGTTTTCAAGTTTGAATTGCCAAATTGCAGCTTTTTCTTTGATTTAGCCAGCCGTACTAGTAAGCCATACTACTAAGCTCCTTTTCAAATGTTTTTAATGGACATGATAAGTGAATTGTATTTATTAAAGTACATTTCATTTTGGAATAAAGTCAAATATGCTAGTTTTCAAAAATTTAGAACTAATTTTTTCTAAATTTATATTTAAAAATGAAGTAGTTTTAGCAAATTAGACTCTTAAAATAGCATCTTTTAAATAAATGACCCTGAAATGCCCCATTCTAGAATGGCAGGGCTTTATGCCTATTCTCCCTGATCCAAATGTCTGATTATTATAATATTTATGGTCTTGCTTCACCTAAGCCACTATCCCTTATGTTAATTTTTGTCACACAAATCAATCTGCTGTCAGCCCTTCCAGGTAAACCAGGCAGCAAGCATTGAACTAATTCTACTTTATTGTAAGGCTATGTTAACAAAATCTTGCAAATCTGAAGACACAAACTTCACACCACCATTTTTAATTGCTTGCTCCATTAGGGCAGATCCTTGTTAAGTTACTTTCTCTGAATATTAAGTCACTAGGGACTCCTGCCTCTCTTGTCTGATTGTTTCCTAGGCAGCATCTCTGCCCCTCATTTCTGAAGTTCATCTGTACAGTGTGCAAACAATGAAGATGAGAAGCCACAGAGGTGGCAATTTCCTTAAGGAGGGTGTTTCTCAGCAGCAGAATTTCACAAAGCTCCCCTTATGACCCTCACATGAATTTCACAATCCTGACTTCTATTACTCAATGCTCTTACTCTTACGTTATCCCAATAAACTGAGTCTGCAAATTAGATTTATACTGCAGTTAACTGCATGAGAATTTGAAACCATAAAGCCTGAAATGCGTAAAGCCTGACTTTGCAACTCTACCCACATATTTGGAGTAAGACCTTTTGAATGCACAGACAGCCCCTGGGCTAAGAACATCTAACTTAAAAGACAACCCCCTAGTTATGAACAGGGCTCCTGCTACAAATGGCAGATGGCTGCCTTGTTACAGTACTTAAAATGGCAGATGGCTGATTGGCAACATGATCCAACTCAAAATGGCAGATGAACCATTGAAGCTGTGCAGTTCTTTCATAAGTGTCACAAAGTAGAGTGTGTGCTTTTAATATAGCAGACAGCCTGTTTTCAGCAAATCATGAAGCATTGTAAAGCTTCAGTGCTTTATGCTTTTGGTCAGCGTAAAGGGAACAGAACTTGTTCTTAACCTACAGAGTGCCTGTATTGAGATTTAGTATGTATAATTAAATTGCAGTTCACGTTTTGCTAAGAACACATTGCTCCTGTAGAAATAGAATTGTGATTAAATACCTATTTGGCACAAATTCTAGATAAACATGAATTAAGATTAAGAAATAGGATAGTTCTAATGAAAAAGTTCTTCAGCAAACATTCTTAAGTTTGTGTCAAGAGTGAAACATGGGCAGCTATGTGCCTCTCCGTTTGAACTTTTCATTAGGGTAAGGGGGGGAGGTATTGACTACGAATGGATTAATTTGGAGAAACATCTGCAGTTCCACAAAGGCTTGTGAGAATCTGTAAACCTTTCAAGATCCTGTATCAACAGGTGTGAAGAAGAATGCCAATAGTTCCCATAACAAGAACTTGTTTACATGGTCTATGTGGAAGCCTGGGGTTTGAGCCAAGAAAGTCTTTGTTTAATACTGTGAACTGATGCTTTAGAAATTCAGAGATAGTTTTACCTCACCATTACCAAGCTATGTATTCAATAAACAGTAAGTTTTTCAGAATTGAATTGATCTTGGATTTTTATTTGGATATTCAAGCTGGATGTTGATATTAAACTAACTCTCCTACTTTGTAGCCTACCTGGGTTTCCCTCCCAGGAGTGCTGAATATTGTGAGAACTGCCATGGACAAGAAGACAGATGGATGGATACTGCAGGGGGAAGTTCCCCCCTCATGGTCGGTGACTATATTCCTGACGGGAGAGGCAGCTTTTTTTTTTTAATGTTTTCTTGATTTTTTTTACAATAGCAATCCTTAGTGCCTGGTGTAGAGCGTGTTGTCTTGGTTCATAAATTTAAAAAAAAAACACACAATCAATAGTAGTCAATTAACAATCAATAATAATTAATTTTTATACTTCCATAATTAGTATATTGATTAATAGTATATTTCTTTGATCTTCTCTTCTCCCAATAGTATTCTCCTTCTTCAACCTCAAACAAATATAATTGTTAATATTTTCAATGCATAAATGATTAAATATGAACATTTTTCTATGTTTGTACCAACAATAATAGCGTCCATATATGACATTTTTTTTCTTATCAACGTGTTATTTTTATAAAAATCATCTTATTGGTTCACGATATATATCCTATTTTCATAAATCTTGTTTAAGCTTAATTTCTCCTTAATATTCAAACAATTCTTATCAGTCATAATTTTCTCAGTATTTAACATCTAAATATCCAAATTTTCCATTTAAATACCTCATCCCAATGTTTTCATATTTCATATGTTATAAAAATACTATATTGCTTGTCTATCTTATGACATCTACCTATAACATTTTTTCTGATCTGTTTATGTTTCACTTACATTTGTAAAAGTTAATTTGTTAAATCACTATATATCCTTTTTTCAAAGTTCTTATTTAAGCTTAATTTCCCCTCAATATTTCAATCATTCCTTAATCCTAATTCTCTTCAAACTTAATTTATCTTTGAAATTCAAACTTTTCATACATACATCATCCCAATATTTTTACATTTTATATATTATCAAAAGTACTATATTACTTATATCTCTTATCCTTCTTATTATAAGTCCCCTTTATAGCCAAAGTTTTCTGTTCATTTAACCTTATTCAAACAAGTGTTTGCTCATGTAATACTCCATCTGGTAGGGCAAATCAAATCTTTTGAATCTGTCTCTGGCCTTCTTCTTTTGCCAAATGGCTTTCCAAATTGATATTTTCCGCTTGCCAGGAAGTTCTTGTATTTTTGTAAGTGTTGTTGGCAGTGGAGAAGACAGAGTACATAAAATATATGCTTTTTGTCTCCCAAACAATGATTCTCCTGGCTGTGTCCATTTTGTTAAGTCTTCTTTCTTATCCTCAGGTTTATTTTGACGTTGTAATGAATATGGTATCTTTTCCATTTTTGTTGTTATGTCCAAGTCTTGTAAGTTGTTTTCTGTTTGTATTAAATTATAATTCATTTATAAGTCATTTTTTTCTAGTTTATGTTCTATTATCTGATTTGTTTGTTCATTCTTTACCATTTTCTGAATATTTTTTGATTGTGGGTTTAGATTAGAAATGTGCTCATTTATGTCGTCAAAGTTGTGTTTAATCTCATGGATTAAAGCTAGAATAGAATAGAACAGAACAGAATAGAATAGAGCTGGAAGGGACCTTGGAGGTCTTCTAGTCCAGCCCCCTGCTCAAGCAGGAAAACCTATATCGTCTCAGACAGGTGAATGTCCAGTCTCCTCTTAAAAATCTCCAGTGATGGAGCGCCCACGATTTCTGGGGGTAAGTTGTTCCACTGGTTGATTGTCCTCACTGTCAGCAAGTTTCTCCTCAATTCCAGATTGTTTCTCTCTCTGATCAGTTTCCAACCATTGTTTCTTGTCCTTCCATCTGGTGCTTTGGTGAAAACCTGGCCCCCTCTGCCTTGTGGCAGCCCCTCAGATACTAGAACACTGCTATCATGTCTCCCCTATTTCTTCTTTTCTTTAGACTAGCCAAACCCAAGTCCTGTAGCCGTTTAGTCTCCAGGCCCCTGATCAACCTCCAAGGTTGCTCTTCTCTGAATTTTTTCCAAACTCTAAATATCTTTTTTGTGATATGGTGACCAAAATTGGCTGCAGTATTCCAGATGTGGTCTTACTAGGGCTTTATAAAGCGGTAATATTACTTTGCGTGATCTTGATTCTATGCCTCTGTTTTTACAACCCAGGATTACATTAGCTTTTTTGGTTGCTGCTGCACACTGCTGGCTCATAGTCAAATGATCGTCCACTAAGACTCCAAGGTCCCTCTCACAGTTACTGTTATTAAGCCAGGTCTCGCCCAATCTATATTTGTGCCTTTGGTTTTTCCTGCCTAAATGTAAGACTTTGCTTTTCTCCACGTTGAAACTCATTTTGTTGGATAAGGCCCATTGTTCAAGTTTGTCAAGATCTTTTTGTATCCTGAGCTTGTCTTCTGGGGTGTTGGCTACTCCTACCACTTTGGTGTCATCTGCGAATTTGATGAGTTCCCCTTCTATTCTCTTATCTAAGTCATTGATGAAGATGTTGAAGAGTACTGGGCCTAAGACAGAACCTTGTGGCACTCCACTGTTTACTTCTCTCCATGTGGATGTAGTGCCATTGAGGACTACTTGTTGAGTATGGTTTGTTAGCCAGCTACAGATCCATCTGGTGGTGATGTTCTCTATCCCACCTTTTCCTAGTTTACCAAGAAGTAAGTTGTGGTCTACCTTGTCAAATGCCTTATTGAACTCTAAGTATACTACATCCACTGCATTTCACTGGTCTACTAGTTTAGTCACTTTATCGAAGAATGAGATGAGATTCGTTTGGCATGATGTGTTTTTAACAAACCTGTGCTGGCTACTACTTATGACTTTGTTTGTTCTAGTTGTTCGCAGATCTGTTTTTTTATTATCTTTTCTAGGATCTTCCCAGGTATTGATGTTAAACTGATTGGTCTGTAGTTTCCAGGGTCTGTTTTTTTCCCTTTCTTGAAGATGGGAACCACATCAGCCCTTTTCCAATCCTCACGTACTTCAGGATTTATGAAAGATGTGATGCAATGGTTCTGAGATAACATCTGCCAGCTCTTGCAGAACTCTGGGATGTAGCCTGTCAGGTCCCAGTGATTTATATTCATCAAGGTTGGATAGGTGTTCCCTTACCATTTTCTTGCTTATTTTAATTTTTGTTTCTAGTATGTCTGTAAGGACCCACCTCAATTTACAACTTAAGAAGACAGAACTCTTGGAACGTCTCTTCCAACAGGAATCTTTATTAAGAGAAACTGACTGAAGGCATGCTAGACAGGATCTGAGGGGTTCCCCCCCCACCATTCAATGTTTTAAACTGTTCCCAAGCAGCCCCACTCCACATTTCTTCCGGCCGATTCAATCTGGCAGATATCTGGGTGTTAAGTCCATCAGATCCCAGGCGTTGCAATCTTCCCCCCCTTTTCCCTTGCTGCCAGTAAAAGGAGGCTTCATAGGGAGTGAGATGAAAGGCTGATGGCTGCATTGTTATGGTTAGTACTCTCGAAGGGAATCCACAGAGGTTGTTACTTTGTTGTTAATAGAGGAAATGCCAGTTATAAACACCCATGCTTACCCCCTTGGTAGTATGACAGAATCCAGAAGAGAGTAAGAATTGGTTTTTTCTCAGAGTAGGTAGCTAGAAATAAAATATAATTGGATTCTGACATCCGGCTCCCCTTAAAAATAAGAGAGATCCACCTGTAGAGAAAACAAAACAGGTATAAAAGTTAGTCTGGCTTGTTAGGATACTCTGTATGAAATTTCTTTAATAGCTTCGGGGCTCTGATATGACGTTTATGGACCCACTCGTTTTGAGAGGCAGGGAAGTGTTTCCATGCTACTAGGTATTGAGTTGTCCCATGATATTTTCTAGAGTCCAGGATTTCCTTTATTTTGAAGTGTTGTTCTCCTTCCACCATGATTGGGGTTGGTGGGGGGGGGATTTTTGGCCGTAAGGGCGACTGTTGTTCTCTTTTCAGCAAACTGCAGTGGAAAATTGGGTGTATTTGCCTAAGATTTTTGGGTAATTCTAATTCTACTGTTACTGGGTTTGTGATTCTTTTAATTGGAAAAGGCCCTATATATTTTGGTCCAAGTTTTTTACAGGGTTGTAGGGATTTTAGGTATTTTGTAGACAAGTACACCATTTCTCCTATAATGAATGGTGTGGGCTCCACCCTTTTCTTATCTGCTTGTGCTTGGTATGCTTGCCTAGCTTCATCTAGGGCTTTTCTAACTATTGGCCAGGTGTTTTGTAATTGTTCCATCCATTCTTTCAGTGATGGGATTGCCGGTTCGTTTGGGGTTAGTTCTGGCATGCGGTTGAAACTTTGACCGGTAGCTATTTGAAAAGGAGTGTAACCTGTGCTGGAGTGGACTGCATTATTGTAGGCAACTTCTGCGAAAGGGAGTAGGTCCATCCAATCCGACTGCTGGAAATTAAGAAAATATCTTAAATATTGCTCAAGTACTGAGTTAGATTTTTCCGATTGACCATTTCCTTGAGGATGATGGCTAGATGTCAGTCCCTGGGTGGTCCCTAAAAGGGATAGAAATTCCTTCCAAAATGCAGACGTAAATTGCACTCCCCTATCAGATATGATGCCGTGGGGTGCCCCATGCAATCTGTAAATATGCTGCACGAAAAGTTTCACTAAAGCTTTTGCGGTGGGAATCTTTTGGCAAGGGATAAAGTGCACCTGTTTGGAAAACAAGTTGCTTTCTGGTAATTCCACTATAAAATCCATGTCTATTTCCCTCAAGGGGGCTGAGGGACTTGCCACTGTTTGTAACAGTCCAGGCGATTTCCCTTGCAACCTTTTTGCAGTTGCACACTTTGGGCAGCTGGCCACGTAACTTTCTATGTCTTTTTTCATGAATGGCCACCAAAATTGCCGTTTAATTAAGTGCAATGTTTTTACAAATCCAAAATGCCCTGCTGGTTTTGTGTCGTGGCAAAGCTGCATGAATGTGATCCTTTGGGTGGTCGGTATATATAACTTCTCCCCCACCCAAGGCAGTTCGTCTTTCATTGTGCACACGTGTTTATTTTTCTGGAACCATTCATCTGTTTCCAAACTTTTCCGGAATTCAATTCCAGTCTGGCTACCCAGCTGTGGTTTTAATTTAGCTTGGGCTCTGGTAGTCACTGGCGCTGCCAGTTGTGATTCTCCCATAATCGGTTTAGAGTCAGTGGCTCGCGTGCTGTTATATTGGGGCATGCGAGATAATGCATCCGCCAGAAAGTTCTTTCCCCCCGGCAAATGCTTGAGCTTAAAATTGAATTGGTGAAAATGCTGGGACCAGCGGGCTTGCTTGGGGTTGAGCTTCCTGGGTGTTTTCAAGGCTTCCAAATTTTTGTGGTCTGTCCACACCTGGAAAGGGATTTTATTGCCTTCAAGGAATTGGCGCCATGTAAGTAATGACCAACGTATCCCATATGCCTCTTTCTCCCATATGGGACAGCGCTGTTCCGTTTCGGTGAGTTTCCTGGATGTATACGTGCAGGGTTGCAATACCCCTTCATCATTTTCTTGTAATAGTACAGCCCCCACTGCCACATCACTTGCATCCACCTGTATTACGAAGGGTTTGTCCACGTCTGGGTGCCTCAGTACTGGTTCGGCAGAAAAGAGTCTCTTTAATCTCTCAAATGCCGCTTGGCATTCCATTGTCCATTTTAGTGGCTGGCTAGGTTTCACTGAGGATTCTCCCTTTGTTTTTAGTAAGTTCGTGAGGGGCAGGGCTATTTGGGCAAATGAGGGGATGAATTGGCGGTAAAAGTTTGCGAACCCCAGGAAACTTTGCAGTTGCTTTCTTGTGCGAGGTGGTGCCCATTCTAATACTGCCCTGACCTTCTCTGGGTCCATTTCAATGCCCTGTGGGGATATGCGATAACCTAGGTAGTCTATTCTTTCCTGGTGGAATTCGCCTTTTGATAATTTGGCATATAGGTGGGCGGCTCGCAGTTTCTTTAAAACCGCTCTGAGTAGGTTGACATGTTCCTCTTTTGATTCGGTGAAGATAAGGATGTCGTCTAAATAAACCAGGACCCCCTTAAATAGGTGCTCCCTTAGTTCCTCATTGATTAATTGCATAAATACTGCGGGGGGGCCTTGTAATCCAAATGGCAAAACTTTGAATTGGTAGCATCCCATTGGGCAGTTAAATGCAGTTTTCCATTCATCCCTTAATTCTCACGCGGTAATACGCTTCCCTTAGATCTAGTTTAGTAAAAAATATTCCTTTCGAGAGGTGTGATAACATGTCCTTCATGAGGGGTAGGGGGTATAGGTTGCTTTCACTGATTGTATTCAATAGGCGGTAGTCCACGCATAAGCGTAAAGAGCCGTCCTTCTTCTCTCTAAAGAGGACCGGAGCGGCCACCTTAGGCTTGGCTGGTTCAATGAACCCCCTTTCTTGTTTTTTCTTTATGAATCTTTCCATTTCCTCCTTCTCCTTTGGGCTCATGGAGTATAATCTGGGCTTCAGGAGTTTTGCCCCGGGCTTGAATTCTATGGCACAGTCCGTGGGTCGGTGGGGGGGAAGCTCATTCGCCCTCTCCTCGCTGAAAACCTCAGCAAGATCTCTGTATTCCTCTGGTATTTCTGGTAGCCCCTTTTCTTCTCCCATGGATGCTTTTTCCGTTCTTAATTTTGGTAGATCCCCTTGGGGTTTTAGGTCCGTAGGGTCCCCTTTCGGGAAATTGATTTCTGCCATCCTCCAATTTACCCAGGGGTTCCGTTTTGTTAACCATTCCAGCCCTAGGATCATTGGGCACTACAAACGTTATGTCTTCCTCATGATTTCCCAGGGATAGGTGGACTGGTAACGTGGCTAGGGTAGCTGGCACCCCCCACCTGCTATGGACCCATCTAACTGGCCAAATGAGATTGGTTGTTCCAGCCTCCTCACCGGAGTGCCCAAATTTCCCACTAGCGTCGGGCTAATGAGGCAGCGGGTGCAGCCAGAGTCTATTAAGGCTTTCACTTTGACAGCTTCAGGCATGGAGGGGGCTAATATAGTTACTGTCTTCAGGATGGGTGGGATGGATCCACTTACCAGGGGTTCACCCTCCGAGCTGTCGTCTGGGGCGTCCACCAGTCCTGCGGTGTAGGCTGGAGTTCTTTCCCCAAGATGGGCGGAGGTAGGGGATTCCACAGCCTCTATCACTCATGGCAGATTTTTTTGACTTAGCTGGGGACTTCCCAGATTTGCTGGCCGGTGATCTGTCAGGGTTGTGCTGGGGGGCTTTCGAGCGGCATTCTACAGCCCGATGCCCTTCTCTACTGCATTTGAAACAGCCCATTGGCTTCTTGATCATAGCCGATGGCTTTGCTGGTTCGCGCATCGGCTCAGGCGGTGAGCGGCTCCATTGTTTTCCTCGGCGGTGCCTCTTCAGTAGGTCGATCTCTGCTTCCTCTGCCAGGACGTACCATTCGTCGAGTTGGTGTGGGTCCCCCCGGGGCAGGCAAGCGTCATATAGGTCGTAATTTAGGCTGTCTTTGAAATGGCTAAGGAGGATGTCTTCCGGCCAGTTCAGCTTGCTGGCAATAGTTCGGAATTCTTGCGTATATTCGGCTACTGGCCGTCTGCCTTGTCTCATTGTTTTGATCCTTTCACGAGCTTTGCGATCAGCCAGGGGGTCCTCAATTTGCCTTCTCAGAGAGGACATGAAACGGTTGAAGTCGTTGAGCTCTGGGGCATCGGAGTCGTGCAAATTCACCACCCAATCTGTGGCCGGTCCGTCCAGAACGGATTGCACGATCCGGATATGGGCTTTGTCGCTAGGGATGTGCCGCCCGTGTTCCTCTATGTAGCTGAGGACTTGGGTTAGGAAAAATCCCAAGCGTGTCGGCTCCCCCTTGAATTTCACGTCCAGCGGCGGGGGTCTTTGAATGGATTGGCACCTTCTTCGGCGGTGGTATTGTCTTCCATCCGGATCGCCATCTGCGGGTCAGCGGGGAGTGAGGACTACTGGATCAGCAGATGTCCCCGGGGCTGCAGGTTCCAATTCCCCCTCAGTGTCTCTCCAGTTGTGGCTCCAGGAGTTGGTGCGGCCATGGGGCTCAGGATTCTCCTCTCCTAGAGAGCCGAGGGTTCTCTTCATCAGGTCGATAGCTTTCTCCAGGATCCAGTTCGAGTGCTGTGCCCAGCTTCTTTCATCTTCGCTTGTGTGCAGGGACTTCTCCATCTCCTGCTTCCATCCTGGTTGGTTGGCCCCCCGTCTCAGGGTCACCTTTCTTGATTTCTTTTCCCACTCGCCTTTCTTTCCAACGCCCATTGACCACCGAGGTTTGTGGTTATGTGTCTCCACCACCTCTTCTCCTGATGAATCTGACCCTTCAGATCCGGACGTTTGGCAGGTTTTCAGTCGGGGCAACGGCTCCCTCTCTGGGGGGCTTTCCCTCTTCCCCGCTTCGTCTGACATGGTATTTTTTGCAAAGTCCCCCGGCAAGATTCTTCCTTCCAGGTTGACCAATTTTGCAGATCCTGTCTAATGTAAGGACCCACCTCAATTTACATCTTAAGAAGACAGAACTCTTGGAACGTCTCTTCCAACAGGAATCTTTATTAAGAGAAACTGACTGAAGGCATGCTGGACAGGTCCCCCCCCCCATTCAATATTTTAAAGTGTTCCCAAGCAGTCCCACTCCACATTTCTTCTGGGCGATTCAATCTGGCAGATGTCTGGGTGTTAAGTCCATCAGATCCCAGGCGTTGCAATCTTCCCCCTTTTCCCTCGCTGCCGGTAAAAGGAGGCTTCATAGGGAGTGAGATGAAAGGCTGATGGCCGCATTGTTATGGTTAGTACTCTCGAAGGGAATCCACAGAGGTTGTTACTTTGTAGTTAATAGAGGAAATGCCAGTTATAAACAGCCATGCTTACCCCCTCCCCCTTGGTAGTATGACAGAATCCAGAAGAGAGTAAGAATTGGTTTTTTCTCAGAGTAGGTAGCTAGAAATAAAATATAATTGGATTCTGACAATGTCTTTTGCAGTGGTTTTTTTGGTGTGTTGGGCTATAGTTTCTTTTTGTGTGAAGACTGACACAAAGTATGAGTTAAGCAGCTCTGCTTTTTCCCTGTTGTCTGTAATTTCCTTGCCATCTTCTCTCTTTAGTGGGCCTACAGTTTCCTTGATTTTTTTCTTGTTGTTAATATGTTGGAAGAAGCTTTTTTTTTATTGTCCTTGATTTCTGTTGCTAGTCTTTGTTCGTTCTGAGCCTTTGCTTTCCTGACTTCATGTTTGCATGTTCTGGCTGTCTGCTGATAATTGGCTTTAGTTATGTGCCCCTCTTTCCATTTTTTGTATTTGTCCTTTTTGTCATTTAGTTTGTTAGAGAGTTATTTGTGCAGCCATGCTGGTTTCTTCTTGGATTTCTTGTTTTTTTTCCCCTCAGTGGTATTGTGTTGGTCTGGGCTTTTGTGATCACAATTTTCAGGGTTTCTCATACTTCCTGGGTTGTTTTCCCCTTTAGGATTTTCATCCATGGGATTTTTCCTAGGTTCTTTCTGAGTTTGTTAAAGTCGGCTCTTTTGAATTTTAGGACATTGGTTGGATTGTTTTCTATTGCTGGTGTTTGCATTATATTAAATTCTAGTATGACGTAGTCAATTTCGCCCAAGGTTCCGGTAATTTCGATTCCCTCTATCACTTCTTCTCTGTTTGTAAGGATTAAGTCCAGTATAGCTTTACGTCTAGTTCCCTCCTCCACCTTTTGGATGACAGTATCTATTCTTTTCTTTGTTCCCAGCAGCTGTCTTCTTAAAGGTTATTAGAGTTCAAGGGAACAGATTTTTCGTTGTTTCTGGGTGTTGTTGTTAATGTGCTATGTTGTAATTCTTCACTAGGTGTCAGTTGTTTGTTTTCCAGCTTTTTAAGAGCAGAAATTGTTCTTATTGGGTTTTTTTTATAATTTTATCGAAACCCTTTAGAGTATAATCTTAGCAGTTTTTTTAGTTTCTGTATTTAGCCAAATTGTAGTATTTTAAATTTGATTTTGGTATGTTTCTTTCCCCCTTAAAAGTTAATTCGCTGCTTCCGTCTATGGGGGAGTGGGGGTGTAGTCCCCTCCCTTCACTTTCGGAGGTTTTATTACTTTGGGGATCTTTCCCAGGGACTTAATTACAGAGTAGAAGAGAGAAGATCAATACTCTCACCAATTCCAAGCACGCTTTCACCGTTGTTTTGGCTCGTGCTCTTGGACTTCGGCTGCAAGTAGCTTGGGCTAGACGCTGATGTGCAGCTAGCCTTTCTCCTGTCGGGTCAGAGGGCTTCCCCAGATCAAATGGAATGACAGCTGTCATTCCGTGATCAACAAGGCACCCCTCTTTCTTTGCCGCCTCTTTGGGGCGACTTCAAACCCATTTAGGGTCCTCCGGCAGGACGAAATCAGCCGTGGGGAGCGGAGCTCCGCAATCCTGCAGCCGTGCACTACAGTGAAAAAACCAGAACTCGGGGAGAGGCAGCTTTGTTGACTGGGGCTCACCCAAAGCAGAAAGCTGGGTCCTTAGAGCCACCACGAATTACTGAGGTGGAGTTGGATTTGATGGATTACCAACAGCATACTTGTCAAGATAACTGACCTCATCGGGCCATAGAAAGATGCCTGGCTTGGCATGGAACAAGGGTAATGTCCCAGGGACCAGAAGGGAAAGACCACCTCTGGGAAGGGAGCATGTTTCCAGTGTGGAAAGGAGGGACACTGAGCCGCGGATTGCCCTGCATTAACCCCAATGCCAGCACGTCGCCCTCCAACCAAATCCAAGCCAAAGCATCCAGAGCCAAATTCCAGAGAAAGAATGAAAGTGGCTCAACAGGTCATGGAGGTATCCTCCCCCTCCGGAGAAGGGAGAGAACTCCAACCCCTGAGAAACCTGGCCTGGTTTTCTATGTGAGTGAAGTGAAAGGGAAGATGACCCAATGGTAAGTGGTCCTATTTCCCTGATGACTACTAAAGTAGAACTGTTTGTATCTTCCTCAGGAGTAAGGGAAAACATCACCGACCTATTGGACTCAGAGTGCACTACATGTGTGATAAGCTTGCCTACGGTTGAAAAAGTGGAACTGCGGCTCAGAAAGTTGAGATAACCCATGAAGTTCGAGCAGTTAGATGAGTCCCTTACGGGAGATGAAACTGCCATTTATTTCACTGAGCCAGTGACTATAAAGTTTGGCAATCATACTGAAATCATTCAGTTTTAGCTCCTGGAATGGCTGAAAGTATTATTTTAGGATAGGTTGGCTGAAGAAACGGAACCCCCTAATAGCTTGGAATAATAACAAGTGGCAATTAAGGAACAAAGTGGTGAATCAAAAAAAGGCGCAGGAGGAGCCGGCTGCTTGCTACATGCCTATGGCTGAGAAATCGAAAGTGGCTTCTGTCGATACACAAAAGGCCGACAGACAGTTAGAATACAGTGTGCCTGCAGAATACAGAGATTTAATAGAAGTTTTTAGTGAAAAGGAATTGGATGTACTCCCACCTCATCGGCCATCAGATTGTGCCATTGAGATAGTCCCAGGGACTAAGTTTCCTAAGCCGAAGATGTATGCTATGACACCTAAAGAAATGGAAGAGCTTCGAGGATTTCTAGAAAAAAACTTGGCTCATGGTTTTATTCAACCTGCAAAATAAAAAATGGCTGCCCCCTTTTTGTTCAGAGAGAAAAAGGATGGGGGTCTTAGAATGTGTATTGATTATAAAATCTGAATGCTATATCAGTGGAAAATATGTACCCTGTCTCCCTTATGAAAGACAGGTTACTTGTGCAAATGGAATTTTTTTACAAAATTAGATTTATTATCAAGTAAGGATTAAAGAAGGGGATGAGTGGAAAACTGTCTTTATAGTGTTATCAATTCAAAGTGATGCCATTCAGACTATAAGGAGCACCTACAGTATTTATGCAGTTGATAAATGAGGTGCTACTTGATTATCTGTATAAGGGGGTGCTAATCTATTTAAATATTTTGATATATACTGAAACAATGGAAGAACATATAAAATTAGTTAGAGCAGTGTTAGAAAAGTTGTTAGATAACCAATTGTATACAAATTTGTCCAAATGTGATTTTTCACAAAACCAGTTTACACTTCTTGGAGTACTGTGTTTCTGCAAGGGGCAAAGAAATGGATCCAGGGAAAGTAAAGGCCACATTGGAGTGGGAAGCTCCCCGGACCCGAAGGCAGTTGCAAAGTTTTCTGTGATTTGCAAATTTTTACAGACAATTCCCAATTTTGTGCTGATTGCGTTGCCCATAACAAGTTTGTTAAAAACCAGAAAAGGGACTACGGCCAAACCCAGTCAGCCCTTAGGTTGGACGCTTGACTGTCAGGCAGCCTTTGGAACCCTCAAAAGACTTTTTGCAGTAGAACCATTGTTAAAACACCCAAATCCAGAAAGACCATTCGTAATTCAAGCAAATGTTAGTGATGTGGCAATGGGGCAGTATTGCTACAAAAAAATGAGAATATACTTCTCAAAAACTTTCAGATACTGATAGAAGGTGGGCTATATGGGAAAAGAAGCTTTTGCTGTCCATTGGCTCTCCTAATATGGAGGCAATTCTTAGAGGGTAATAAAATCCCCTTTGATGGGTGGACAGATCATAAGAATCTAGAGGCTTTAAAGTCCCCAAAGAAATTATCTCCTAAACAAGTCAGGTGGGCTCAATATTTTAATTGATTTAATTTTAGTTACATACCAGGAGGGAAAAGTTTTTTGGCTGATGCTCTTTCATG
Organism: Azemiops feae; assembly: GCA_023970755.1. NCBI lineage: Eukaryota > Metazoa > Chordata > Lepidosauria > Squamata > Viperidae > Azemiops > Azemiops feae. The sequence goes on from JALGBA010000593.1 coordinate 241,623, forward strand.
CATGCCCTAATACAAAAGTACCAAGGAAAAAGTGGTGAACTCTATAATCCCTTCCAGTCAACTTGCCGCACCAGCTTGGGGTTCCGTGCAGGGGAAAACCACCCAGGTTAGCATTAGATCCCCTGAGGTAGAAATTTAAGGAGGCATTGGAACAAGATCATTGGTTTCAGGACCATAAAAATGATCTTATAGTGAAACCTTAATATTAAGCCAAGCAAAATCAGCTGGTCATTTTGGGTTTGTAAAAACCCTTCATCTTGTGAAAAGACAGTTTTGGTGGACAAAAGTGAAAAAAGATATAAAAGAATATGTGGCTAGTTGCTCAGTTTGTGCTTCAATGAAGAAGTTGCCTGAGAAAACTCCAGGTTTGTTACAATCAGTGGCCGACCTTAAAAGACCCTGGGAAGAAACAGCTATGGATTTCATAGTAGAATTACCAGAGAGTGTTAGGAATACTATAATATGGGCAATTGATTTGTTTTCAAAACAAGCAAACTTTGTAGCTTGTCCAAAGCTTCCCTCAGCTAAGAAGTTAGCCAAAATGTTTGTGCAACATATTTACAGACTGCATGGAGTCCCAAAAAGGATCATCTCAGACAGAGGGGTGCAGTTCACAGCAAAATTTTGGAGAGAGTTCATTAAATCAATAGGATTATCATAAGGACTCGGTTCCGGTTTTCATCAGAGTACTAATGGTGCAGCTGAAAGAGCTAATGCAATGATAGAACAATATATAAGATGTTGTGTAAATTATCCACAAAATGATTGGGCTGATTTGTTGCTGTTTGCTGAAGTGGCATACAATAATATGGTACACAGCAGCACTGGATTTACACCTTTCCAAGTGACCTCTGGGATCGAATATGTGGCTGTTCCTGAGATCCCTCAAGACATCACATCATCCACAACCTTAACTGAGTGGATGGATAACATAAAAAGCTCATGGCCAGGGGTACACAAAACTCTAGAACAGACACAAAAAAGTAAAAAAAAAACCCAGGCAGACAAGAAACGAGGTACTCGAAAGGTATTTAAAGTAGGTGATAAAGTATATTTGTCCATGAAATATTTAAACCTCAAAATAACCTGTAAGAAACAAGGTCCTAAATATATAGATCCTTTTACTACCATGTTTCCCTGAAAATAAGACCCAGTCTTATATTTCTTTTGCCTCCAAAAGAGACAGTAGGTCTTATTTTGGGGGGATGTCTTATTTTTTCCCTGACACCTGCCTTGCCTCACGGCGGTAGCACCAACAACCCCATCCAGCAGGAGCCTGCGTGGCCGCTGGACCACTTCTGCAGCCACTCGGGGCAGGAGGCCATGTGTTGTCACCATGAGGCAAGCCACTTGAGCAGGGGGTGGAGCTGCCCCAAGCACCCCATAAGTGTCCAAACACTTTTCACTCAGAGGAAGACTGGAAGCTTCGTCTGCTTGTAAATAGGGCACTTAGATGGAGCGAATTGCTTGGTTTCTAAGCGCCCCATTCACAAGCAGATGAAGCTTCCAGTCTCCTTCTGGATGAAAAGTGCATAGCACATCTGGATCACCTGCCTCATCCCACTTCTGTCTCTGTGCTTGGACTTACCTGCGCTGTGCCAAGGGACTGGTGGGCTGCAGCTGCTGCTGGACACCATCAGCCCCCACGTGCTTGCTGCCGCTTGTGCTGGCCATGCCCACTCCCCAGGCTTATTTTTGGGATAGAGCTTATATTAGGCCCACCCCAGAAAATCAGGCTAGGGCTTAACTTTGGGGTGGACCTTATTTTCAAGGAAACTTGGTATCATAGGAGTCATCAACCCAGTTACAGTAAAATTACAATTGCCAAGAGATTTTAGAAGGATACACCCAGTGTTTCATTGTAGCTTATTGAAGCCAGTACAAGGATCAAAAGTGAGGCCAATTGAAAAATCACCTCCACTTCCAATTTTAGTTAAGGGAGAAAGGCATCGTGAAATTGAAGAAATTTTAGATTCTAGATATCATAGGGGAAAGTTACAATATTGAGTAAAGTGGAAAGGATATCCCCTAGCAGATGCACAATGGGTGGCAGCTACAAATGTTAGGGCAGCTAAACTAATAAAGAAATTCCATTCCAAATACCCTAACCGACCCCACCGAAAAGGAGGAGATTGTACATGGGATATTGATTAATGTCTATATGTCTATGTGTTTATTTGTTTTACCCTTCAATATCCATTCTTCTTTCGAGGGGGCAGCATGTCAAGAGTGAAACATGGGCAGCTACATGCCTCTCCATTTCAACTTGTCATTAGGGTAAGGGGGGAGGTATTGACTATGAATGGGTTAATTTGGAGAAACGAAACTTCTGCCAGTTTCACGGAGGCTTGTGTTGTGGTTCCTCGACTGCCAGCAGATCCGCAGCCGAGTCAGATGAATCGAATGAAGGGGAAGGGGCGCCTGGGTTCACATCGGAGTCTGCAGAAAGCTCTGAGGAGCAAGAAGACTCAGAGCCAGATGCGGAGCCGGGCCCATCTACTTACACTCAGGCAGAGAGACAGCTGTGTTGGGGGTCTGAACTGAGCGAAGAGGAGGAACAGCTGAGGCCTGTCCCAGATGCATGTATGCACAGAGAGGAGAGGCGAGCAGGACAACGGAGGGCGGTAGGGTAGCCTCTAAGAAGCCACGCCCTGGCTGGATTATAAAGAGGAAAGGTGTGGGAGGCACCAGTTCCCACAGGCAACTGTTCATGCTATGGTATCTTGTTACTCTGTTGGATTTCTTTTGCCAGAATTCTTTGCCAGAATTCTTTGCCAGGTTTGTCAGCTTTCTTTGTGTTTGGGTTGAATAGCTAATTGAGCCTTCCTGCTGGGAACTCAGAGACTTTGTACTTATCTCAGCCAAGTGGGAGCAGAGACTGCTACTGTTTGTTTCAACATCTAAAGATTGGTTATCTGGAGTTTATTCCATAAACACCTTGTTAAAATAAAAAGGGGGGTTACTCATGAGTTCCTGCCTTGCTCGTGCCTTGTTAACTGAAAAGGGGTTTTTCCTCACGTGTAAGCTATTGAGTAGCACTCACGAAGGCTGGGTCAGAACAGCTTGTGAGAGTCTGGAAAATTTTCAAGGTTGTATCACCAGGTGTGAAGAAGAACGCCGATAGTTCCCATAACAGGAGAATTTGTTTACATGGTCTACGTGGAAGCTGGGGGTTGAGCTGAGAAAGTCATTGCTTAATACTGTGAACTGATGCTTTAGAAATTCAGAGTTAATTTTACCTCGCCATTACCACACTACAGGTAGTCCTCAAGTTATGAACGTAATGGAACCTGCCCATTCCATTTGCAACTCGAGGATTCGTAGGAGTGAATCTCGTACTTTGAATGCGAATCACTCCCAGCTTTCGCCCACACCCACGCTAATTTAATGCGTGGGTGAATGCGTGGCTCGTTAAGTGAACACAAGGTATCTCGGTAGGGAAGGCCATGGGGGGGGGGGCTAGTAATAGAACATGCCATCTGCTTCAGACCATCCAAGCCACCCCCCACTGAGATACCTCATACTCCCTGCCCTGGGGTCCCCACAATTGCTCCCCCACCCAATCCTGCCGCACCAGGTCACTTGTGAAGATCTATCTCCTCTCCAGCTCTGTTTCTTTCTCTGTTCCTGGCAAGAGCAGAGAGAGGCCTCCAGGGCCCAGAACGGACCTCCGGAAGCACATGGCCGCCCCCCGCCACCTTTGTTCTGGGCCTCCAAGGCCCGGAAGAGGCCTCAGAGGCCCAGAATGGACCTCCGGAAGCATGCAAAAGCCTCCCCCCGCCTCCATTCTGGGCCTTGGAGGCCTGGAGGAGGCCTTGGAGGCCCAAAATGGACCTCCAGAAGCACGTGGCTGTCACCCCTGGCCTCCGTTCTGGCCTTGGAGGCCTGGAGGAGGCCTCCAAGGCCCAGAATGGACCTCCAGAGGCCCATAGAAGAATCTCCCGGCCAACTTTCCAGGCAGCAATGGCCCGGAAAAGGCCTCTGATGCCTGGAATGAGCCTCCAGAGGTCCATGGAAGCATCCCCCAACATCTTTTCTGGGCAGCAGTGGCCTGGAAAAGACCTCCGATGCCCAGATCAGGCCTCTGGAGGTGCACGGAAGCATCCCCTGGCCTCCTTTTCAGGTGGCAGCAGCCTGGAAAAGGCCTCTGACACCCGGATTGAGCCTCCAGAGGTCTGTGTAAGCGTCCCTGGCCTCCTTTCTGGGCAGGCCCAGGAAAGACCTCTGATGCCCGGATCAGGCCTCTGGAGGCATGCAGAAGCCACCCCCAGCTTCGGTTCCATTCTCTGTTACAGAGAACAGAGGCCTAAAGTATCGTGAGATCACATGAGATCAGTAGTGTGAGATCTTGCGCCACTGATCTCGCATGATCTTGCATTACTTTAGGCCTCCATTCTCTGCAAACGCACTGAAGGCCTAGAGCAGCCAAGAAAGTGAAGGATCTTGATCTTCGCAAAGTGAGTATCCAAGGCCTAGTGCCCTGGGAGACCCGGGGCTGGGGGGGAGGGAGGGGATATCCAGGGTGAATGTTGCAGTTGCACTGCGATCATTCGTAAGGATGAATGACTGCCGTGGTGCGGCAACATTCATAATTTCAGGACTTTTTCATAAACACTAGGGGGCACTTATCGCATAACTTCGAACGTTCGCTAAGGGAATGTTCGTAACCCGGGGATTACCTGTATGTATTGAATAAACAGTACGTTTTTCAGAATTGAATTGATCCTGGATTTTTATTTGGATATTCAAGCTGGATGTTGACAGATTGATTTTCTGACTATTTCAGTGTAAAGAATTTAAGCCAAATATATAGAATTGGCAAAACAAAATACTTGTTAAGTACTAATAGCTAAATTTAAAGTCACTACACTCAGAAGAGTGTGAGTTCCAGTGTCCTCAAAATGCTTGGTCCAAAATCCCTTAGGACCAAATGAAAAATTTCATTGAGCAATTATTTTAATATATGATTTGTCATTTGTCACTGTGTTATTGAGAAGGCAGCAGCCAACCTGTCATCCTCCAAGTAATTTATGTTAACCTAAGGGATGCTCTTATGGTTTCAATTAAAGTCATATTCATATTATTATTTTACATCCACACTTACTCAAGTTTTATATTATAGTGCTAAAAAGTGTTTTTCTTATTTTTTCTTATAGGTTGCTTTTGATTTCAGTGACATTGCTCTCCATTTATTCAATAAATCTCTTGTTAGCATGTGCAAAGGAAACAGGTAATTCCTAAAACTTTATATTATTTTACTACCAAGGAATAACAAAGAGATAATGAATATGGTAAATAAAAGCCTAAATCTTCCATCCTACTTTGCTTTGCTTTATTAATTCTAAAAGAAATTAATATGTTTTGTTAAACCAAGAAAAAAATAGAACCATTTTTTGTTTTATTAAACTAAAAAAGTATATACTGCCAGTTCAAATATGATCTTAATAAGATAATGAGATTTAACCCAGTATATGAAAATGTATTTTTTAAAAATGAAGGGAAAATAAATTTTAAAAACTTGATCAAATTGTTGAAATTACTGTTGACAAAAAGAGCAAGTTATGCAGGGGTATATCATCAAAACAGAGTGAGAAATGAAACAGTAACCCTGAGAACATTGGAAATATGAATTAATCCATTTTGCTAAAATAATGAGAGAGAAGGAGAGGGAGAGGACGTTCTATAGCAGAGGTGGGAAACTATGGCCTCTTTATGACATGCTGGCTCAGGAATTCTGGGAGCTGATGTCCACAAGTCATACAAGGGCCATAGTTCCCCACCCCTGTTTTATAGGAAACAGGACAATATATGATTTACAACGAGGCATACAAGTCAGTGAGAAGTAAATTCAGTGCAATTTCTCTTCCCTTGTGTGTACTGAACACTATCACATAGCATCATGATAAAGGTATGTGCAAAATGGCTTGATTTGTAAGTAAGGAAAGGAAACCTCTTGCTGCAGGTCAGTCCTTTACAGACTTCAGTCCTGTTTAGTGAGACAATGGAGCCAGCATGATGCTAGCATTCAACTCTATGTTGAATACAATATAAAGGTACAATTCCCAAATTTTCTACTTAATACACCTCTGAATAATATGAGCTCCTGCTTATCAGCAAAAAGAGTTCAGTATAATAATTAAAAGGATTGCATGCCAGCACCATAAACATTCTAAAGACCTGATCGCTGCCTGAATTATCTATTTGTCATCTTTTCAATGACATCTCATTTTTTTCAAAAAGTCAAAAATATGGTGGACTTAAAATACTCTAGATTTAACTCACCATTTTTTTTATTTGATAGAATTTATATGTTCAGTTGATCATCTTACAAAACATATACAACATATACAATACAATCACATAACTGGTTATGCTGATAGAAAAACAAAAAGATATTTTAGTTGGAGATGCTTCATCTGGTCAGGATATACTGTAATACCTTTTTAAGATCTTGCTGTTTATAGGTACTGAAGGTACTGTAATGGAAAAGAAGGAGGATGGATGTCTTAGCTGTTCTCCATTTCTATCATCATCATTCTCTATGAATGGAAGAAAGTCTACAATAGGAACATTTCTAATTTTTGTTGTCGATGGCATCAAGGATTATGACAAAAGGAATGATTATGATTACATCCGTTCTTCTTGTCATTTGTAGTTGATTAGAATGTTGGGATAGTTGCTGAAGTATAGCTGTAACTCCAAGAAATTTGCAATAGGGTGAAGGCCATTTAACTGACACTTCCATACCAATAGTTTGGAATAGCACTTTAAAATTAGTTTCAGAGTTGCTTGCCTCTTATAAGTGAGAGCTAAGTTTATTTATTCTTGACTCTGCTCCAGTTGGTTGTAAACCACAGAATTACTGTGGCTCTATAGATCTTAAGAATTGTCTTTTCATTAGCAGAAATGTTTGTCTCACCCTGCCTCTCCTCCCAGTGTTCAGACCAGTAATCTCTTATCTCTGTGTGTGTGTCTCTCATATCCAAGGTAGAGGTTCAATAATAATAATAATAATAATAATAATAATAATAATAATAATAATAATAATAATAATAATAATAATAATAATAATAATAATAATAATAATAATAATAATAATAATAATAATAATAATAATAACAACAACAACAACAACAACAACAACATTAACAACAACATTAATAACAACAACAATAATAATAATAAAGTTGGAAGGGACCTTGGAGGTCATCTAGTCCAACCCCCTGCTCAGGCAGGAAACCCTATACCATTTTGGACAAATGGCTGTCCAGTCTCTTAAAAACTTCCAGTGTTGGAGCATTCACCGCTTCTGGAGGCAGGTTGTTCCACTGGTTAATTGTTCTAACTGTCAGGAAGTTTCTCCTTAGTTCTAGGTTGCTTCTGTCCTTGATTAGTTTCCATCCGTTGCTTCTTGTCCTGCCTTCCGGCGCTTTGGAATAGCTTGACTCCCTCTTCTTTGTGGCAGCCCCTGAGATATTGGAACACTGCTATCATGTCCCCCTCGTCCTTCTCTTCGTTAAACTAGGCATACCCAATTCCAGCAACCGTTCCTTATATGTTTTAGCCTCCAGTCCCCTAATCATCTTTGTTGCTCTTCTCTGTACTCTTTCTAGAGTCTCAACATCTTTTTTACATCGTGGTGACCAAAACTGGATGCAGTATTCGAAGTGTGGCCTTACCAAGGCATTGTAAAGTGGTATTAATACTTCACGTGATCTTGATTCTATCCCTCTGTTAATGCAGCCCAGCACTGTGTTGGCTTTTTTGGCAGCTGCAGCACACTGCTGGCTCATATTTAAGTGATTGTCCACTAGGACTCCGAGATCCCTCTCACAGTTACTACTATTGAGCAAGGTACCCCCTTGCTATACCTGTACATTTGGTTTTTCTTGCCTAAATGTAGAACCTTACTTTTTTCACCATTGAATTTCATTTTGTTAGATAGCGCCCAGTGTTCAAGTCTGTCCAGATCCTCCTGTATCTTAAGCCTGTCTTCTGGAGTGTTGGCTATTCCTGTCAGCTTGGTGTCGTCTGCAAATTTGATGAGTTCCCCATCTATCCCTTCGTCCAAATCGTTGATGAAGATGTTGAAGAGCACTGGGCCCAGAACAGAGCCCTGGGGCACCCCACTACATACTTCCCTCCATGTAGATGCGGTTCCATTAAGGACCACACGCTGAGTACGGCCATTCAGCCAGCTACGAATCCATCTGGTGGTGATGCTGTCTAACCCACATTTTTCTATCTTATCGAGTAGTAGGTTGTGATCTACTTTATCAAATGCCTTACTGAAGTCCAAGTAAATTATATCCACAGCATTCCTCTGATCCACTAATTTTGTCACTTGGTCAAAGAATGCAATAAGGTTTGTCTGGCATGATCTGTTTTTGGCAAACCCATGTTGGCTTTTAGTAATGACTTTGTTTGCCTCTAGGTGTTCGCTGATTCGTTGTTTGATTATCTTTTCCAGAATCTTCCTAGGTATTGAAGTCAGGCTGATAGGTCTGTAATTTTCTGGATCCATTTTTTTCCCTTTTTTGAAGATGGGAACTACATCAGCTCTTTTCCAGTCCTCTGGTAGTTCCCCAGTGCTCCAGGTTCTTTGAAAAATATAGTTCAGTGGTTCTGAGATCACATCTGCCAGTTCCTTGAGAACCTTGGGGTGTAATCCATCTGGTCCTGGTGATTTGAACTCGTCTAGGCAGGACAGGTGCTCACTTACCATTTTCTTGTTAAGAAAATTTCCTATCTTAACTTTTGTTTCTGTTCTGTTTTTTATGGCACTATTTTTGATAGGTTGGTCTGTTTTTTTCCCTTTGTGTAAAGACAGATGCAAAAAATGAGTTAAATAGTTCTGCTCCATAATGTCTATGGAGATTCTCAGTCATCCAGGTGGTATGTTATCCCTGCTCCTCTGTTGAGAGAGCACTGTTCAATCTTAATGTAGATGGCCTCTTTGACCCCCTTTTTCAGTTTGAAAGAAAAAAAAGAAAAGATTGAAAAATGGGTCAAAGAGGCCATCTAAATTAAGACTGAACAGCCCTCTCTCAGCAGAGGGGCAGGGATACCACAACACCAATTTCCTGTTTTCAACACAGTCTTTTCAGCAGTTCCACATCCATTTGCACTATTCAAGTGACCCTGAGGGCACAGATAAACCTCCAGTGGTACTCAATGACTCTCAGAAAGAGTGCTAACAACAAGATGACTGCAAGGAATATAAATCCTTCCATCCTCCACAATTCAGTCAGAACTGAAGAAGCTTCTTGAATGACAAGCGAAACATCTTCAAGGAAAAACAAAGTCCAGTTGTCTTTTGAAAAAGCACTTTTGGTTCAATAATGTATTCTTTTCCCCTCCATCAATCCGGGAACTGTAACGTGTGCAATTACTGTCTTCATCCAACCTTCTGGATTATTGAATATTAATAAGATTATAGTCTTATTGAATAACCCAATAAGCTGTGATAATGAAATGGTAACACTTTGCAAATAGGCACTTTCTCACAATCATGGTCATAGCTTTTGGGGAAAGTGCCTACTTGCAAAGTGTTACCATTTCATCATCACAACATATTGGGATATTCAAATGCAGCCCAGCAATGCCAATGTGGTTTATATTTTTAAACATTTTAATTTTCTTCATATAGTTTCCCATCACTACAGCCTCATAATATTTTTTGTAAACCACCACCAGAGGCACACAGATTCATTGAATGAAAATTGTGGTTTATATTCTTTCAATTTATTTTAATTAATTTTGAGTAAGGGTAAAAGAACTTTTGTTATTTCATGACCAGAGAGTTGGACGAAGACAGCAATTTAACAACATTATTTTCACTCTCCTACTGTTCAGCCGGAAGGAAAGAGGCCAGCACTATTGCTTCACAAATGTTCTCTACATTTCAAGGTTATCAGAAGTGAAGACAATAGCTTCAGACTTTTTTTTGCAAAGAACTGGAGAGAACAATGCTTTACATCTCTTTTGTCAGTTAAAAGATAAGAAAATAGAATATGATATACCCAGGTATGCAACAAATGTACATTATATTATTAAAGATATTGTTCCTTGTTGTGATTAATTGCCATCTCTCTTCACTTTGGTTTAACTAGGCTGTATGGTTTATGAAAAACTTGGAGAACAAGTTTTTGGCACTCCAGGAAAGATTATTGTATTTGGATCTACATCTCTTCAGAACACTGGAGGTAAATGAAGTCTAATGAAGCATGAAAAATAAATATTTCGTTCAGTAGGTCTGCTTAAACATTTCCTACTGGGAAGCTGCATTGGCTGCTTCGAATTATTTGGAGAACTGCAGAAGGAGCCAATGAGCCATAGCTATTCACATATATACCCATTTACCATCATCCACATGTATACCATTTCTTTTCTCACACATACACATTAAAAAGCATATGGGATCAGAGCAGAAGTGAATACGACCAAAACTTACTATTCCCAGCAATCAGTGGGAAAGTGCACAGGGAGAAAAGGATGTTTTTTTATTTTACTTAAAGCAAACTACATTTGGAGCAGAAACATTTGCAGGCACACTAAGCCATAAGTAGCTTTAGCTATTGATTAAAATCACAATTTTAAAACAACTAGTGAAACTACAATATTAAATTATAGTTTGAAATGGCTTTAATATTATATCTTTTTCTGCAGGTAATTAACTGTGGATGTACTATGGGGATTATACTAAAACAAAAATATTTGTTTTCATTTGATTTTTCCCTTCTACCCTTTTATTTATTTTATTTTATTTTACTTTATTTTGTTTTGTTTTATTTTATTTTATTATTTTATTTTATTATTTTATTTTGTTTTGTTTGTGCAAGTTCTACACATGTAAGGAAAAAAGCACATACCCCATTTGGCTATAATTAGCTGAATTTTGCCAAATATTCTCTTTTGACTTGCTTTGAAAATTATATAGAAGTGTACATCACTGTATGCTTAAGGCACAATTTCTTGTTTTCTTTTTACCATGCTTTTCTCCAGCTATGTTGAGCTACCTCTTTATAGTTAAAAATGAGCTGCCTGCTGCCATAAAGTTCCTTATGGGAGAAGATGATACATTTGTGTAAGTTGAATTTATGTTTTTTTTCTGACTTGATTATTCTGGTGATAGGATGAAGGATTTATAGAAAGTGGTCAATGCCAGGAGGAAATATATGGTGCTACTTTCCTACTTTTTAATGGAATTATTTCAAAAATGGAAAGAAGTAAAAAAGTGATCATTTCTATCTTTCCCAATATGGAATCTCTGGAATTGTTTGAAACTATAACCTCCCAGAATTCCCAGCATATTTGTGAGTCCTGAAAAATATAGTTCCAAGATATCCAGAAGGCCAATCCAGAAGAAAGTGTAGCAAAAAATGCCCACTGTAAACAAAAACCAAAGAGTTTGGAGTTAAATGCAATGAAGTAACTTATTGGCATGGACAATTACGGTAATCATTGGATTCTTGGCCAGAACATTTGGAGATAATTGAGGCACTTTATGAGCATCATATCCAGAGAAATTACAAGTTTCATTGCAGGTAATTATTTGGAAGGATCTGGCTGAAGCAAGCAGTGGTGGGTCTAGAGATCAGAGTGGATTGGGATACTTTCTGTCTCTGACACTTTTAATCTTCTCTTTCAGGATCCCTTTTCTCCCTACCTCAAATAGTAGCATAAAGTAGAAAAACTAGATAGCTCTTATCACAGATATGAATTGAAATCCTACACATGGGGGTTGGGGTGAGGATTAAAAGTATGCCAAATTTTGCTGATTTCCATCCCTGATTTTAAATTTAGCTACTTTAAATAAATGAGAGTACGCAGAATACAAGTTATCTTATTCTTCTGTTTTCAAAAATGTTTTACAGAGCCTGGTATGTGGATGGGCGAGTTCTGGTCGTAGCTGTGACCTTTTTAATAATTCTTCCTCTATGCCTTCTGAAAAATTTGGGTAAGAATAATTTACTTTTTTTAGATTAAAAGATTTTGAAACTTAATTTTCAGCATATCTTTCCATCCCTTCATCCTAGGAATTGAGAACTGAAAATACAGTTGGGTACTGGTTTAATATATTTGGTTGTTTAATACACTAAATAATGTCTTTGTTTCATTTTTCTATTTCTGAGATTATTGTTGTTGTGTTGTTAGTTGCGAAGTCGTGTCCGACCCATTGCGACCCCATGGACAACGTTCCTCCAGGCCTTCCTGTCCTCTACTATCTTCTGGAGTCCATTTAAGCTCACACCTACTGCTTCAGTGACTCCCTCCAGCCACCTCATTCTCTGTCGTCCCCTTCTTCTATTGCCCTCAATCTTTCCCAGCATTAGGCTCTTCTCCAGTGAGTCCTTCCTTCTCATTAGGTGGCCAAAGTATTTGAGTTTCAACTTCAGGATCTGGCCTTCTAAAGAGCAGTCAGGGTTGATCTCCTCTAGGACTGACCGGTTTGATCACCTTGCAGTCCAGGGGACTCGCAGGAGTCTTCTCCAGCACCATAGTTCAAAGGCCTCAATTCTTTTGCTCTCAGCCTTTCTTATGGTCCAACTTTCACAGCCATACATTGCAACTTGGAAAACCATGGCCTTGACTATACGTACTTTTGTTGGCAGGGTGATGTCTCTGCTTTTTAGTATGCTGTCTAGATTTGCCATAGCTTTCCTCCCCAGGAGCAAGCGTCTTCTAATTTCTTGGCTGCAGTCCCCATCTGCAGTGATCTTGGAGCCCAGGAAGATAAAATCTGTCACTACCTCCATTTCTTCCCCATCTATTTGCCAGGAATTGAGAGGGCCGGATGCCATGATCTTGGTTTTCTTAATGTTGAGTTTCAAGCCACCTTTTGCACTCTCCTTCTTCACCCGCATCAAGAGGCTCTTTAGTTCCTCTTTACTTTCTGCCATTAGAGTAGTATCATCTGCATATCTTAGGTTGTTGATATTTCTCCCGGCAATCTTAATTCCAACTTTTGATTCATCTAGCCCTGCCTTTCTCATGATGTGCTCTGCATATAAGTTAAATAGGCAGGGCGACAGTATACAACCTTGCCGGACTCCTTTCCCAATTTTGAACCAATCAGTGGTTCCGTGTCCATGCTTCTCACTGTTGCTTCTTGACCCGCATATAGGTTTCTCAAGAGACAAATAAGATGGTCTGGTACTCCCATCTCTTTAAGAACTTGCCACAATTTGTTGTGATCCACACAATCAAAGGCTTTAGCATAGTCAATGAAGCAGAAGTAGATGTTTTTCTGGAACTCCCTAGCTTTCTCCATGATCCAGCGTATGTTGGCAATTTGATCTCTAGTTCCTCTGCCTCTTCGAAATCCTGCCTGTACTTCTGGAAGTTCTCGATCCACATACTGCTGGAGTCTAGCTTGTAGAATTTTTGTGCGATAGTTTGAAGATTCTTTGGCATTGCCTTTCTTTGGAATTGGAATGTAAACTGACCTTTTCCAATCCTGTGGCCATTGTTGAGTTTTCCAAATTTGCTGGCAAATTGAGTGTAGCACTTTTACTGCATCGTCTTTTAAGATTTTGAATAGCTCCGCTGGATTATTGTCACCTCCACTAGCTTTGTTGTTGCTCAGATTTCCTAAGGCCCATTTCACTTCACATTCTAGGATGTCTGGCTCGAGGTCAGTGACCACCCCATCGTGGTTATCAGGGACGCTATAGTTCTTCTGTGTAATTTTGCCACCTCTTCTTAATCTCTTCTGCCTCTGTTAGGTCCCTGCCATTTTGGTCCTTTATCATGCCCATCTTTGCATGAAACGTTCCCTTCATATCTCCAATTTTCTTGAAGAGATCTCTGTTCCTCCCTATTCTATTGTTTTCTTCTATTTCTTTGCACTGTTCATTTAAGTGGGCATTCTTATCTCTTCTAGCTATTCTCTGGAAATCTGCATTCAATTGGGTGTATCTTTCTCTTTCTCCCTTGCGTTTCACTTCCCTTCTTTCCTCAGCTATTTGCAAAGCTTCCTCAGACAGCCATTTTGCTTTCTTGCATTTCTTTTTCTTTGGGATGGTTTTAGTTGCTACCTCTTGTACAATGTTGCGAACCTCCGTCCATAGTTCTTCAGGCACTCTGTCTATCAGATCTCATTCCTTAAATCTATTTGTCACCTCTACTGTATATTCATCAGGGATGTGATTTAGTTCATACCTGAGTGGCCTAGTGTTTTTCCCTACTTTCTTCAATTTAAGCCTAAATTTTGCAACGAGAAGCTCATGATCTGAGCTACAGTCAGCTCCTGGTCTTGTTTTTACTGACTGTATAGAGCTTCTCCATCTTTGGCTGCAGAGCACATAGTCAATCTGATTTCTTTGTTGACCGTCTGGTGATGTCCATGTGTAGAGCTGTCTCTTGGGTTGTTGGAAAAGAGTGTTTGCTATGACCATCGTATTCTCTTGACAAAATTCTATCAGCCTGTGCCCTGCTTCATTTTGTACTCCAAGGCCAAACTTGCCTGTTATTCCGTTTATCTTTTGGCTTCCTACTTTAGCATTCCAATCCCCCATGATGATAAGGACATCATTTTTTGGTGTTGATTCTATAAGGTGCTGTAGGGCTTCATAGAACCAGTCAATTTCATCCTCTTCAGCACCAGTGGTTGGGGCATAGACTTGGACTACTGTGATATTGAATGGTTTGCCTTGGATTCGAACTGAGATCATTCTGTCATTTTGGGGATTGTATCCCAGTATTGCTTTTCCTACTCTTTTATTGACTATGAAGGCTACTCCATTTCTTCTGAGGGATTCTTGCCCGCAGTAGTATACCTGATGGTCCTCTGAATTAAATTCATCCATTCCTGTCCATTTTAGTTCGCTGATTCCTAAGATGTCGATGTTCAATCTTGTCATCTCTTGTTTGACCACATCCAGTTTGTCTTGATTCATGGATCTTACATTCCAGGTTCCTATGGAGAAAAAATCTTTACAGCATCGGACTTTCCTTTCACCACCAGATGCATCCACAGCTGAGCGTCCTTTCGGCTTTGGCCCAGTCGCTTCACTCTTTCTGGTGCTACTACTACCAGGACGTTCCCCCCCCCCAGTAAATAGTGTAGGGTGAAGTCGAAATGTAGGAAGTACTGGGCTTGCCGTGCTTGTTTAGGGGATAGTTTTCAAGGAGTTTTTAATGCTTCCAGGTTTTTGTGATCAGTCCAGACCTGGAATGGGATTTTACTTCCCTCTAGAAAATGTCTCCAGGAGAGGAGAGCCCATCTAACAGCATAGGCCTCCTCCCATACAGCCCAACATTGTTCAGTCTCAGTTAGCTTTTTTGATGTGTAAGCGCATGGCTGCATTTGCCCTTCCTCATTTTTCTGAGTACTATGGCCCCCACCACGACATTGTTGGCATCAGCTTGAATGACAAAAAGTCTTTCAGGGTCTGGATGCTTCAGCATCGATTCGGCAGGAAAAAAAGTCTTTGAGTTTTTCGAATGCCGCCTGGCATTTCATAGTCCATTTCAGAGGTTGGGTGGGTTTTGGCTTGTCCCCACCCTTTTTTTTCAGCAAGTTGGTGATGGGATATCTGAGCGAATGAGGGGATGAACTGCTGGTAAAAGTTGGCAAACCCTAGGAACCTTTGCAATTGCTTTCTGGTGCATGAGGGTGCCCACTCTAATACTGCCCGCAATTTTTCTGGGTCCATTTCAACCCTTTCATGGGAAATACGAATCCCCAGGTAATCGATTTTGTTTTTGTGAAACTCACACTTAGACAGTTTAGCATACAGCTTGGCTACATGGAGTTTTTCCAAAATAGCCCTGACCAGTTTCACATTCACTTTCGTTTTACAAGTTTTATTAATTTTTCAATTTTTTACATCCAGGTGATTAGGAAGCAGCGTGGTGATAGGGTAATCAATAGTCCAATAACAAAATCATTCATGTATATCTCAGGTTACATCAATAAAGGTTCCCTCTCTAGTTCCCTTAAGTATTGTATCATGTTCATATTAATACATTTCTAACTAAAGCTCAATCAATCAATACATTTATCAATAACATTTTGCTTATACATATCCAAGTCCTGTTTTTGGGTTTTACTTAATTCCAATTACCATGTTCCAATTTAGCCTTTTATAACCAATGTTTAAGTTTCGGATAACCTTAATTTCCCTCATTTCATTATAAGATAATTAACATAACTAAAATAGACATGTTGTTCCAAAATTTACCTTCTTACTTTATTCACAAATATATTCTATTTCATTTACTAACAAAATATCTTCCATTATCACAAATCTATTTCCATATAACAATTAAAACTATAATCTAACAATTAATTTTAATTTCCATTATAAATCTAAATCCTGGATATTAAATCAATCACTCCAAAAAGCTGCTTAACCCATTAAGTAAATTTTTAAATCCCATTTTTAAATCTAACTCTGGCTTTCTTTTTGTGCCAGGCAGGCTTCCATACCAGTGCCTTTGAATCCTCAGATATGTCTCCCTTCATTCCCACACGTGCTGTTTGAACCAAGGGAGAACATCCAATTATCAGTTTTTCAAAGTAATTAGGTTGTTGCCCTAATAATTCCAATCTCCATGTTTGGTTTGGAATGTTTATCATCAGTTCAGTCTGGTCCTCTTCTTCTTCTTCCAGTTTCGTCTGAGTAAAGTAAAAGGTCATATCTGATGTTGTAATTATTGTTTGGTTATCTAAATTGTCTAAGTTCTCAATGTGGTGTGTTTGTTGATCAATTCCTGTTGCTTTTGGAGTTACAGGTACTGTAGTTAAAGTCAGTGTTGGATTACCAAAGTTCTCGATAAGTTGTGCGTGTTGTTGTGTAGAATCCTCTTTGATGTTAAATTGTTCCTCTTCTGTTATTTTTTGGCTTGTAAGTTGATCAGCTGGAGTCTGGGATTCAATTTGTAGTTTTATGAAAATATCTTCAGCTTTCACTCTTTGAGTTCATTAGCTCAGTGGCTTCAAGGATTTTTTCAAGTATAAGTTTATAGTTAAGTTGTGGGTAGAATTCCTCCGTTTCCATGGTGATTAGAGATAGTCCTTTGGTGGAGGCTATGTTTAGTAAAAGTCAGCCAATGTTCACCTCCACACTTTCTAAAAATTGTTTTCACCACCCAGCTGTTTCCAATTCTTATCTTTTTTGATAATATGAAGGGCAAATCAAGGGAGTCAACAGGCACAATTGAAAAAAAGAAATTCAGTTGCTATGCCAAGGTTCGCCACAAGATGTTCCCAGCAGACCACAAGATCTTTTCCCAGATGCCAACTAGCTTTTTTTTTTCAATTAAAAAAGCAGAAAAAAAGATATTTTCCAAAATTAATAGTTAAAGAAAATGATAAGTCTCTATAATAGGAACTTTTGGGACCCCAAGGTATCCGCAAAACAAGAATCCAGTTATCTAGTTATTAAGGTTAGTTATTCTTTTTTTTTCTTTCCAAAGCTTAAATTCCCAAGTATGCAAACGCCGCTGCATTGAGAGCGGGGAAGACGTTTCAGGGAGCTTTCACAGGAAGGTAGTTAGGGTAAAAAAGAAAGGTAAGGAAGGGTCTCACCCAGATCTTCCATGGTGGTTCGTTGTGCTTAGTAGTGCTTTTGGCTTTTGGCTTTTGGCTGGTGCAGCAAGATGATCGGCCATGTTAATGGCCGATCTTTCCTTCATCGATCCAAAGGAGCTGCCTTGGATCAAATGGAAGGGCTGCCACCCTTCTGCGATCTAACGAGGGTCCTCCTCAGCGGTGGTCACCCCTCCAGGGCGACTTCCGACTCTTTCCAGGGTCTTTCGATGGAGAGAAACTGGACGGCGGAGAGAGAACTCCTCCCCGCGCGTCCGAAGGCGCCGCGATCCGGAACTGGAAGCCCAGTTTCACATTCACTTTCATTTCTGTGTAAATTAAGATGTCATCAAGATATACTAGAACCCCTTTGTATAGATGTTCATGGAACACCTCATTTATCAGCTGCATGAACACTGTGGAGGCCTCTTGTAAGCCAAAGGGGAGTACTTTAAACTGGAAGCAGCCCATTGGGCATTTAAAAGCAGTCTTCTGTTCATCCCCTTCTCTGATTCTAACATAGCAGTAAGCATCTTGCAAGTCTAGTTTGGAAAAAATCCTCCCCTTTGCCAGGTGGGCCAACATGTCCTTCACGAGGGGAAGGGGGTGCACACTGCGTTCAGCCCCCTATAGTCAATGCAGAGACAAAGAGAGACATTCTTCTTTTCTCAGAATAGGACAGGGGCAGCCACCTGAGGTCGGGCTGTCTGGATAAACCCTCAGACTAGATTTTTGTCAATGAAAGCATGTAGCTCGTCTAGTTCCCTAGGGGTCATTGAGTAGAGCTTCGGTTTTGGTAACTTAGCCCCTGGGACGATTTCGATGGTACAGTCTATGGGTCAGTGAGGAGGGAGCTCATCCAACCCCCACTCACTGAATACATCCTTTAAGTCTTGATATTCTTA
Organism: Azemiops feae; assembly: GCA_023970755.1. Lineage (NCBI taxonomy): Eukaryota > Metazoa > Chordata > Lepidosauria > Squamata > Viperidae > Azemiops > Azemiops feae. The sequence goes on from JALGBA010000593.1 coordinate 260,064, forward strand.
ACAGGTCTTTCCCTTTTACTGCCGCCCCGATCTCTTTGCTGAGGGCCCATTGGGGGAGTGCTCTGCCTTGTGTGGGGGTTTTCTTCTGAGCGGGAAGGTCAACAGCCCCTTCCTCCAATCCACCCATGGGTTCTATTTCTTCAGCCAGGCCAGTCCCAGAATGAGTGGCCTTTCCATCCCAGGGGCTACTTTGAAAGTTAAAGTCTCTGAGTGAGCTCCCATTGTCATCCATAGGGTTTCGGCGAATGTGGCTGGGATACCCCTGTGACTGACCCATCTGGTTGGCAAAATGCAATTGGGGTTTTCAGCCTTCTTAAGCAGATCCCCATTTTCTCTACTAGAGCTGGACTCACTAGGTATCTAGTGCATCCTGAATCTAATAGGATCTTCAGGGAAGTGTTTTTCCTAGTACCTGGAAGATGCAGCTCTATGGGCATAGTTAAAGGTTTGATCGACCCACTTACCAAGGGGTCGTCATCATAGTTGGTGTCCGAGAACCCTTGGTCTTCCTCCAGTGGGGTCAGAGTTCCCTCCCTCCATTTGGGTGAGGGGTTGAACTCCTCTGTGCTCTTCAGGGCCATCTCCTTCGCATGGGGGTGCAATTTGACAGCTTTCCCACTTGGTGCATGCTCTCCCTCCTTTGCTGGGGTCTTTGCTCTGCATTCGGTTGCTCTATGGCCTTCCTTACCACATTTGAAGAAGGCAGTGGAATGTACCAGCTGGATTTGGGGTCTGGTTGCTTCCCTCTTCCTCTCTGGGAGTGACTTTGTCCAAACTTTACTGGCACAGTACTTATTTCGGGCTTGGTCGATTTCAGCTTCCTCGGCTAGCATGCACCAGTCATGGAGACCTGCGGGAGCCTCTCTCACAATGCAAGCATTGTATAAGTCATTGTTTAGACCATCTTTGAAGCAGCTCACAAGGATGTCCTCTGGCCAGTCAAGGTGGCAAGCCAGGTCCTGGAATTCTTCAGTGTATTCAGCTACTGGGGCGTGCCCCTGTCACATCATCTTTATGCGGTCTTGGGCTTTGCGATCGACAAGAGGGTCCTCAAATTGCTGTCTCAGAGCTGTCATAAACCGGTTGAAGTTATGCAGCTCTGGAGCGTTTGCGTTGTGGAGGGTCACCATCCACCTAGCTGTGGCCCTCTCCAGTGCCAGGGTGATGACCCTGACTCTTGCCCCCTAGGTGAGGATCTCATGGCCATACTCCTGCATGTAAGTGAGGATGTGAGCTAGGAAGAACCTGAGCTGCTGATGGTCACAATCAAACTTCACGCCGAGGGGGTGTGCTTTGTGTTCTCGCTGGGGTGCTCCACCATTGCCGGCCCTTGGGGCATTTGTTCCTCCTAAGTCCCTTTGTGGGGACCCTGCCGTGGCAGTTGCTGCCCCTCCAAGGCTTTGGCCGTACCCACCGCAGCACTCAGAGGTGATGATTTCCCCCCTCTGCTCGCTGATCGGTTGCATCAGCTGTTGTCCCCCGTCACTTGGGCTAAGGCTTCTCATGCCTTCAGGTTCTAGAATGCCTCCATCATGAAGCACATTGCTTCTTTCATGAGGAGATTGGCATGGTCAGGTCCTTCTCCATGCCCCTCATCATTGTCCATCGCCTCCAGCTCCTCTCTCCATCCATGCTGACAGATGCCTTGGGTGAGGGTGACCCCCTTGGTCCTCTCTTCCCAGTCATCTCTCTTCCCCACACCAATGGACCATCTTGGCTTAGATGAGTCCCCTAGACTGACAGCTTCCTTCCATCTTGCAGAGCTTGTGCTGGGGTGAGCCTTAGCAGGGGCTTTCCCCCAGTACTCAATTTCTTCCTGGTCACTGCCTTGGTTTGACATCATTTGCACGGTCTCCATGGTAGGGTGGGTGCCTCTCCGGGTTGACCACTTTGCAGATTCTGCCTAATATAAGGTCCTGCCTCAGCTATCTTATCAGGAAAGCATGACTCTTGAAACAAGCATAATATCAAAAGGATCTTTTACTGAGAGAAAGTGATTGCAGAGAGGTCAGGCGGAATCTGAAGTTCCCACACAAAATGTTAAGCTAATTTCCCATTGTCCAAACCCCACCCCAATGCCCCAGTCAGGTGCCAATCCGCTAGCATAAAGTTGTTGTGAGAACTCCAAGCTGAAAAGGTGATACGAGTTGTTCCTTGGTGCCGCAACCTTGGTAGCAGGGAGGTATTAGCTGGAAAGGAGTCAAACCAGATGGCCCTGAGGGTTCATTCCCCCTCCCCAATTCCCATGCAGATACATCAAAGTGAAAGTAGAAACAATATAGAAACATCCTCAGTCCCCAAGTAATTCTCCCCTTCCCTCAGAATGGCAGCATTCCGATAGGGACCTGACAATAGCATTTAAAAAACTGCTTCCCCTCTCCCCCTGCATACCTCCCTGAGTTATCAGAGAAGAGATGGTACATAAATGCAATTAATTAATTGAACTAGCTTCCAGTCTAATTTCTGTATCACATGATGGTAGTGGCACTCCCATTTTACAATGGAAAACATCAAAAAATAATTCTTCAGAGTAACTCAGATGACAGAGATAAAAATCAACCATGGTGATTTTTAAAAGATGAATGAAGATATAATTAGACTGTGACTGACCAACTATGAGGAACACACAATCTGAATATAACCTGAACGGATTCCATACCAAGTACAATAACTGCTAGTATACTTTGTGTCCTAGTTCAAAGACCTTGAATAATCTACAGAGTTTGACAGAAGGTTATTTGAAGAACAATCTATGCCACTTTCTCTAATTGGATACCATTCAGATATATTAAGAAGACCTTTGTACACATTCATCTTATGTACCAGTTGCCCCCTTTCCTCATTTGGGAAGCCCTTCAGATGGCCACTCATACCCTGGTTACCTTGAGACAGGACTATTACAATGCACTTATTGCAATACATTGGGCTGCCCTTGAAGACCATTCAGAAGCTACACCTGGTTCAAAGTGCAGCAGTGGAAGCAGTAACAGGCATTTCTTCTAATGCCTATAAATCATCACTGCTATGCAACCTCTATTAATAAAGAAGAATATTTGTAGCTCAGGTTTGAAACGAGAGGTCCTTGGTGCTCACTGAGCTTGGTTGTTTTCTTGCAGACATTTCATTACCCAAAGGGTAATATTATCAATGCTAGACCTATGATACTATATTATATAGAAATATATTTCTATTTATAGACAAAAAATAATCAATAAATATCTGAGGGAGATGGGCAGTTTAGAAATAGGATAGATAGATAGATAGATAGATAGATAGATAGATAGATAGATAGATAGATAGATAGATAGATAGATAGATAGATAGATAGATAGATAGATAGATAGATAGATAGATAGATAGATAGATAGAAACTTCAGTAAAATATTGAATATTACTAACCCAACTAAGACTGGCTATTAAGTCTCATTATATTTATATGATCATTTAAAAAGATGAACAATTTCAAATGTATATGATGATCCATTAAGTACATAAATGAAAGTAATAATAAATTACTGAATATGTTGTCCTTTGAATTTCTATCAGGCTATCTTGGCTATACTAGTGGATTTTCCCTGACATGCATGGTATTTTTTCTCATAGTGGTAAGTTGGACTTAATGTTTCAATTTGATCTAAGTGATTAAACTTCCAATTTAAAACCATGTGCTGAGAATTTTCAACTTTGATCCTTTATTGTAGGTCATATACAAGAAATTTCAGCTTTCTTGTCCTTTTCTGGACAGAAATGCAACAGATGCTACCTTTTCCAATTTTAGCTTTGGCACGGAGGCATGCAGACCAAAGTATGTTACATTTAATTCTAAGGTATGTTTTTTTCTACAATATTTGCCATTTCTTTCCACTAATAGGATGCTATAGATGTTATAGGAACATACAAGTTCAATTGTAGAATGTGCTTTTTAAAAATTTAAGAAATTTCAGGGTGTATACTTTGTCCTGGTAATGAAAAGTAGAACTAAATGGGGCTTAAGAACTCTGTGTTCCATAGACATATATCATTAAACACATTCACTGAAATTTATTGACCAAACATCATTTTACTACAGATGCAAAAGTACAGAAAATTCCAATTCTGATATTTGAAACAATAAAGACTTTATAACAACTATAGGAAAAGTATCCTGATTCTTACTTTTTTTTAACAGAGTGTGTATGCTTTGCCTACCATTGCATTTGCATTTGTGTGCCATCCGTCAGTCCTTCCAATCTACAGTGAACTTAAAGAGTAAGAAAATATTTATTACTGATTGTTAAAAAGAACATTTTCATCTGAATGATAGGAATATTAAGTTATATGCTGCAGTGCTGTCATTATCCAAAGGAGATGGAATAATTGATACTTTCCTCCCTTCCAACATTCCAGAAAGATTTGATTCACGGGGCGGGGGGGACGGAATGAAGGGACGTTATTACTCGCTTGTGCATTTTCTTTAGATCTGCACAGCTATTTGTAGAAACACCAACAATGCTAATAATCATTCTGAAGGGATCTTTTACTACAGCACCATTATCCACATCTGGCTCAAAGGCAGCTTAACTTGGCAGAAATGTAAATGGTGGGTGGGGGTTTCCTCCCCCTTTCAACCTTACTCTTTCAATCAGGTGTTATATTCTATTAAAAAATTAAGAACTATGCCACTAAAATCTGGAAGGCAGAGTATATTGAATTCTCAGATCTTCTGAGGATTGTTTTAATTATATATAAGCCTAATTGAAAATCTGAAAGCACAGATATTTTCTGTATCCTGTAAAGTTTATATGCCTTAAAACAGAATCATAATCACAGAAATTGTATAGGGGTAGTAGGTATATAAGTAACGTAAATAGCTTGGTATTCTCCAAGTGTTTGGACTACCACTGCATAATTCCTAACCATAATCTATTCTAGCAAAAGTTGAGTGTCTCATTATTGTATCCTAAACTATCTGTGGAAAGTCAGGTTGTCAGTGGTTGATTGATTGATGTATTGATTTATATGGCCACCCATTTCATACTGGCAACTCTGGACAGATGACAGAAGATTAGAAACCCAAGAAGAATCAATGAAAAGTTCTTTGTAAATAAAACTACAGCTTTAATTGTGCGCATTAAATTTAGCACATATGAAATTGGGTAACATCCCCATTATAACAGGGGATATTTGTATATCCATCCAAACAGAGTGATGCCTAAAAGGAACTGCTTAATTAGGTTAAACGAATAATGAAACAAAATCAAACAAAATTAATCTGTCTTCTATAGTGTTGTTTTCTAGATCTATCTGAGAACTTTATTTTTTATAGTTTTTAATACAAACTCGTCTGATCTATAACTCCTGAAATAATTGCCAGATTAAAACCTAATTTACATTTTTCATTTCTTTAGATTTTGTGCTGCAGTGCTGTATTCAAAACATGTAACAAATTTATTAAATGTTTTAGCATAAATGGGCTTGAGCTAAGATATTTTGTAAATAAAAATGCACTCATACAAATGCATTTGTAATTATTTAAATACAAATCATATATATTTTAGGGTTTATTAATCTAAGTACAGGTAGACTCATTACTTAGTGACTGTTCAAAGTTACAATGGACTTGAAAAAAATACTTATGACCTATCCTTGAAGTATGACTGCTACACCACCACTGAGATCACATTGCATTTTCAGTGATTGCATTTCGCAACATTTTTACTGCTTTCTGGCAAAAATGCCCATTGGATAAGCTGGATTTGGACTTGCAATCCTATGATTCATTTAACAACTTATAAAACAGTGGTAAAATTGCAACTTATGACCATAATGTCTTACAACTAAAACTGCACCCAATTGTAGCCATAAGTTGAAGACTACCTATATGAAAAATTAGTGATTAGTATGAAAAAAAAACCACATTTATTGATGATTGCATGGACTGAAAATAGCCTGCTTCATCTAACCTGTTCCTTTGAGGTGCTTAAATTAGGGATTCAAGTTATTAAGCTTAATAGTTTACATAAGCACAGTGTATGCTGCTATAATGAGCTGCTACTTCTGCGTAATAACCTATTTTGACTTACCATGGTTCGATGCTTGCTTAGTGCTAGCACAATGAGGAAACTATTATTTACACATCAGACTCAAAGGATTTAAAACTTTGCATTTCTTGGTTTGCCATTTTGTTTCTTCTTTCTTCTTCAATCAGATTAAAATATTCTTTGTAAACCAGATTCTTGTTGTTGCTTAAATCATCCTTAAAACTGTTGGTTAAGAGCTCTTCCAAGTCAGTATTATATTCTTAGAACAATCTCAGAAATACTAGATAGTGCATTATTGCTTTTATCCCTGTAGATCATACTGTACATTTATATTTCTCTTGTCCTGGGTTTTTGGCTGCTGGATATTTTATTCCATTTGGTATCATATTTAGATACTATAAGCTTGAAGTATGATACTACATGATATTATATGTATTTTGTTGATTTATTTATTTAAACATATCTATCCCTTTTACTGCATAGATGTTATTTTGGGTGGTTGACAGTTAAAATAGATCAAAATTAGTACAAATCTAAAAATAGTTATCCAATAAAATAATATTAAAGAACAGCAAGCAGTTTCGTTCTGTCTGTAATGTAAAGACTTTCTAAAAATCTTGCTGAAAATCCACCAGAGAAAGGGATAGCCTGTTCTCCCAAGGCTGGATATTAAATGGTTTTGATGAAAGAAAAATCATCATCCGAGTCCAGTCAAAGCCGGGGATAAATAAAATGGAGGCTGCTTAGGGAAGAAGGTTCAGTTTATTGAGTTGCCAGAAACTTCAGTGACACAGCATGTTTCTGGGGTAGCTGACAAAATGGAGTTGGGATAGGTGGGCTTTTATATCTTCTTTGGGCTTTGTATTTGAGGTTCTTCCTGTTCCTGTGGCTTTGTATTTCCAGTTCTTGTGCAGTGTACTTTGACCTGAGCCTGAGTGTACCCTTTTGGTATTCTAATGGTGGTGGGTTAATCCTATTGTGTCCTAAAGATCATCTTCCTGTCCTTGGGAGTCTTTGTTTTTCTAATCCCATCATCTTAAACCTTCTCTGGGGCTGTGGCTGAAGGCATTTTGTTTATGAATAGGTGGCCCCAAATCTGCATTTCTAAAAGCTGGCCTGCTCAGTTTCTGCCTAGGAAAACTTGGGTAGAAAAGGCTTTTAAGAATTTTTTTCCTCCATTATTCCTTTGGGGAAATATAATATTCTATCTTTTTTAATATCTCCTCAAATACTTCCTTCTCTAGGATGCTGACTTCCAACAATCCCCCCTTTGTGCCATATAAGTGTGGGTGACACACTTTTACTGGCACAAGATTAAGAATTGATCTGGTCAGGGAGACTTGATGGGTGCTACCATGGGGCATTCCAGGATGTGGGGAAACAGGCTTTTAAACTGTTAATGCAAAGGAGAAGACACTGATAGAGGCAACAAAAGAGGATCCCTGCAGTGACTCCCAAAAAGGATAGCTTCCAACCCATAAAAGTCTAAAAGTCAGGGCAAAAGTTCTGTTAGGTGGAAAAGAAATTTATAGTGTCCAATATTCTGTGCCAATTATTTTTAGATGTTTGATGTCATTTCTTGTGAGCTCTCAGTCAGGACTGCACATGCCCCAAAATTCCTCACAGCCATGTTTTGCCTCAGTATATAATCACTGGCTGCCCATTTTCAAGGGTTATTTTCTGCCTTAGCTCTTAGTTTAGTGATCCAGGGTTTGGAATGTCCAATTGAGGTTAGCCAGTGTGCAAGCCAGGCTATTAATACTTAAACTGCACACAGTGAACCCTAGGACTCCCACTCTTGAGTCCACCAGTGCAACATATTCAGGGCTTGGGTTTGGAGATCTCTTTCCTGCTACCTCCTCAGTCAGGGCATATGAACTGTAAATCATCTGGTTCCCTCCCCCATGGAATTTGCAGGAAGATATGTATGCAAAGGCCTAAGTGCCACAGAACAAGAACCAGCCTGGGGAGCTTTACGTGGAGGTAGTCTCAGTGTGATTCTGAATGGTGTTTGTGTGTGTATATGTGTGTGCCGCTACTTCTACAAGACGTGTAATACAAACATCCTGGACAAATCTCCCTCTCACTAGACAGAAGTCCAAGGTATTCAATACTTTCTTTACCAACCATTCCCAAATGCCATCCCTCCATGAATCCATTCAACTGGCCAATTACAATACAAATGAGCAAGAAAGAAAACCTTACAATGAGTTTCTGCCCTCCCCTGCATAGTCTTTGCAGATGTCTTCTGAGGCTTCATGTAGGGGCCAATGGCTCCAGGAATCCTTCCTTTCTCTGCAGCTTTCACAGACATCTGGGTGATGTAAGACCTGGGAAGATCTGTTTCACTCTAATTGCATGATGATTTTCCTAGTAGATAGCTGGAGTCAAACCAATTCCCTGGCTCAAATGAATGGAGGCAGCGTCTGGGTCAGTGTGTTCTGCTTCCAAAGGTTGCTGAGGCAGCTGTGCAGGGCTGAAAGATATGAGAACAGAGCCCTCTCTCCCTTTGTGGGTGACTCCCAGAAGAGGCATTGCTGGTCAGACATAGGCATGGAGAACAGAGGATAAGAAATTGAGAAGTGGAATAGGGGGTGGATAGCTTGCAGGCAGGATTTGAAAAGACATTAAGGTTAACTTTACAGATGTTAAATAACAGATGAAACCCACTTAAACACATACAGTAAATGCAAGAATGAAACTTTTCCTGTAAATGAACGTAAAACATTCCCTCCTAATAACTTTGGGCTGGGGCGGGGGGGGGGGGAAAGGAACACAGTTCTCCTTACCCTGTTTTGCTGGCCATGCAAACTAGGGTGAAGGTATTTTTCTTTGCTTTGCTTATTTTAACATTTTTTTCCTAGCAGAATTTTAAATTCTTTTCTCTTTGGATTTAACAATTACATTTAGCTAACACACAAAGACTTTGACACACATATACACAAAGACAAAGAGAAAAGGAGAGGAAAACAACTCTCAATTTTCACACCCTGGTCATTCCCATCATAAATCTCAGTTAACTCAAATTAGGGAAGGCAAAAATCTTAACAAACATATCACATGGTTGCATAGAAGAGAGAGAAGAAATCAACGTTCCTATATTTTATTTTATTTTTCCTTTTAAGTACTTTTATTTAGCCAAATTAGTTTTCCAGCTTTATCCCTGAGCAAAGCCCATTCCTTACATAACTCCCTTGCTCGCTTCCTTTTCATACCGGTTAGGATGAGCACTTGCCTCTCATCCCACACCATGAGCAAATCTCCTAGAGGGGATCTGGGCCTGACCCTCGAGCTACAGCTTCCTATGTTTCTCTTCAGATGTGGGGTTCAATTGGCTTAGCTGGGTCTTCCCTTGTGGCCAAAACTTGCCACTCCGCCTGTCAGTTTTTGGACAAAAAAAGAAGTCCAGGAGGACTCTGGTTTCCTCACAGAGTATGGGGACCTCCTTTCAAGGGAATACCGGCAATGGTTTTCGGACCAAAAAGGGGTCCAGAAGAACCTGCTGCTCCCTTACACAGTGAGTATGGGTACCTCCTTCCAACGGCCTTTTCCTTGTCACACTTTTCCTGCCCACAGTTTTCAGACTCAGGAGAGTCTGGGAGGACCTGCTGCACCTTTAAGTAGTGAGTACGGGCACCTCCTAATACGGGCTTTGCTCACTGACTTCCCAGCTGGTTGTCCAAATCTGATGCACTCACTTTTCCATTCCATTTTCACACAGTCTCTCCCTTTTCCCTAACAAAAGGTCCTGTGCTCTCGCCAAACCCCCTTGCTTTCCAGGGTCTATCATTTGAACAGATCATTTTGCGGTTAGGAAAGGCCAGAGGGAGCAAGATGCAGCTGTGATTGGAAGATCTTCTCATTCACCTTCTTTCCAAAGCAGCCCTTGAGCTCAAACTCAAAACTCCCTTTACTACCCTTGCTCCAAATGGGCAGGGTCTGGGAAACCCACCCACAAACATAAGGGATCTGCTGCCAGCAAGAGGGAGGCTTATCCAGGCCCGGCCCATTGGTGAGGTTAGCTTGAAGCACCATCCTGGGTGCCAAATTGTTGAAGGAAAAATCTTAATCAGGGTCCAGTCCAAGCCAGGAATAAATAAAATGGAGACTGCTTAGGGAAGAAGGTTCAGTTTATTGAGTTGCCAGAAACTTCAGTGCCACAGCATGTTTCTGGGGTAGCTGACAAAATGGAGTTGGGATAGGTGGGCTTTTATATCTTCTTTGGGCTTTGTATTTGAGATTCTGTTCCTGTGGCTTTGTATTTCCTGTTCCTGTGCAATGTACTTTGACCTGAGCCTGAGTGTACCCTTTTGGTATTCTAATGGTGGTGGGTTAATCCTATTGTGTCCTAAAGATCATCTTCCTGTCCTTGGGAGTCTTTGTTTTTCTAATCCCATCATCTTAAACCTTCTCTTGGGCTGTGGCTGAAGGCATTTTGTTTATGAATAGGTGGCCCCAAATCTGCATTTCTAAAAGCTGCCCTGCTCAGTTTCTGCCTAAATGGCTAAAAAAGCCTTTTAAGAATTTTTTCCTCCATTATTCCTTTGGGGAAATATAATATTCTGCCTTTTTTAATATCCCCCCAAATATTTCCTTCTTTAGGAAGGTGGGTGGGTGCTGACTTTCAACAGTTTACATGCAGTTATTGTGAAAGTCCTTTCTGTTGTCCTTAAGATACTTGCTTTCATTACTTTCAGGACACAGAGAAGGAACTTTCCATCAAAACATACATGCAGGCAAACTACCTCTAAGACAGAGGTCCCCAACCTTTTGAGCACCAGGGACCAGTTCCATGGAGAGAGGTTTTTCTGCGGACCAGAGGGGGCATGGTTTCATGTACTGCCTGCATCCCGCAGATGGGGCTTTGTTTGCATAGACTGGTTTCTGGCATGCCACGGCCCGGTGCCGGTCCACAAACTGGGGGTTGAGGACCCCTGCTCTAAGAGGTCTTGGATAAATCATTTATAGGTCTTCACTAATGCTTTGAATTGACACAGTAAGAAACTATTCTAAACCGAGGTCCTGCACAGATTCAGGATCCAAAGGGTTATTGTGAAGGCATAATCATGATCTTTCTCAAATTATGGGGATGGATACATAATTATTTCTTTCATGTCATAATCACAACAGATTCTTTTCTTCCACTTCAAGCACTACTGTATCTTTCCTATGAAACTAGATAGGAATTTTGGACATTACCAAAACCTCTAATTAGGCTTACTGCAATCATTCCAGCAGCTGTTATTTACACTGGGAGAAAAATATACTCACTGTGTTAATCCACATGTTTAATCACATATATTACTACAATTACTATATGTAAGTTCATTCATTTGCCTCCACTATAGACAGATCTTTGCAGGTCCCCACTTGCATTGCTCTGATACTGTTACTGAGAACCTTGCAAAAAGAAATGAGGTAGGATGCTGGCAAGGCTTTTCACTTGTGGTGCCCCAATCTTGGAACCTAATTTCCAAGGAGACTCTTTAGGACTTTCCCCCAGGATTGCAATTTTTAATGCGTGAGGAGCCCTTGGTTCTTGTTTTAGTGAGTATTTTTTCAATTTTGTGGTGCCTACATTATATTTTAATTCTGTACTACTGCAAGCTATCTTGAGATTATATATACTATACCAGGGATATCAAACTGCCGGCCCACGGGCCGGACGAGTCACCAGGAAACCGCGCCCACCCCATTGCTGGCAATGGGGAAAAAGCTCCGATACATCACGTGATGTCACGTGACGTCGCGAATTTGACATGTCTGTACTATACAGAAGAATGACCTTCTAAGATATATGCATTCCTTCATGGGAAATAAGCTAAGGTTTGGATGGAAATATAGAAAGTGAATTTTTTAATCATTAATTCCTAAATCTGGGGAATATCTCATGTGTTTTGAATATGTTCCTTCATGACAATGAATGAAGAATGCATTTGGGAATTTATATATTAGCACTTACTCATTGTTAAAAGAGATGGATTAAGATGGAAGAATTGGTTTTTACTATCCTTCGTAACTAAGTGTCACATTAATACTCATTTTATCTACAAATGAGTATAGTAAATCAGGGTCCCCAACCTATGGGCCACGGCCCACTACTGGGCTGCGGCCTCTTGGCCAGTGGGCCGCAGAAATCGCTGGCCAGTGCACGCATGCACGCGCACTCCTCACTCACGCTAGCGCCCACGGCCCCATTTGCACATGCACGCGGGCATGAACAGGAATGCTAGCGCCAGGTGGGTGTGCGTGGCCCATTTGTGCATGCACAAACGGGGCCGCTAATGTCACGCCGGTGTGCACGGCCCCATTTGCGTGTGTGCATGCACCAATTTGGAAGCTGCTCTCCTTCCCTCCAGGCCACGAGCCTGGAAAGGTTGGAGACCTCTGTAGTAAATGGTATAGTGTCTGTGAGCATGTATTAAAGTTTAATAAATGTTGCTGAGAAGTTGGGCAGCCTCTGAATGAAAATAATAATTGAATAATACCACCAATATTCATTTATCTCTTCATTCCTCTCCTTCCCCTACCCTTGTTCTTTTACAGTCATTCCCAGAAAAGAATGCAGATGGTTACAAAAATCTCTTTCTTTGCCATGTTTGTCATGTACTTTTTGACTGCTATTTTTGGCTACTTGACATTTTATGGTATGTATGTATTCAGTCTTCCCTAATATGTTATTTTAGGAAACTTGTTCTTGACCTCCTAATACTTTTTAAAGCAAGCAACTGAGGCCAATAATGATTAACCTATAATTCAAACATTATAGCCGTCAAAGATGAATTTTATAAAATGTGTGTTGCTATTTTTTTCCTTCTTTGTATAGAAAGTAGCATCCAGATTAGGAAGTGTATGCTTAATTTGAAAAGGACATTTTTTTTATCTGGATATTGTACCCACTCTTTCTTGTATCCAAATTTGGGACCCATGACTCCCAATGAAATGAAATTTGGGAAAGTTGTGGCTGTTTCAATGTTGATGCTGCTGCGCTGCTGGACTGGATTGTGGTCACATGATCTTAATTTTCAATGTTCCATGGCAGTTTCTCAGCCAGTCTAGCAGTTCCCCCCCCCCACAACAGCCACTTATACTTAAGGGAAGGGGGAAAGCCTTAGCCACTCAGTGTCACCTCAAATCGCAAGATGAATGGCATATAAATTTGAGAAATGAAATTTGATAAAGTTTAGTAAATTTGATTTTGATAAATGAAGGAAGGAAAGAAGAAAGGAAGGCAGGAAAGGAGAGAGGAACAGGATCTCTGTAAGCCCTTTTGTAAGCCCTGTAAGCCCTCTGTAAGCCCATGCCATTCCCTTTTGTGTTCCGCCAACCTGTGCCACGCCCAGTGGTGAGATTCAAATACCTGAACAACCAGTTCTCTGCATGGACGCCGCTTCCGGAAGTCCATTCTGAACCAGGGAGACCTCCCCTGCTCAGAACAGACGTCCAGAAGTGGCATCCATGCACTTCCAGTGGGCTGTTCTGGGCCTGGGAGGCCTCCCCCAGGCCTCCGAGGCTCAGAACAGACTTCCAGAAGTGGCGTCCATGCACTTTTGGTGGGCCGTTCTGGGCCTGGGAGGCCTCCCCCAGGCCTCCAAGGCTCAACGGACTTCCGGAAATGATGTCCACGCACTTCCGGTAGTCCATTCTGGGCCTTGTGAAAAAGGGCTAGGGCTGACTTCCAATTTGCCGATGCGGCCACCATGGACGTCTAGAAGGTGAGCTCCGTCTTCCACGTCCAGTTTTGCTTCGCTGGGGGACCCTGGAAAGGGTCAAAAGTCGCCCTGTAGGGGCGACCAGCAAGGAGGGGACCCTCCAGGACAGCCCTCCAAACCGGCGGACAAAAGACCGGCCATAGCAATATGGCTCGTCACTAGGCTGCAGACAGGCGAAGTCACACTTATCACCAGGCAATTATAAAGCAGTGCGGATGAGACTGGGTGAGATCTACCTCTCTTAAATCCTAACTACTTTTTCCTGTATAAGCAGCTTAAAGTACTTTACCCCCTTTGGAGAGGGAAGGGAGATTTTATCCCTCCCTCTAGAAACAGCGGCGACTGACTATCCAGGGGAGTTTAAAATGTTGCAAGAATAACTTGAGCCTAATTGGAATTTTATTTCTTAAAGTTTGTGGACTAAAAGATTTTCTATTCTTACTGAAGATCTGGGTTTTTACTTATAAAAAAGAAGCAAAATTGAAAGGATTATAAAAACATTGGATTCAAAAGAAAACTTTAAATTAGGGGCGACATCTTGTGGCTAAACCTGATATTACAATTTGTTATTGCTTAAAAGAGACTTGGCAGCAGCCCAGATAATAGATAAGACTTATGTAACCTTGAGACATTAGCTGTGAGAAGCCCAGCTGTGTTCCATACTCAGTGACAAAAATTTTTTTCCCCTGCATTCTCTGATTGCAAAGCTTTTAACCCAATACTCTACTAAGAGAATATGGATGAAGATCAGGAACAGATTCTCTTTATGTTGAAAACAATTCATCAAACTATTCTAACAGAAAAAGGGCTAGGGCTTCAGCCGGTTCCCTGAAGTCAACAAAAAATTAGCTACCGGTTCTGCCAAACCAGTGCAAACTGGCTGAATCCCACCACTGGCCATGCCCCTGCACACCTTCCTTGACCCACGCTGCCCCCTTCATGTCTTTTCCTCTTGAGCACTCCCATGCACTCTTCGTGACCTGCACCATCCCTTATGAGCATCTTGCCTGACCAGTGCAGCACCTCTTGTACAACCACACGCACCTTCTCCAACCCATGCCCCTCCTATGCGCATTGTCCAATCCATGCAGCACCTCTTGGGCACCCCTATATGCCCTTCCTGTAACCCCACTCACCATCTCTTGACCTGCATATCATACTCTACATACTCCCATCTGTACACCATCCCTGGATGGTATCTTTAATAAACACCAACATCCTCTTCCCAACCCACACAGTATCTCTCACACACACCTCCATGTACCATTTCTCACACCGAACCAATGGAAGGAAGGAAGGAAGGAAGGAAGGAAGGAAGGATGCTTCTGATGCTCCCTGCTAGCTTCCCACAAGGAAACTCTATAGGGAAGCTGGCAGGAAGTCAGAACTCACTCCCACTCCTTTTGTGCCCACCAACCCACCCATGGTCATTCTTTTTCTCTCTTTAGGTAAGGAAATATCTCTGAAACAATGGCCACGGGTTGTCTAGTTATTAGCATAAATTTCTAGCTCTGCTATACATATTTATTCATCTTTGCATTTGTTTCAGGGTTCTGAAAAGGAACATATAGAAGATTATAATGCTAATCACCTAAATTTTGATTTAAATTTGAAATTTGGATCAGAAAATTAATTTGAGTTAGAAAATCATGTAGATTCTCACTTCTGAATCAATTAAGAAAAAGCAAACAACCACATTCATTAAATATTGAATTACTGAGGCCAAGTCTCTGTCAGCAGATACAAATGGATCCCACACAGTTTGATGCGTTGAACCATTCTGACAATTCAGTTTGAAAGGGTGATTCACCAGCCTCATTTCAAAACATTAAATCATGTTGTTTGAGATGTTTCTTACTAAATGGCAGCTTGTATTAATTATCTGACTGCTAGAACAGCTCTATCATTGTTTTCCTTGCAGAATCTGTACAGTCAGATTTGCTTCACAAATACCAGAATAAGGATGACATCCTTGTCTTAACTGTTCGTGTTGCAGTCATTGTTGCAGTCATACTCACAGTCCCTGTGTTGTTTTTCACTGTAAGTTGAAATTTTCTGTCCATTTGTTAATAGATTGGCAGTTCCTAAATACAAGAATTGAATTTTTGCTTCCGTATTTAGTTTTTGTTTTGGCAAGAATAGATCACAAGTTAACATCTATCCCCAGCCTTCTAAATTCCAAATATTTGCAATGCTGAAAATATATTTTTTCTCAAAAAAAAAATCATTAAGAACTTGCTATTTCTACTTTCAGTAAACCAATTGACATTTAGTTATCAATTGTCTAATAAATAATATACCTATAAATAAATAATATACCTATAAAATAATATACCAATCAAGCTGCAAAAACAATTCAGGCACTGAGCCATCTTTTCTACTTAAATCATCTTCCCCATATGAACATAGGAGCTATAGCTCAACTCAATTTTCCTTTCTTTTTCTTTTCAGGTCCCTATTACCTAATTGTCTATTTTCCCATTTACTCCATGAAGTTCTATTTATGGGCTTTTTTGGTTCATGAATATGATTTGATACGCAGCTGACTCATTCTGCATTACAATTGTTTGCACCTTTCATTTTCCTCCCTCCCCTCCTTGTTGTTCTCAGATAGATCCTCTGAAGGCTAGAATGCTTAAGGTGATTTGGAATGTTGAAGTGTTCTATTTGTCTTTAGTCTGACATAAGTAATTGCTGGCGCTCCTTGTCAATGCTTAAATATTAAAACAGGAACGTTGATGACAGCCAGTGATGTTGTTTAGCCTTCCACAAATCCAGACTGTATTAGGGCATAAATCCCATCATCCCTGGACATTGCTCATTGATGAGCAGTATAAAATTAATGGAAATTATAGTAGTTTTCAGTATGGCTGATTTAGAAAAGCTGATATAATGCAGAAGATCAAACTAGCATTCTATGCATTTATTTTAAACATTAAAATTGGGAAGTATAGGTAGTCCTCGACTTACAACAATTTGTTTAGTGACCATTCAAAGTACAACAGCACTGAAAAAAGTGACTTATGAGCATTTTTCATACTTACAACAGTTGCAGCATCCCCATAGTCAGGTAATCAAAACTCGGATGCTTGGGAACTGGTTCATATTTATGACGGTTGCATTGTCCCCAGATCATGTGATCATCTTTTGCAAACTTCTTACAAGCAAAGTCAATGGGGAAGTCAGATTCACTTAACAACTATGTTATTAACTTAACAACTGAAGTGATTCCCTTAACAGCTGTGGCAAGAAAGGTCGTAAAATGGGGCAAAACTCATTTAACAAATGTCTCTCTTAATGACATAAATTTTGGGCTCAATTGTGGTTGTACGTCAAGGACTACCTGTATCACTTCCAATTTTAAAAAAAATCTTGAAGATGTTTATAATGAAAGCAATTCATAAAGCATATGTGAAAGAATTTTATAAAATATAGAATGAAATAAAAAGTAAATATTAAAACAATAACAAGAACTCAAGCAACAATAAAAAGTTTAAAATCACTGTTACAGCAGATAAAAACAACAGTAGCCTTACTTTGCTGGGGAAGGCATTTCAAATTTGGGGAGCCAACCAATGTAAAGGCTTGTTCCTGGGTAACTTTCTGTCACACCTCAGCATAAGAAGTCATCCCAAGCAGGTCTTTGAGGCTGGCCATGGCACAAATATGAACATTCAGAAAAAGATTCTTTCAGGTTCCACAAACGGAAGAGTTTTATAGATTAGAACTACCCCCTTGAGTTGAAACTAGAAACAAACTGGGATTCAGGAAAGTTAAGAGCTAATCTGATGTGTTTATATCACCCAAGCACCCTTACTGCAGTATTTTATAGAAGACTCTATGGGATTCCCCAGGTAGTTGAGTCAAGCCTCCTCTGAATTCCTGAACAATCAGAACTCGAATGCAATCATACTCTCTTATAATATGGGTTCAAATATTTATCAGAAAGTGGAAAGTGAAAATATTGTATACTATAAAAATAAGAAGAGTTCATTGTTCTCCTTTCTTTAATAATTTCACATGAAAATTCTGCTTCGTATGAGAGATTAAATATTTTAAACCTGGCAAAAAGCAATTCAATTTTTAATTTCAAGCAAAATTTTTATGTTTTATTAGAACAAGTTGTGATAGCATAAAAAAGCTCTTGCTGAAATAAATAGCAATTGAATTGAAAATGCTGATACTCACAAATATAACAATATATTAATTCCTCTAAGTGAACACAGAATATAATACTGAAGGAGAATTAATAAAAGGATGTCTGTCCCATGAAACACTTTGCCTAACAGATTTCTTTTTTTTCTTCCATAGGTTCGTTCATCTATATTTGAGCTTGCTAGAAAAACCAAATTTCATTTATGCCAACACATTGTAGTTACATTGATCCTTTTGATGATCATTAACCTGTTGGTTATTTTTATACCTTCCATGAAGGATATTTTTGGAGTTGTAGGTACAGTATGCTAAATATATTTAAGATTTCCTCCCTTTGTTAGGCTTAGACTTGTACATTGTTTATTATAACACCAAAATGTTTCTGATTGTCATAGGAACAACATCTGCCAATATGTTGATTTTTATTCTTCCATCTTCACTCTATTTGAAAATCACCCATCAAGATGCTTCAAAACTGATTCAGAGAATTTGGGTAAGTTAGCATGATTTGTTATCCTTCATTAAACAACATTAAAAGCTGTACTGTGCAAGTGTAACAAAGGTAGAACGTACTTTTTCACCAGAGTGAACGATCCTGGCTCCTGCCAGTACACAAACGGCTAAATAAGCCAGCATTCATGTCAGAAGGCAACAAAGATAAATATTTGTTTGCAAATGGCTGTACCTGAGTATCTCAAAATGATCTGCAGTAAATTGCTTGCACTGCTTATGAATAAGAATGAAGATTTAAAGAAGAGAACCTAATTATACAGAGTTCTTAATCACAGATGGTACTTTCAAACTTAAAACAGGTTTCTCATTTGATAGCCTTTGGCCAATACAAGGCAACAGAAACCAAGGATATTGGGAATGCAGGAACAAAATTCAGAGATGCCCAAGATTACATATTCTGAAATAAATTCAAAGTCATTTCCAAAATAGTTGAACTATTTATTTTAAAAGCAAAATAATTGTTTTAAACTCAAAACAGGACTACATTTAGAATGCTAGATAAAGCAAATTAGAAACATTTTGCACATCTCTGAATTAAATTGTGAGATATATTTATCCATGAATTGCTGACATAATTAGAGATGAATTGATTGTATGTTGGCTTCCCTGCCTTTCCCATGAACATATTTTTTCTTAGATTTAAAGCCCATTCTCAATTGGCTAATCATTATATAATAGAAGTGTGCAGCTTTTCCCAAATTGAGGACCACACTTTCCCTTTGAATCCCACGCCTAGGAATGTACTTCTAAATAGTTTACTTTTAAATAAAGTAAGAATAATTAATAGGGTATTGCTCATGCATTGGAAAATTTTTGCCTTCTTCCAAAGCAAAATTTGTGGTAGCAACTTTTAAATATCTTTAAGAACTATACTCTGGGTCTCAGGTTGGAGCCTACTGTCGCATGTAAATAAATGTAAATAATATCTTGTTTTGGTTCTAGGCTTCCATCTTTTTGGCATTAGGGATTTTATTTTCCATGGTAAGCATTCCTCTTGTCATCTATGATTGGGTGCATTCAAGACAACGCCACTGAAGGTCAGTGAGATACCAAGAAGAATACATTATCTCCTTGCTGTTCACAAAAATGACCAATCTCCCATTTTGCCAGTATGTCCTACTCATCAGAAATTTCCTCTATTAAAACAAGAATTAATCATCACTGCATATTTTTCCACAGGAGACAGTTGTTAATTTATAATTTTTGCATCAATATTATTACAGTGGTCAGAACAATTTCACAGATCGCATTGGTCATAGGTCTTCTGTATGCAGTAAATGGTAATGAAATAGCTGAAGAATATCTTCTACTACTTCATACATTGCACATGAATATTTCTTCTGATTTTCAGCTAAAATCCATTATCCTGATTCAAAGTAGGTCTCCTCATTCCTGAAAATAATTTTGTATCCCCCTGATTATACTGGTGCAGTAATGTGGTTAATGATTAGATAGATAACTAGTATTTGGTCACATATGGACTCTATGGAGTCTTTTGGTATTAGTAAACAAAGACTAATTATTTAAGCTCAGTTATCCTTGTGGGAGATATGTATGCATGTGTACCCATTTTCAAAGTAGTCTCCCAGGAAATTGCACCTTGTCTCCCTGTCCCAAGACAATATTATTTGAATTAAAATATACTAAAATAAAAAGAAACAGATCCAGAGGTAAGGTGTGTGAAATATAAAATTTCTTGGTGCCAGGATTACATTATTCTCAATATATATATATTGTGTAGTGGGCTTCAGAAGGCAAGGAATAGACCAGCATAGTTTCAACACCATTTATTGACTTGAACTGCAACGGAAAACAGCAGGCAGTTGCCTGTAATTATATCCTGAGCCCACAGGGCCTAAACCAATCACCATACTTGAAAATCCCGCTCCAAATATGAATGTTCAAAGTTTTCCTCCAAAAAGGTTGGAGTTAACAGTCAGGGTCATCTAAAGGTTAGTTTCATTTTACAAGGCTTAATACAACTTTATATATTTCAATACATAACACCCCTCCCCCCTAGGATAGTTATCATCCTCATTCTGTTCAATATTCATAGTCTTTGAGATAGGCTGGGGGCCCACGGATCCTGGTGGACCGCCGTAATGTTATTGGAGAGTCCTGTTCAAGTGGAGTATTATCCATCTCTAGTTGAACAGAGTTGTGATGGCCGTTTTGGTTGCCCAAGAATGGCGGCGGCGCTATGGCCTTTCGTATCTCCGTTTCCCCGAAGGCGGCTGCGGGTGGCGTAGGCAAACTCAGAGGAAATCAGTTCTCTTGTGTGTCTGATAAAACCTCGGGATCCTCACCCGGCCTGCCGACGCCACAACTGATCAATGTGGCATCTGACCGTACAATCATTTTCCAGAATAACCTCATATGACAAGGGCCCCATTATCTTAGTTACCCTGGCTGCCACCCAAGGTGCCCCACTTCCATAGTTCCTGGCCCAGACCAATTTGCCCAGCTGTAAGTTCCTGGGGGGCTTTCGCTGAGCCGTCTCTGCCGCTACTCTGGGTGAAGTCGGTCGAGCTTCGTGGTGAGCCGGCAGCCCCACCTAAGCTCGGCTGCGACCTGTTGCCATACTGGGAGTTGTGTGTTGACACAGGAGGAAGTTCGCCAGGTGGTGGTTCCAGTCCCCAGTCGTCATCCACTTGAGCGCCTTTGTGGTCCTGACCATTCGTTCGGCCTGACCGTTGGTCGCGGGGTGGAATGGAGTGGATGTTACGTGCTGAATCATGTTGGCGTTGAGGAAAGATTGAAACTCTCCTGCCGTGAATTGGGCCCCGTTGTCAGACACTATTACATCTGGCAGACCATATGTGGCGAACAGCCGGTGCAATTCAAGGATGACCCTGGTTGTTGTCATCAATGAGACCGGTGCCACTTCCAACCACTTGGAATAACTGTCTACTACAATTAGGAACACCTGCCCTTGGAAAGGACCCGCAAAGTCAATATGCACGCGAGACCATGGGGCGTGTGTGGTCTCCCAGCGGTGCACTGGTGCTTGTGGCATCTCTGGTCGGGTTTCTTGGCAGACCTGGCAACTCCTTACTTGATTCTCAATGTCCTTGTCCAGGCCTGGCCACCACAAGTAACTCCTGGCTAGAGCCTTCATTCGAACAATTCCTGGGTGTCCCTCGTGTAAGGAATCCAACACCCTGGAGCGAAGACTGGGTGGAATGATGACCCTGCTGCCGCACAGCACACATCCCTTGTGGGCCGACAGTCCATTTTTCCGAGAAGCGTAGTGATGGAACTCAGGGCCTGGGTGGGTCTCTGGCCATCCCCTTAACACCCAGTTGATAACGCAGCTAAGCATTCTGTCCATGGTGGTTTCAGATGCAATGTCCCCTGCATGTAGGGGTGCTTCAGGCAGGTCCTGGAGTGCCAGTCAACAGGCCAGCATCCGGCGTTCAGCCTTGAAAAGCAGCAATCCAGACTCCAGCCTCCCTCCTGCCGCCGCCCAGTCCAGGCGTGGTTTCCAGTGTCTCTCGGGACTGTGGACCTGCCGCTGCCCTGTGGTGACTGTGCCAGACCCCCCTTGCGCCACTGGAGGCAACCGCTCCAGCTGGCACCGCAAGAGGTAGCCGCGCCAGCTGCCCAGAGAAGCCTGACCCCAAGTCACGGAGCCCCGTGCCGACAGCCGAGGCCCTGGTCACGCTGTTAACCAGGCCCACAGGGATGCCCCGACTCACGGCAACGTCGACAGGCCGGTCCACGCGCCGCCGGCATCCCCGGGCTTGAGCCGTGGCCCGCGGGGATTCCCCAGGCTCAAACCATGGACCGCTGGTATGCCTTGCCCCACAGCAGTATCGCCAAACTGCCTCCCGCGCCGCTGGTGTCCTTGGGCTGGAACCATGGTGACGGTTTGTTAGACTGCGGCGCCAGTCCACTGACCGGTAGGCCCTGCTTGCTGGCGACGCTGGAGCCTCCCGTGCCGACCGGTAGGTTCGTCTTGCTGGCAATGCTGGGCCCGTGCCGCACTGCGCGGCGTCCCTGTGACACTCAAACTTCTGTCTTCCCCTCCCTCCCGTGTATGTCCAGCCCATGGGGCTTGACAGGCGGCTCCCTCTACCAGGGCTCTACCTGGAAGGCAAGGAGACTCATATGAGCGTTCGCCCACCATGGTGGACGATTCAGCCGGGGCCCCGCCCGGCTTACCAGGACACTGGCAGTGGAATGTTCGCAACAGGCGTGGGGTGTGGACGTCAGCCTCCCCCACCCATGATGCCTTTATGATGGGGTACCCCTTCCAACGGATCATATATTGTAACCGTTCTTGACGGATCCGGGAATCCAGGACCTCCTGTATCTCATAGTGATCCCCCGAGATGGGCCCTGGTACATCGTTCATGGGCCTACCTGGGGGTTCCCCTACCGGCTTCAGCAGACTGCTGTGGAATACCGGGTGTATCTTCCCCAGGAGCCGGGATAACCGTAACTTCACGGCTACCGGGTTGATGACCTGTGTGAACCGGAAGGGCCCTAGGTACTTCGGCCCTAGTTTTTTACAAGGCACCCTCAGGTGTAGATATTTGATCGAGAGGTATACCAAGTCGCCCACCTGAAAAGGCTTTTGGGGCCTCCTTTTCTTATCGGCCTGTGCCTTTGTGGTTTCCTTGGCCTTCACTAGGGCCTTTTTAACATCACCACCCACCCTCCCCATGCGCTATCCACTCCCGGGGTTGGCAGGGCGAGGGGTTCCCTTGGGTGTACTCAGGGATGGGGACGAAGTCCATGCCCTGCACCACCCGGAAGGGAGCAAACCCGGTGCTGCTGTGCACAGCATTGTTGTATGCTACTTCCGCGAATGGCAGCAGGTCAACCCAGTCTGTTTGTTGGTAGGACATGTAGCTCCGCAGGTAGCCCTCCACCATGGCATTCGCTCGTTCTGCTGCCCCGTTGGTGCTGGGGTGGTACGCCAAGCTGAGACCTTGGGACGACCCGATAAACCAGATGAACTCACGCCAGAAGCGGGCCGTGAATTGCACCCCCCGGTCCGAAATAATCCCCCGGGGCACCCCATGCAGGCGATACATGTGCGTGATGAAGAGCCTGGCCAACCGCCGGGCAGATGGCAACCCCTTAGACGGGACAAAGTGGGCCTGCTTAGAGAAAAGGTCTATAACAGTCCAGATGACGGTGTAGCCACGGCTCTCTGGCAACTTGACGACAAAGTCCATTGCAATGTCCTCCCATGGCTGAGTCGGGTCCGCCACTGTTTGCAGCAAGCCCAATGGCTTCCCCGTACTGGGCTTTGTGGTGGCACAGACATGACAACCCCAAAGACAGACATGACAACCCCAAATGTAGACCTCTACATCTGCTTTCATCTGGTTGATGTAGCGACGCAGCTCCTCCAACTCCCTGGGCGTCATCGTGTACATCCGGGGTTTGGTTAGTTTTGCGCCCGGCACGATGTCGATTGTGCAGTCGGTCGGCCGGTGGGGTGGCAGGACGTTGCACTCCCTCTCGCCAAACACCTCGGTGAGGTCAGCGTACAGAACCGGGAAGGGGTTCTCTTGCCTGGTGCCCTTCTGGTGTATCTTTATCTCCCTACACTCCGCACCCTGCTCTTCGGGATCCTGATTAGGTGACCAGGGATCGACCCCGAGGTGTAATTTTGGGTACCCCCCTCCCACCATATCGTAGGCCCCCACTTATCCAGCCATGACAGACCCAAGATCACGGCCTCGGTCATGGAAGGGACCACGATAAAACAGAGGACCTCCCAATGAACACCCATCTCCAGTCTGACGGGCTCCGTTATGAGGATAGCCAGAACTCCCCCCAGGAGAGACCCATCCCCTGCTCAAACCAGATAGGGTTGGCCAGCCGCCTCACCCTGATCTTGGCCTCAGCCGCCACGCCCTGACTAATCTGGCACCGGGTGCAGCCGGAGTCGATCAGGGCCTGGTATTCCCCGATGACTAGTCTGAGGGCTCGTCAGTATGATAGGGATGGCAAAAGGGCGTATCGGCTCACTCACCATGGGATCCTCGGCTGCGTCATCCTCGCTGTCACACGCCATCAGTTGATATCTGGTGGCCGCTGTTGCCTCCTCCTCCGCCGGAGGCATCCGCCGGGAGATGACCCCCTTCGGCTGCTGCGCCACTCACAACTTCTCCAGGGTCTTCTTGGGGGTGGGACTGGCTTTACCGGGGGTCAATGGAAACCCACGTGGAACAGGAACCGGACCCTCCGATGCCCTGGCTGGTTACACCGGAAACAGCAGAATGGCACCCGGGGAGCAGGGCCAGAGGAACCCGGGCCCGAAGCCTGGACCCTCCGTCCTTCATCCCGTGGTCTCTCTACTGCCCTCTGTGGCATGGCTGGGTCGTCCCCTTTTTTTCGAAACTCCTGCAGTCCCGCATCCAGGTCCACCACTACCTGGTGGACTAATCCTGGAGCCGGCTCCGGACACCCCGGAAAACACATGCTTGGTGCAGATCCAGGCCTGCCCGGAACTGGTGCACCAGGAGACGTTCTGGCCAGGATCACAGTCTACCAGCCACCCGCCGGAAGTCACGAACGTACTCCATCGCAGGCTGGCCTCATTGCCTCAGCGCCAGTACCTCAGCCTCAGTCCACTGGACCCAAGAGACATCCTCAAACCGGGACCGCAGAGCCTCCAGGAACAGACCGGCGTCAGCCAGCTCCCTGGCATAGTCACTGTAGAGGTCCGCCGCCCATGCTGCTGCTTCATCCTGCAGCCCCGCCATGACCGCCACCACCATCGCCCACTGAGATGGATAGAGGCGGGCATACCGGTCTAGATGGCTGATAACATGACTGAGGAACATCGCGAGACAATCCGGGTTCCCGTCAAACGTCACAGGTATTGCGGCGGCCCCCAAACCACCCCGGGACCCCATGCACCCAAAGGCGGGCCCGTTCCCCGTAGGGCATCAGCCACAGGGGGAAATCCCTGATTGCCGGACCCTACCCCCTGCCGGTCCGGGGTCCCAGGTGGCCTAGCCGTCTGCCTGGAGGGTACTCCCCCTGGGTCCGTCGATGGCCTGCCTGCCCACACATGTTGGTACACTCAAGCCAGGGCCTCCCACCTGGGGGGGATACCAGGGCCAGGGGCCACCCTGAATCTCGGGCTGGCCAGACGGAACTGGGCTGGATCCAACTGACTCAGCTGTGCCTCTGTCCGGTGCCATGATGCTGTCTCTCGAGCTGCCTCCCATCTTGGCCACGAGGGGGGATCCTGGTACCCAGCCTCCCCGAACCGTTCCCTCAGGATGTCCATAGTATGCCGTCCGGGCGCCGTGGAGTAGCTCCATTCTTCATCGTCTTCCTCCGTAAGACGCCTCTACTTCCACTCCAGCAGAGGGCCCACGGCACCCGGAGTGTGTGCCCGACCGGCGTCCGGGTTGGTAAGCGCAGAGCTGTGCCACCATTCCCCCGAAGGCCCCTGCATCCTGGGCCTCACTCACCGGACCTGCAGGCCTTGCTTCCTGCACCTTGGGCCTCACCGCTGGCTGAGTATCCCCGGCCTCTGTGTCAGGCGTTGGCCCTGTTGCTCCAGCTGGCTCCCCCTCTTCAGCCACCGTTGTGGCCTCCTGCTTTTCCTCAGCCATTCCCTAGATAGCACAGGGAAATGGGAAGGCTGACTTACTGTCACGCGTCCTGCCCAGTCCGTGAAAAAAGACCAGTAGGCAGGAACGGGTTGACATGCGGTTTAATCCATACAGGAACAAAGTCAGCACTGGGAGTGATCTGCTCCCAGTGCTTTACATAGTCTCCCCACCCCGCAGCTCCACCCCCAGTCAACAGGCCAGCATCCGGCGTTCAGCATCCTCCCTCCTGCTGCTGTCCAGTCCAAGCGTGGTTCCCAGCATCTTTTGGTCCAGACTGTGGACCCGCCCCTACCCTGTGGTGGCTGCACCAGACCCCCCCTTGCACCGCTGGAGGCAAGCCACCCCAGCTGGCACCGCAGGAGGTAGCCATGCCAGCCGCCCAGAGAAGCCTGACCCCAAGTCACGGAGCCCTGTGCCGACAGCCGAGGCCCTGGTCATGCTGTTAACCGGGCCCGCAGGGATGCCCCAACTCACGGCAACGTCGACAGGCCGGTCCATGCACCGCCGGCATCCCCGGGCTTGAGCCATGGCCCACGGGGATTCCCTGGGCTGGAACCATGGACCGCTGGCACGCCCCGCCCCACAGTGGCATTGCCAAACCGTCTCCCGTGCCGCTGGCGTCCTTGGGCTGGAACCGCGGCGACGGTTTGTTAGACTGTGCTGCTGGTCCGCCGACCGGTAGGTCCTGCTTGCTGGTGACGCTGGAGCCGACGCTGGAGCCTCCTGTGGCGACCGGTAGGTTCGTCTTGCTGGCGATGCTGGGCCCGCGTCACAACGCGCGGCGTCCCTGGCGACACTCGAACCACCGGCTTCTTTATTCCCCTGCCTCCCATGTATGTTGAGCCCACGGGGCTTGTCACATATAAGAAGTCGTGGAACTTCTTAATGCCAGCCACTATGGCGAGGGCTTCCTTGTCTATCTGGGCATAGTTCCGTTCAGCCGATAACGTTCTAGAATAGTATGCAATGGGGGCCTCTCTACCATCTGGCATCCTGTGGCTTATTACTGCCCCAAGGCCATATGGCGAAGCGGCACAGGCTAGTGTTACTGGTAGGTTTTTGTTGAAATGAGCTAGGACAGAGTCCGAGGATAGCAATGATTTTATCGCCTTGAACGCTTTGGCTTGGGTGCTCGATCAGACCCAGGGCGCTTTTTTGTCCCGTAGGTGGTGTAGCGGTTTTGCCTGGGCAGCCTTATGCGGTAAGAAGGAGTGATAAAAATTGAGCAAGCCCAGGAATGCTTGTAGCTCCCCCTTGGATTTTGGTGTGGGTGCTTGCTGAATTGCCTTTAGCTTTGCTTCAGCAGGGTGAATTCCGGCAGCATCGATGCGGAAACCCAGGAATTCTGTGGATTCCACACCAATCTGGCACTTTTCTTTTTTTAGTTTTAGGCCTGCCTCGTGGAAACATTGGAGTACTGCACGGAGACGTTCTGCCAGAACCCCGTGTGATTCCCCCGCGATCAGGACATCATCAAAATACGGGCAGATACCGGGAATGTTCTTCAGTGTTTGTTCCATAATACTTTAGAACAACCCTGGTGCTACACTTACCCCAAACTGCAAGCGGTGCACTTGGAATGCACCTCTGTGTGTGATGATTGTTTGTGCTTCTGCGGTAGTGTCGTCTACCGGTAGCTGCTGGTAGGCCTGAGCAAGGTCTAACTTAGCGAAGATTCGGCCTCCCTGGAGCGAGGCAAGGATGTGGCTCACTACTGGTACAGGGTAAGCATGCTGCTGTAGTGCCTTGTTTATGGTGCACTTGTAGTCTGCGCAGATGTGAACATCCCCTTTAGGCTTAACTGGGGTCACTATTGGAGTCTCCCACTGACTACAGTCCATAGGTTGGAGTACTCCCTGCTGTACCAGCTTGTCTAGTTCAGCATCAATTTTAGGCTTCAATGCAAAGGGAACCCTGCGCGGTTTTAATCAGATTGGAATTAGTGCTGGATCGAGGTTGAGTGAAATGGGTGCCCCTTTGCATTGTCCCAGCTCTGTGCTGAATACGTTAGCATATTGTTGGCATACTGCTGCTAGATCTGTTATTTGTGTTCGATGGATGCCCGTCACCCTGATGCCCAGGGCCTCGAACCAGTCCAGGCCTATGATGCTGGTGCACGGTCCCTCTACGACCACTATGCTGAGGGGACCCTCGAACTCTCTGAATTGTACTCTAATGGTGGGTTCCCCCCTTACGGGAACATGGCAATTCTGGAAATCCGTTAGCACTAAGCTCGATGATTTGAGCGGAACCCGCCATTGGCTACGTTTGCAAATGTGGTCGAAAATCCTGGAGGAGATAATGGACAGGGCTGATCCAGTATCTAACTCCATGGAGCATGGGACCCCTTGCAGTCTTAGTTGGAGTCTTATCTTTTCTTTGATGGGACGTTGAGCCCCTGTGCGTTGGATGTTACGTCTTTCTGAACAGTATTCAACTCCGTTCTGTCCCGGGGGCCATTTCCCCTTGTGCTGCTGTGTCGCAGGTTTCTTTTCCCGCTGATGACCTCTGCAGACTCTGGCAAGGTGCCCTTGCTTCCCACAGGCATGGCATACTGCTGTGCGGAATCTGCACTCTGCTCTTTCATGCTGTCCCCCACAGCTTGTGCAGCTCTGTGGGGAAGTTGCTTGCTGTGTGGAGTGTGGCCGTCTGGGTGGCTCTCTCTGCAAATGATTGATTTCTTCACTCTCACTGGCCTCCCCCGAGCCTTCTATGGTCTCTTGGTGGATCGCTGTGGAGCTGGTGTGTGTTTTAGGTGGCCTGAGAGTCTTCATTGCCCCTCCGGCAGCCTCATCCACCATGACTTCCTTCAATGCATCTTGGAAAGTCAGTTTCTCCATGGTGAATAGGTGCTGCTGTAATTCTCTATTATGCAGGCCACAAACAAGCCTGTCTCTGAGACGGTCTTCCAAGTCAGGGAACTCACATTGGCACGAAGCTTGGTGAAGGGCTGCCACAAACTCTGCTGCAGATTCCCCGGATCTCTGCTCACGTTGCTCAAATGCATGGCGCCAGACGATTACTGAGAGTTTAGGCTCAAAATGTTCCCTTAATTTTTTCTTGAGGTCTGCTTGGCCACAGTCTCTATACTTGCTGGTGCTATCAGGTTTTCAGCGATATCAAACGTGGCTTGTCCGCAGACACATAGTAAGGTTGCCGCATTTGGGCCATTGTCTGTGATCTGGTTAGCCCGGAGATAGTTGCCTACTCGGGAGACGTATGAGCTCCACTGTTCCAGATGAGTAATATCGAACTCGTTGAGCCTTCCCAGTTTAGCCATTTTTGGGAGACCCCTGTGGTGCTGGTTAATGTCTGTACTGCTGCGACGGGAGCTGTGCTGCCCTTAAGGAGTCCTGGGGACAGATCCCTCAGGTATGTCTGTGCCTCCAGTGTGTCTTACTGGCAGGCAGGGCAGGGAGCCTGGTCCCACCAGGGCTCTTTACCTGGTCTGACACCCAGTGATTTTAGTATCTTGGTTAGCAGCAGCTCTCCCCTCTGCAGCTATCCCACCCTCGTAGCCACTATTGTGTAGTGGGCTTCAGTAGGCAAAGAACAGACCAGCATAGTTACCACACCATTTATTGACTTGAACTGCAACGGAAAATGGCAGGCAATTGCTTGTAATTATATCCTGAGCCCACAGGGCCTAAACCGATCACCATACTTGAAAATCCCGCCCCAAATATGAATGTTCAAAGTTTCCCTCCAAAACAATTGGAGTTAACAGTCAGGGTCATCTAAAGTTTATAATAATAATAATAATAATAATAATAATAATAATAATAATAATAATAATAATAATAATAATAATAATAATAATAATAATAATAATAATAATAATAATAATAATAATAATAATAATAATAAAGTTGGAAGCGACCTTGGAGGTCATCGAGTCCAACCCCCTGCTCAGGCAGGAAACCCTACACCATTTCGGACAAATGGCTGTCCAGTCTCTTCTTAAAAATTTCCAGTGTTGGAGCAGTCACCGCTTCTGGAGGCAGGTTGTTCCACTGGTTAATTGTTCTAAGTTCTCCTTAGTTCAGGTTGCTTCTCTCCTTGATTAGTTTCCATCCTTGCTTCTTGTCCTGCCTCAGGCGCTTTGGAGAATAGCCTGACTCCCTCTTCTTTGTGGCAGCCCCTGAGATATTGGACACTGCTATCATGTCCCCCCTCGTCCTTCTCTTCAATTAGCAACGTTCCTTATATGTTTTAGCCTCCAGTCCCCTAATCATCTTTGTTGCTCTCTGTACTCTTTCTAGAGTCTCAACATCTTTTTTACATCGTGGTGACCAAAACTGGATGCAGTATTCCAAGTGTGGCCTTACCAAGGTATTGTAAAGTGGTAGTAATACTTCACGTGATCTTGATTCTATCCCTCTGTTAATGCAGCCCAGCACTGTGTTGGCTTTTTTGGCAGCTGCAGCACACTGCTGGCTCATATTTAAGTGATTGTCCACTAGGACTCCGAGATCCCTCTCACAGTTACTACTATTGAGCAAGGTACCCCCTATACTATACCTGTACATTTGGTTTTTCTTGCCTAAATGTAGAAACTTAATTTTTTCACCACTGAATTTCATTTTGTTAGATAGCGCCCAGTGTTCAAGTCTGTCCAGGTCCTCCTGTATCTTAAGCCTGTCTTCTGGTGTGTTGGCTATTCCTGCCAGCTTGGTGTCATCCACAAATTTGATGAGTTCCCCATCTATCCCCTCGTCCAAATCGTTGATGAAGATGTTGAAGAGCACTGGGCCCAGAACAGAGCCCTGGGGCACCCCACTACACACTTCCCTCCATGTAGATGCGGTTCCATTGAGGACCACACGCTAAGTACGGCCGTTCAGCCAGCTATGAAATCCATCTGTGGTGATGCTGTCTAAACCGCATTTTTCTATCTTATCGAGTAGTAGGTTGTGATCTACTTTATCAAATGCCTTACTGAAGTCCAAGTAAATTATATCCACAGCATTCCTTCTGATCCACTAATTTTGTCACTTGGTCAAAGAATGCAATAAGGTATTTGTCTGGCATGATCTGTTTTTGACAAACCATGTTGGCTTTTAGTACTGATTTTGTTTGCCTCTAGGTTGTTCGCTGATTCGTTGTTTGATTATCTTTTCCAGAATTTTCCCAGGTATTGAGGTCAGGCTGATAGGTCTGTAATTTCCTGGATCCATTTTTTTCCCTTTTTGAAGATGGGAACTACATCAGCTCTTTTCCAGTCCTCTGGTAGTTCCCCAGTGCTCCAGGATCTTTGAAAAATATAGTTCAAGTGGTTCTGAGATCACATCTGCCAGTTCCTTGAGAACCTGGGGTGTAATCCATCTGGTCCTGGTGATTTGAACTCGTCTAGGCTGGACAGGTGCTCACTTACCATTTTTTTGCCTATCTTAACTTGTGTTTCTATTCTGTTTTTTATGGCACTATTTTTGATAAGTTGGTCTGTTTTTTCCCTTTGTGTAAAGACAGATGCAAAAAACGAGTTAAATAGTTCTGCTTTCTCCCTATTGCTGTCACCTTCTTGCCACTTTCACCCACTAATGGACCAATCATTTCCTTCACTTTTTTCTTGTTTTTTACATGTTGAAAGAAGCTTTTTTTGTTATTTTTGACTTTGGTCGCAAGCCTTAGTTCATTATGAGCCTTAGCTTTCCTCACTTCATCTTTGCAGGCTCGGGCTATTTGCTGATATTCTGACTTAGTTATGTGCCCCTCTTTCCACTTTCTATACTTGTCCTTTTTATCTTTCAATTTATCAGAGAATTCTTTATGCAGCCATGCTGGTTTCTTTTGAGAGCTGTTGTTTTTCCTCTTTGTTGGTATTGTGCTAGACTGGGTTTTTATTATCTCGCTTTTCAGAATTTCCCAAGCTTCTTGAGTTGTTTTCCCCTTGAGGATTCTCATTTTACAAGGCTTAACACAACTTTATATATTTCAATACATAACAATATATTATTCTTTGTTTTGATGTAGTCATGATCTTCTGGTTAGTAGAATTTAAAGCTCTGTTTTGCTATTACAAGAACAGTAACAACGAAAAAGCTGTTGCCAATGAAAATACATATTGGTCCATCAAAAAGTCTATCTTAGTATCATGTAGTAAAATAGATACTGACAATTGTCTTGCCAAAACCATATAATTAATAAAAAGGAGAGACTTTTTCTTCAGCAATACAGTAGAGATTTCTTCTAGCATCAATGAAGAGAACATTGCAATTGGCACCTGGCATAATAATAGACATCTTTACTGGTTGGTAAATAGATTTTATTGGCAGTATGCAGCCTAAGAATGCAATTGAGAATGCCATCTATTGACCTCTGGCACAGAGGATGCCCATAGTTCAAGGGTCTGCAGTTCATGAAAAGAAAGAATACTGCATTTATAAAGATAACTTGGTGGGTTCTCTGGATTGCATCCAGAATTTTTTCAGAGCTTGCTATCAAATACAAAGAAGCTTATAATTCTTTTTATTATGATATTTGTCCTTTCATTATGAGTATTTTTAGACCATCTGTGTATAGCTGGTTCAGGTTCTAGAATAGTGATGGGCCTGATACTCTTTTTGTGGTTTTTTGTTGCTTTTAAGAATGTATACTAATTCAGAGTGTCTTATTGCTTATGATTTCCACAAAGCACTTTTCTTCACAATCACATTGTGAAGTAAGTCAATAATAGGTTTCTTTTGCATAGACAATGCTGGGGCCAAAAAGGTAATGAAATTAGGTTTCCTACCCAGGCATTAGGCCAATTTGAAGGATAATATAAAAAAGCAAGCTGTTTCATGATTTGTACTACATATGACTCCTCAGAATTGACTTTTTTTTCTTAAAATTGAACAAAATTTTCTAACATAAAATATCCTAGTGATTATTATAAACTCTTTGGGAATTTACTGTAATGTTCTGATTTGCTGGAAGGCAAATTACCCACCATTTGCAATGAAGAGCAATAGTTCACAACATGTTACAGTGGAGTTTCCCATCTAGATCATGGTGTGATAATGACAAACTGTTGTGCAAATTAAATATTAACTAGCTTAGGGGCAGCTAATTTCTTCAATAATATAATATGCAGTTCCAGAAGAAGAAGAATGTATTATCAATGCTGACTGGCTCAAGGTTGACTCAACCTTCCATCCTTCTGAGGTCAGTAAAATGAGGACCCAGTCTGTTGGAGGCAATATGCTGACTCTGTAAACCGCTTAGAGAGGGTTGTAAAAGCACTATGAAGCAGCATATAAGTCTAAGTGCTATTGCTATTTCCAACTCAAAAGAGTGCTGGGAAGAAATAAGAGAGTGGGTGGGATAATCAATGATAATCTTTTATCCTTTACATTGTGATTACTCCCTGAAACATGAATAAAGCAGAGATATATTTGGTATAGGAAGGTGTAGCTGAAAAAGAAAGATCTAGTTAAAAAGGGTTGAATCAGGCTTAAGAAAAATAAAACCCTAGGAAATTCCCTCCAGGCATCCTAGCTCAGCATATTGACATCTGCTCCATTCTCAGCTCTCCTGATGACATGCCCAGAGCGGAATATGCACAGCCCACCCTCTCCACACAACACACACAGTTGCCACAGGTGGGAAGTGCACACACAGAGACCCAACACATTAAATAAAAATGCTTTCTATGGCCACTGTTGATAAAGAGGTGAAAAAACTTTTTGGAAGCCACGCTTGGTTTCTATATTTTTTTATTATAATACATTCTATGGAACATGGGTGTATGTGGGATCCTGCCGCTTTTGCTAAAATGATGGAAGCTGTGTTGAGCCCATTTTGGATGTGTGTGACACATGTAAGAAAGAAGCAGCACTTATAGTGCAGGTTGTCTTCAACTTGCAACCATTCATTTACTGGCCATTCAATGGCACTGAAAAAAGTGGCTTATGACTAGTTTTCACACTTATGACTGTTGCAGCATCCCCATGGTGATAAAAGTTTGTATCATAGTTGCACTGTCCTAGAGTCATGTGATTATCATTTATAACTTTCCTAGACAACTTCCAACAAGCGAAATCAATGGAGGAAGCCAGATTTGTTTAACAACCATGATTCACTTAACTGCGGTGATTTACTTAACAACTGTGGCAAAGAAGGTCATAAAATGGGGCACAACTCACTTAACAACTGCCTTGCTTAGCAACATAAATTTTGGGCTCAATTGTGGTCGTAAGTCGAGGATTACCTGTATAAGTCTCTTCATTATACTTTGATATCTCTTGCCCCATGGATGTCCTTGCATAAAGAAATTTAAAAGAAGAGAGAATTCCAACTCTTTCCTTGTCCTGCCTTTGTGTTATAAAAACTGAGCAGGAGCTATTTTTTCATTGCTTTACAATTAGAAAGCATTTAAAATGCTTCTTGGAGGAATTTTTGGTTGTTATAAGTATATAGACAACTGTTTCCAAATTCCATACCCAGAAAGGGTATAGAATTAATTAATTAATTAATTCCATGCCAATCCAATTACTACAAAAATGCAGCTCTTTTCAATGCATTCTCTTGGCTTTCCCACAGAAAAGGAATGGTGGACTACTAGGACTTTGGGCTTGATTACCCAGCAAAGATCTTAAATTCTAAAATTATAAAGTTTTTTTTCCTAAGTATTAGCCAGTGGTTCTCAACCTCAAGAACTTTTAGAAGTCTAGACTTCAATTTCTAGAATTCTCCAGCCAACATACTGGAGAGTTGGGGGACTTGGCATCCATACATCTTGAAGTTCCTGACATTGAAGAATAAGCTATTCCACTGTGGCAGAGCAGTCTTTCTGCTTTTGGAGTGCTGTAACACTGGAGTGTTTAATAAGCACAACACCTTGCTGTAATCTTCTCAGCAGGGCAGAAATAATGGAGAGGAACTCTTTGGGATTTTCCATCTATTCCTACTCACGTTTGTTTTGAATAACAGGATTTCCCTATTGTTTCTGTATATGAACTTCAGAGTTGGCATACATTCTATGCTATGGATCATGGGTTCCTGTGTTTCCATACCTTTCCTCCAAGATGTTCTCCCAGCCGTAGAAGCTCACTGGGCATTGATTAATCTGCCTGGTTTCCAATTTCTGGTACCTCCTCCCAGGGACTACAAAATTGCATCCTAATTGAGCAATTTTTGTAAAGAGAATATTTCCCCCTCACCATTTCCATATCACAGTTCTGGAAGAATCACTTTTACCAGATTATAACAGTTGATCCAGGGTATGCAGAGGATATTAAGAATGGATAGCAAAAATATAACCCATTCCCTTTGGTATGATATTGAACTATTTATGGGAACACCAAATACTGTCTGTATTAATTGAAGACATGTTTCTTGCATGTTTCTTTTCTTAGTACTAGTTCTGTCATTTTTTTCAAATACAGTTTATGCCATTACAATAGTTTATATTAACTTAAATTGCTTTTAAAATGTTTCTTGATCAGGCAGTCTTTCCTTATTCAGAAACAAACATTGCTGAGGATGCTACTTTGCATCTGGACAATGTTTTCCTGTGTCTTTCTTTCTTTTTAACTGAATGTATCCATCGTTCCTCAATTTAAGACCTTCAGTTATCAAAATGTGAAGATAAAAAATAAATGTTGCTAAATACTGAGGGCTGATAGGACCTTGACACTCACATACGTGCATATCCCTGAATCTGTTTCTCTTTTATTTAACAACCGCAGCAACAACAACAACCAAAATCTATGCAGTTATGTTGTAGGAAATGTTTAATTTGTGTATGTGTGTATATATATATTGTAAATAAATAGGATGCTTCTATTTTTGCAGTTATGTACTCTATGAGATGAAAGTGTTGAAGTAGATAAATAACAAGAACAATGTGTCTATAACCAATTCTGAAAAGGAGCAGCAATGGCCTAGCTTTTCACCCAGATACATTTTCTCTCTCCTGCTCCCACTTTTATCCTGTTCAGTTCTATCTGGTCACAGATTTGAAGCTTACAAATTAACATTGCATACAGTAGCACATTTCTAAGAGCACAACGCAACGGGCTGCCATGATTTATTCCTCTGAGATACTTTTTGTATCATCCAGAAGTAGAATGGAATCCTTTGGTAGTGCCGCTTCATGTTCCTTGCTAACCTTTCCCCATCTGATGTCCTCTGCCCTGTGTCAGACCCACGGATCTTTGAATTCCCAGCCAGAAAGGCCGAAATCATCAGATTGTGGAAAGGCTGACTGGCTATAATAAAACTGGGTGTCTGTAGCATCAAAAATATTATTGTACTTAGGACCAAAGAAGTAAGCACCATGTTAAAGAGCATTGACAGATCATTTGAACATAGTTTTGTTTGATCTGTTTTGGGAAATCATAAGTAGAATGCTGTATCCTCAGAACAAAGATTAGTCTTTCTTGCTCAACTGGTTG
The DNA here is from genome assembly GCA_023970755.1 of Azemiops feae. Classification (NCBI taxonomy): domain Eukaryota; kingdom Metazoa; phylum Chordata; class Lepidosauria; order Squamata; family Viperidae; genus Azemiops; species Azemiops feae. The sequence goes on from JALGBA010000593.1 coordinate 296,432, forward strand.
CTTTTTTAGATATATATTGTTTATATATATTGTAACATTTTAAAATCTGTGTAATCTTCTGTTCAATGTTTTAATGATGTTCCGCTGAAATTTATATATGTTTCCAAATCTTATTTTATGAGTATAAATGTGTAGGACTCCATAGAACATTACTGTTAAAAAAGAGCACACATTTTTTTGCAATTAAAAAAAAACTGTCACTTTTTAAAATAGTCTATTATTAATTCTCTTGGGTGCTGCAGTTAACCAAACAAAATCTATTTAAAAGTATTTTTCTTCCAGCAGAACTAATTGTACACTGTTAACACTAAATCAGACTTCTGAATTTTTCTAGACTATGATTTAAGTTTGGAGAGGGTTTTTTTTTTGTTTCCTTTGCTCTGGCTTACATTACATCTTTCTCTGTATTGTTCATATTTAATGATACATGTAAATAAAGTTGAGTGTAAATAAAACATGTTTGTTATTTAATTTTTAAAGTATGATTGGAAACAAGTCTGATATGTTGATTCTGCAAAAAAAAAGGAAAGGAAACCCTAAGATGTGTTTGTGTGGTGGCCCAAGCAAAATAGTAAAACTCTTGAATTTAGAAAACTCAGAGAAAGAATTCAGGTCTAGGCTCCTTTTAGGCAAGAAAAAGGAATTCTGGGAAACAATAAAAAGAAAAAAACTAATTGATAGTTTTTGTTCCATTCTCTCCCAGTATTGTTTGTGCCTTTAAATGGAGAAGCTTTATCTGAATTCTTGCACTGAGCACTGAATTGGACTGATAATACACCAAAACACTTAAAGTTTACAGTCCACTTCCTTTCCTGCAGAGAAATTATAATAGCAGTATTTATTATTCCTCACTCCAGCTCCTGCCATCCTAGCAGTTTGAAAGCATGCAAATGTGAGTAGATAAAGAGGTACCACTTTGGTGAGAGGGTAACAACGCTCTGTGACATCATGCTGGCCACATGACTGCGGAAATGTCTTCAGACAGCGCTGGTTCAATGGCCTTGAAATAGAGAGGAGCACTGCCCCCAATAGTCTAGTGGAATAAAATCCGCAGGGACTCCTTTACCTTTATCTATTATACTAGAATGGTATATACTGCCTACCTTACCTTAAGCTCTCAAACCAAAGTGTATGGGATTGTACATGGCTTATAATACACAGGTCATGACATAATGCAACATCCCTTCTCTGCTCTCAGAGTTTAAGAGAAGGTGGATTGAATATACTATTCTGATAGAGTTAATATATCTCTGCAACACTGAGTGCCAGGACCCAGCCAACTCTTAAAACTAAAGCACTGTGTAGAGTCATCTAAGGTGAAGATCCTTGTATTCAATTCCTGGTAAAGAATTTGGACCCCAAAGAATAACATCTTGCTATCCAAGCCTGACAAATCCCAAATAGGATCAAACTGCTGACATAGTGGTTTCTGGTGGTCAACATATCTATTCTATGCCATATTTCAAAATAAATAATTTTGTTTTCAGACCAATCTCTTTTGTTGTTGGTTTAACTAGATGGGACCACATAGCATGCTACCAAATCTAATTGCTGATAATATTTCTCAACTGCTATTACTATCCAAATACTGAAAAGAGATCTGTGACTTAATTGAGTAACTCTACTGGAAATGCTAGCTTGGTCTTCTCACAATTGATAAGCTTCAAATGCCTTAGACATAAAAACCCCTCCTCTCTCCCTCTCCCCATATTAATGCTCGTATTGAATGTTGGACCATGTGGCCCACGTCATCTGGGGTGCAAAATTTAGGAGGCTGTTTTAGCTGATGGCACCATGGAACCTTCAGTTCTTCTTCTGTTTGCCAAACAATTTGTATGTGACAGATATTATTTCAACAGCACAGTGAATTAACCATGATATTAATGCTGGAGTGTGTCAGATGTATTTATCCCATGGATTATTAACTGTGCTTTTTTAAAGAGGAAAATGGGGGAGGCAGCAGCTGCTGTTTAGCTATAGTAGCTTGAATACGGCATGTTCCCTACTGGAGACAAGCTCTGTCCTTGTACTTATTCATATCACTCGACAAATTCTACAGGCGTCATTGCCTATGTCAGTCTATATTCTTCGATTTCCTTGAATAAACTGTAGCCAAAACAATAGGGAATGTCTACTTCTCTAAAAGAACAAGCTTTTATTTTGCCAAAAAGAAGTATGTCAAATGTTTTTAATACTTGTTCCTCAATCTCCTTTAAAATAAGGAGACTAGAACAGATGACATATTTTATTCTATAAGTATAGATAAAATTTCATTATATAATATTAAAGAACCTAAGCCAGAAAATTCAGGCATGTCAGTATAAAAATAATAAATGTGGAAAATAAATAAATAATCGAACAACTATTTTCATGAATACTGGCTTTGTACAGAGGAAAGGTACTACGTTGTTTATGACTTTCCATCCAAAATAATGACATGCAAGAAATCAGAATCCTTAAAATAAGTCAACTATTGAAATTCATTCTTGGATGCAGGAAAGAATGACTCTCCTCATAGAGTATATTTTCCTTTTTCCTTTTTATTTTTCTGTTGCTGTTGATAGAAAAATAGGTCCATTCTAAAGTAATATAATAATAGTAAGCTAACTTACCCAAATGGGTATTGCAAGAATCCCGAGCTGCATCTATCTTAGTTTAGAGTTATCTGAAGTTTGCAGTCTTACCATGTTTGCTCTCCTACGTGTTGAACACAAAACTGGTAAACTGAAATACTCTGAGAACAAGGATACTAGAGAAATGAGCACAGATAACAAGATACCTCTGCATGTCTGTTGATGAAATAGATGGAGGACTAGTTCTGTACTTTTTAATGAAACTTCCAGAATTACAATCAGCCCCAAGAAAACGCAAAGAACATGAAACCAGGATGTCACTGAGAATATTCCACCTAAGCCACGGGTGTCAAACTCGCCACATCACATGATGTGTCACAACGTATTGCGACTTTTTTTGCATTGACGGAGCTGGGGTGGGCGCGGCCCCGAATGATGCAACCGGCCCGTGGGCTGGCAGTTTGACACCCCTGACCTAAGCATTTGTTTACACTACTAGATCTGAGCTTGTACTCTTATCACATACAAATCAATTCCTGTTATCAACACAGATTTTAATAATTAAAGTACACAATTTATAAACAAGCCATTTTGTTGTTTGTACTTTTAAATAACTCAAAGTCACCCAAGGGGTCCAACAGAAGAGCCTCAGTCACCTTTTTTTAATGTTTTATTGGTTTTTAAGAATTACAATATTTAGTGTTTAGTAAACAACGTGTTGTCTGGGTTCAGATATTTAACAATAACGTCTTCAATATAAACCTGTTCTGTACTGCACAATCCAGTATTTTTTCCCTGATCCTCCTTTCTTCCCCACATTTTTTCCATTTTCCCCTCATTACAGTTACAATTCTTGCTACTATTGATGTATACAAAGTTAGATATAAGCATCCTCGTCATATTTTACTAATATTGTACAAATAACAATAGTATCAACTCGTAAATCAATGTCCTGTTTTTCATGCTCTTATAAAGGTTTGATTTCCCATCAATATTTGAAATATTTGCCAGTTATGATTTTCTCAATATTAATTACATTTATATCTCTAAAAGTTTTATTCATGCCAGCCATCCTCTTATTTTCATATTTCCCATATCAAAAAAAGAAAAAAGAATGCTATTTTAATTCTAAATCATATCTTTCATTATAAATCTGATTATATCTAAGGGTCATCCGTTCTTTTAATCATATTCAAACAAATATTTAAACATATAATGTCCCCTCTAATCGGTCAAATCTTCTGTTTTTTTTTAATCTAACTCTCGCTTTTTTTCTTTGCCAAGTAACTTTCCAAGCCAGGGCAATTAAGTCACCCAGGAATTTTTAACTTCTTGGGAGCCTTTCCCAGGAAATTCAGTTGTAAAATAGTAAAGAAAGAATCAATATTCTCACCCAGTTCCAAACATGCTGTTTACAATTGCTAATTAGTGCTTTTCTTCTTCAGTTGTCAGTAGCTAATGGCTGGCCACAGGAATGTAGACAGTCTTTCCCCTGCTGGTTTGGAGGGCTTTCCTCAGATCGAACAGAAAGACCACTGTCTCTCCATGATCAATGAGGCACCCCTCCTTCTTCATCGCCTCTTTGGGGCGACTTTAGGCCCTTTTAGGGCTCCCAGCAAGGCAAAATCGGGCGTGGAAGGCAGGCCTCTTACCACGTTGCAAAACCGGAAGTCCTAAGTCACCTTCTTATTTTTGATTAAATCACCTCCATTCATCTATTGCTGAGTTTTAAATAATTTTATAGACACATCACCTGCATCCACTTTGTTATAACTACACAGTGATGTAACTTGGTTTGGGCATTAAGATGAAGTCCAGAGAGTCATTTTTTTATACTTCTGAAGTTATACAATGGGCGTCATGGGAATTTTAATATGTCCCCTTTGTTTCTATTTTCATTTTTATACATTGCAACCTGAAGAAAATAATTATAAAAATTATTTTAATGGTTAGGTTAATCCAAAGGATAGTACCCATCTGAATAGCCTGTACATGTGCAAATATTTCATAAGTAATTCAATTTAAAAAAGCAACAATTATTTTTCTGGCCTTTTTCATGGCCCAGTTCACAGGCCGGCAACCCGTGGCTCCGGAGCCGCATGTGGCTCTTTGAGCCTTCTCCTGCAGATCCCAGCCTCCTCTGCCATTTGCAGAGAGAGAGACAGAGAGAGGCACTTGCGCCTCTCTCTCTCTCTCTCTCTCTCTCTCTCTGTATGTGTGTGTAAAAAAGAGAGTGGCCTCACGTTCTCCGAGAAGCTCCCTTTGCTGCGTCTCTGTAGGAAGCAGGAAGGGCAGGAGAGAGCCAGCCCAATAATGTGTGTCAGCTTGTTGGAGAACAGCCTGAAGCCAGCTTGCCAGGTGAGCAGAAGATCGGAGAGAGAGGGGGGAGAGAGAAAGAGGAAAGAGAAAGAGAGAGGGAGAGAAAGAGAGGGGGAGGGAGAGAAAGAGAGAGGGAGAGAGAGAAAAAGAGAGGGAGAGAGGGAGAGAAAAAGAGGGGAAGAGAGAGAAAGAGGGAGAGGAAAGAGAGAGAGAAAGGGAGAGAGAGAAAAAAGGGAGAGAAAGAGGGAGAGAAAAAGAGGGAGGGAGAGGGGGGAGAGAGAGGGAGAGGAAAGAAAGAAAGAGAGGGGAAAAAAGAGGGAGAGGAAAGAGAGAGAAAGGGCGAGGAAAGAGGGAAAGGGAGAGAGAGGGGAATAGAGAAAAAGAGAGCGGGGGAGAGGAAAGAGAGAGGGAGAGGAAAGAGAGAGAGAGGGAGAGGAAAGAGGGAAAGAGAGAGGGAGAGGAAAGAGGGAAAGAGAGAGGGAAAGAGAGAGAGAGAGAGAGAGAACTCATGCACAGCAGCCTCTATTTTTTTTTAATTAAACTCTTTAATCAATTTCCCCAGCCCTTGTGCATGCACAAGTTTTGCGGCTCCCAGTGTTTTCTTTTCTCTGGGAAACGAGTCCAAGTGGCTCTTTGAGTGTTTAAGGTTGCAGACCCCTGGCCCAGTTGCATCTATTTACTTTACTTTTATCTTGTTACTTAATGTAGTTTTTAAAAAAATAATGTTGCCTTGTTGGAACTTCTTTCAGCTTCTACCTTGTCACCGGCAGTGTATAAAAAATACCTGGGTACTTCACTAAAATTTAAATTTGCAAACTAAATATTTATTCTTATAAATTCTAGACTTGTAAATCCTACCTATAAATGTAAGTTCAATTGTGTATTTTTTCTTAAAGAAGTGCTGACTTAGCTACTTGGTTCAGTTCTGCTTTTTTGTTCCAATGCTGATTCTGATTGGCTCTAGCAAATCTTACAAGATTTTATTTATTCATTCATTTTGTGTGACCACCCATCTCAACAGGTGATTGTGAGTGGTGAAAAACATTAAAATAAAGAAAAAAATATTACAATAATACAAAAAATAAAATACATAGCCACCAAGAATGAGAAGACTAGTACAATAGAAATCAAAGAAATAATATGTCACAAATATTCTCTTTAATTACACCATTTTTCTCCAAGATCAAGGAGTTGCAACCTGGGCTTGGCCTCCCTGGGTCTCTATGTCCTAATAAAGTATGCCTGCTTTGATACTTGAGTCTTGCATTTGAGATGTTGTAATAGTATTGCTTTCAGCAATTTAGAATAAGGAAGTAATTTCTGAACATAGTTTTGCTGATATATCTAGTTGAGAAGAAATACCGCAGAATGACTGTGATGTGTACAGGTGGTCCTTGACTTATGACACAATTGGGACTGGAACTTCATTACTAAATGATGTCTATGAATCATGCCTGATTTTGTGACCTTTTTGCTGTGGTCATTAAGTGAATATGGCTTCCCCCATTGATTTTGGTAATCAGAAGCCTCTGGAATGGTTGCATATAGTGATGGCAGGACCTAGGATGGTGCAACAATCATAAATACATGCCAATTGCCAAGCACCTGAATTGGCGGACATATAGTATATTTCTATATTTCAATTTTTTTCAGTTTTTTATACTTTAAGGATGTCTTTTTACTTTTTTATAATGATTTTCATATATACATTGTTTTTACTAAATGCCACCCATAATCACTTTTGCAACATAGGCAGCCATATAAATGTGAAAAATAAATAAGTACATCCTATTCCCAGCTGCCTGGGAATTTGAAGATTTGTAATCCTAATACATCTGGAGGACACCAGATTGGGGAATGATATTGAAAAGTTTATGTGATCTATTTTATCAAAGTGTTACACATTGCCATCTTGTGGCACTTTCATTATAACTGCATTTCAATGATGAAGTGGAAAAAAAACATGTCTAAAATTGGACTGTGCTAAAATCCCAAGATTTCATTTCAGTAGTGAAGTGTTGAATCTACTGTACTAAACGCAAATATCCTTGGTTTCAATGGAGCTTGGTTATTCTCTGGAGCATACCACATGCTGACATCTTTTAAAGCTTCTTTTCCTAACACTGATTTTAATGAAGGCAGTTAACTCTTATACAAATTGGAATGGTTAGCGCTTCTGTTTTTGAACTTTTCATAATTTTCATAATCAAAAGCCAACAGCACAGAATTTAACAAACTCACTGCAAATTCAGAAATCCAAAGATGGCTATATAATCACCTTATTTTGCACTTGAGGAAAATGCAAATGTTTTACAGAATTAGTGATGAAAGCCATGTTCTTGAGGAGACTGTTGCTTTCATCAATCAAGAACAATGTTCCATTATCATAGCTGGGTTTGCCCAAGTAAATCAGAAATTATCTAATGGCTAAATCCAACTTCCTAATGAGACTTTGTGGAATGATACAAGTACATTTTTAAAATAGAATTATATGGGAAGACTCTTTTGGACAAAAGCTGAATGCTATCTATTCAGGCTTCTGCGCTTGCTTTAGGGGCCACTAAGATCCTATAACCAAACTAGGGATTTGTCAAAGTGAGTTAAAAATGTATAGTGATATAAAGAGAAGACTTTTAATCCATTTTCTTTCTTTTTTATTGTTTGAAAGTAAAATCTTCACTTTTAAGAAGTGTATCTTGCTTTCAAACGTCAGTTGGATTTTTCTCTAGTAATGCCACAATGAGATCTCATAGTGGACTTAGTTCTAGTGCAGTGGTGGCGAACCTACGGCACGCATGCCAGAGGTGGCACTCAGAGCCCTCTCTGTGGGCACGTGCACTGTTGCCCCAGCCCTGCCTCCCCCCATGGCCCCCTCACCAGCAGCCCCCCGGAGAGTCACCCCCGAGCGCGGTCCGCGCAGAGCAGCACAGCCAAGGACATAGCAGCCAGGCAGCGGGGACAAGACTCCGCCCTCGTGCCCTGTCACATGCAGATGATGCTGCAGCACGTGGGTGGAGGGCATGGCTGCCATGGCACTGCTGGGCTGCCTGGGTGATCTGTGGTGGGCCGTGGATGTGGTGGGTGGCCCTGTGGGTGGGCGGGGCGCACAGCGGGGGTGGGTGGACAGGCGGGGGCAGGTTTGGGGCACTCGATCTCTAAAAGGTTTGCCATCACTGTCCTAGTGGATAATCACTTAAATATGAGCCAGCAGTGTGCTGCAGTTGCCAAAAAAGCCAACACAGTTCTAGGCTGCATTAACAGAGGAATAGAATCAAGATCACATGAAGTGTTAATACCACTTTATAATGCCTTGGTAAGACCACACTTGAAATACTGCATCCAGTTTTGGTCACCACGATGTAAAAAAGATGTTGAGATTCTAGAAAAAGTGCAGAGAAGAGCAACAAAGATGAGTAGGGGACTGGAGGATAAAACATATAAAGAACGGTTGCTGGAACCGGGTATGTCTAGTTTAATGAAAAGAAGAACTATGGATGACATGATAGCAGTGTTCCAATATCTCAGGGGTTGCCACAAAGAAGAGGGAGTGAAGCTATTCTCCAAAACACTGGAGGGCAGGACAAGAAGCAATGGATGGAAACTAATCAAGGAGAGAAGCAACTTAGAACTAAGAAGAATTTTCCTGACAGAATAATTAACCAGTGGAACAATTTGCCTCCACTTCCAGAATACTCCAACACTGGAAGTTTTTAAGAAGAGATTGGGCAACCATTTGTTGGACTAGGACCTCCTAGGTCCCTTCAACTCTGTTATTCTATTCTATTCTATTCTATTCTATTCTATTCTATTCTATTCTATTCTATTCTATTCTATTCTATTCTATTCATTCCTTTCATGAATTCTACAGGCAAAAGGAAAAAGTGGCTGCTCCCTTAAACTTATACAGTACTGACTTAAATCTCAACCTGAAAAACTGCCTGCATTACAGTGTCACATTGTTCAGGAGATTGGATCCTATCAACATGGGTTCATTGGCTCCTTTTATGTTTTGATGGCCTGCAAGCCCTGACTGGTCTGAATGGGCAGAGCTTCTAAGTATATTGGCAATATGGTTGCTGGTTTGCTATGTTCTGAATGGTGTGTACTCCTCTCTCTCCAACTGTACTCAGTGGATGCATATGGTAGAACAGCCACTGGACTGCAGTAAGTTTTCCTCTCCTTGCCCAAATGGAATATGGGGCTGTTCAGTTATACATTTTCCTTCTCCAAGGACATAGAGTCCGTACATTTAGGATGGTGTACATTAATGCCAAATTACAAAATGAAATCTTGATTTTGCACTAATTAGGCAATAGTATCTGAAAATTTACTACACACCTCATTTTTTCATAGTCAATCAACATGGATGCTTATTACATATTTGTTTTATTTCAGGTCTTTCTCTATCGCCCTAAAGACAAGAATGCCTTTCCAACTAAGTCCCATGCTTCTTAATAACAAAGCGCTTTGTTCTCAAGGACTCATCTATTTAATAAATCTAGTGTTTATAAAGTTTATCCACTGAGATTACAAAAGTAGTGTTCTCTAAGACAGGGCTTTTCAACCTTTTCACCGACTGTACCACTTTTAGGATATGGCAATATTCGAGTACCACCTAGCAAGGTGTCAAAAACTTGACCAAAAACAAAACTCAAAGTTGCATTTGCACTGAAATGACTTACGACCATTTTTCACACTTATGACCATTGAAGCATGCCCAGGGTCATGTGATTTATATTTGGATGCTTGGCAACTGATTCATATTTATGATGGTCACAGTGTCCCAGGGTCATGTGATCCCCTTTTGTAACCTTTTAACAAGCAAAGTCAATGGCAGGGCTGCTGGTGCTAAGGCGGGACTTCCCTCCCTCCCTCCTTCCCTGCCTCCCTCTTTCTCATGCCCACCTCTTTCTGAAGGAAGAATTTGAACCCCCCCCCCATATTTTCTCTCTTCCATATATTCATCAAACAAGGAAAAGCCTCCAGAGACAGAAAAGACAAGCTGCTGAGTGAACTAGCTTAAAAAGGCACATTCCCCTTTAAGAATTAGCTACTGGCTAGAAAGGAAAGTTAAGGAGCGCAGCCAGCACTTAAGGAAGAAAAAAAATGTAAATAAGTACTGGCTGCCGGCTAAGGCAGCCTCCCCAAATGGCTCCATTCATAAGTAAAGGAATCTACAGGCAAAATCCATTCAGGAGAAAAATACTTCAAAATCCCTTGCAGCAAAACTTACAGCTAACAATAGCAGAGCAATAGAAACTAACACAAGACATGAGCCATCAGCCAAATAGAAATTGCCAAACACTCCTTAAGAACACAAAGCCCACATTGCACAAATCCCAGAACTTCAAAGTCACAAAAGCACGTAAGAATCCTTCCACTCTCCATCTCCCTCCCTCCTTCTGTCTCACCTCCAGCTGATGCTACCTTTCTTCATTCCTCATGGAGGGCAACCCCTCCCCTGCTGCATTTCTTGCCTGTTTGTTGCTGCCAGCACAGGTGACTGCCACAGCAGTTGTAGATCGGCTCATGGCCTGCCGGCCTGCTTGATGATCTCTCCTCTCCTCTACCCCCACCCTCCTCCTTCCCCTTCGGTGCAGCTAGAGCTGGCTCCACCTGCTTCTTCTTTTTTTCTCTCCCACCCAAACTGCCTCCTTTTATAGCCTCTCCTGTCTCCGCCCCCCTCCTCCTCCTTTCTCATGGGGGAGGGTGAGCAGAAGTGAGCCTGGGGCCTTTGCCTCGTCCCAGCCAAGCTCCAGAGGACTCTCTCACTGTAAGTCTTTGCCTGCGCTGGCTCTTTCCCTCCCCCACTACACTTGGCTAGGCAGGGTTCTGTACCACCTGCCACTTGTTAATGTACCACAAGTGGTACGCGTACCACAGGTTGAAAAGCCCTGCTCTAAGAGTCTAATATAGGTAGTATATGTCTGCTATCCACTAAAATTAAGGAAAGTTTTATACAAAAAAAATTCTGTTTAGAAATCATGATTGTACAATTTTCATAAATGGAAGTAATGTTTGCCTGCTGAAAGAAAAGACAATCTTTAACGAAAGCACTAAATTAGGGCAGTGTTTGTAAACATGGTGTTCTCCAGATGGATTGTGTTATAGCTTCCATCATCTCTAGCATTTAGGACATAGGTTTGACAGGTCTAAAAGTCCATAAAATACATTATGACATCAGCAGGTAATTAATATGTTGACATTGTAAAGCAAGGGTGTCAAACTCGCAACGTGACGTGACGTGTCGCGATGTATCGTGACTTTTTTTGCCATTGCCGGCAATAGGGTGGGCACGGTTTTGCTATGATGCATACGGCCTGCAAGCCGGCAGTTTGACACTCCTGCTGTAGAGAAAAAAAATTGCAAGTTTGGTAATTAAATAACAGTGAAATACAAAAAGTACAGACCGCCAGTTGAAAAATAATTTGGAGTCTTATTTTTTTTTCAAAGTAAACATAGACTCAGTGATCAAGTTAAGATATAAGATGGTTGGTTTCATCTGGTGGTTAAGGCACCAAGTTACAAAGCAAAAGACTGTGAGTTCAAGCCCTGCCTTGACCATGAAAGCCAGCTGGTGACCTTGGGCAGTCACTCTCTCTCAGCCCAACTCACCTCACAGAGTTGTGGGGAAAATAAGAGAAGTAAGGAGTATTAGGTATGTTCACTGCCTTGAGTTTTTTTTATAAACAATAATAAAAATGGAATATAAATAAATAAAATAAAATTCAAAATAAATATTAGCCTACCACAAGAGTGGGAAGTTTTTCCTTACATGTTTTTCCTTGCATGTTTTTTAAACTGGGACAATTTTAAAGGATATGACTGAAACAATAATGAAACTTTCATCCAACTTTTATGGCTGGGGAAAGATTAGTTTACATAAAGCATGATACATCTTCCTACAATATTTTAAGCCTTTCATAGTTTGAATAAATACATTGAATCACAAGAGAGCATCTAGCCTAAGCCATGAATTTCTCATCTCTGACCTACAAATAACTTTCAAAACAGCTTGTAAAACATGCAGTAGTAAAACATGAAACTCAGAACGTGATATTCAGAGCAATTGTTGTGTTTTGTGTTCAAATGATCATTTTAATTCCATAGCCATTTGCAAAGGTGTTAGGGAAGATGTCAGGTGTATAGTAGTATGAATCAGTGGTAGGATTCAGCCGGTTCACACCAGTTCAGCAGAACCAGTAGCTAATTTTTTGTTGCCCAGGTCCAGAACGGACTTCCAGAAGCGGCATCCACACAGAGAACCGGTTGTTCACATATTTGAATCCCACCACTGGTATGAGTTCTCTCCTTATAACTACTGGAATGAGAATTGGTAGTTTGATTGAAATCATGGCATGGTGTCATACATTCATTTTCAAGGCACACAGCAATTTGTCAGATAAATTATGGAGCAATTTCTCCAGCATTAAAATGGGGGAATGAAATATTTTTAAAACTTGAAGCACTTTAAATTGTTAAAAAGTGAGAATATGGATAAATACTAATAGTTTTTTAAATTACAAGATTTTATACAAAAGACTATGTACACATATTGTACTATGCTGTACTTTTTAAACATATCAGAATGTAGAATTGTTTTGGTTTAAAAGAAGGACAAGAAATATCTATACGTGGGTGTGCGCATGTGCATTTCCCACTTACAAATCCTGAGTTCTGGCCAGATAATAATCCAAACAGTTGGAGTCAAATTATTTTAAGTAACTGTCACAATTGTCATGATTCGCACTGAGTAACTTTCCTTTGCTTAATTCTGCTTCAAAGAGCTTGATTTGTTCAAATTATGCAAAACCAACTGATTTTAGAGCAGCAATAGATACTGTAATAAAAGACTACCTAATGATTTCCTGTCTGACAAGGCAAACCAACAGCTTGCTATGTAGCAGTCCCATTAAGCACTGTGAAATATATGCCCAGGGAAATGCTACGTCACCTAAGGTTGCATTCTTTGGTACTTTTACAAATTAGTGAATACTATTGAGCTAAATGGGATACATTCCAAGTAAATACAGAATTATACACCAACATCTCAGTCTGAAACATGCTAATTTAGAATAATTTCTTTGAACATAGTGGGATTTCTTGAAGAAAAAATATTTCTCTAAGAATAAGACTTGCTCAACTCAATAGCACCTGTACATCTAAACATGTATTTCATACATCTTTACAGGACTGTCAATGGAACAGGGAAAGGGGCAAGAGGTAGCAAAGCAGTGTTGTGCTGTTGTTGCATCATTCTGATCACAGATGCTTACTTATAAAAGAGCTGGAGCTGATGGCGTGATTTTGACAAAAGCAGTAAGCTTTCTATAGGATTGCACTATCTAGTATTCATTTGCACTGATTAATAACAATCTTCTAAGTAAATTGACATAGTTAATGAATCCAGATTTGCTTACTATAGTTGCTGTGTTCACACATTGTATTACATCACTAATCTTGATTGACAAGTAATTGGGTTCACCCTTCATACTAAGCCAAAACAAAATGAAGACCATATGAAAGCCTGGCCAGGATATCCTCTGCAAATACTTGCATGCACATTTATTAAATGTGTCATCAGATATTTTTTTTTAGAATTTCTACTAGTATAGATTATTATAAATTGGCTATTCATGTGTTATTTTAAACTATAGGATTTTTTCCAACTCTGTTCTATTTTCTGTAATCAGTAAATTGGATCACATCTCACAAGGCAATAATAAGCATGACGTGTGAATCCAACCACTGAGCCTTGTTAAGCAATCTATGGCCAAACAAATCACAGTTTAATAATACATCACAATCTAAGCAGCAGATTCTTTTGTTGGGATTGTCAGATCTCTCCCTATTTTGGTATTTTGTAACTGGAAGTGCCAGCAACAATAGAAGCCTTGCTGTCCTTAAAGCTAGCTGGGCACACACCCCTCCTCACATTACAAAAACAAAAACATCAGTCTTTCCTGGGTAAAAACATGGGACATGAAATCATTTGTTATGACAGCAGCTAGTATTTTCTTCTCTCCCTATGAACCTGGGGGAGAAGGAAGGTTGGCAATGACTTCTCAATGGAAGTGTGATGTTAGTTAAGGGATAGCATCACACGTAGACACGGGAGACCCAAATGCAAATTCACTCCTCCGCCAAGGGTTCACCGGTCACTCCCTTTCAGCTCAATCTCTCTCACTATCTTAAACTCCTGAAGGAACTAACTCTTTCAAATCAATTGAAACAAGACATTAAACGTTGGTTAAAGCTTCGGAGCAGCATTTTCCCGCCGATGGTTCAAGCTACGTGGCAATGATACGAATCAGAGCCCAAACTAACTGGTGACCTCAAGATTGGGGAAGACCCGTTCAGTAACCGGTCAGATGAGAAAGTAAAACCTTTTTCAATTCGATATCAACCCCTGGGGGATTAGGGAGACCTGCCCGTGCCGTTTTTAAGGCCGCGGGACAGAAAGTGGTTTGCTGCTGCTTCGGAGTCGGTAACCTAACCTTCACCTCTGGATCCCACCGATCCCGCTATGTTTTTCGAGATCAACTGAGGTCGGATGGGCACCGGGTCGCTTGCTGGAGGCATGCTTAACTCGGGATTTACGGACACAGTCCTCTTTCTTTGCCGCTGGGGGCGCTGGAGAGTACGCTCTGCGGTCGCCGCTGCCCAAGTCTTCCGCCTCATCGCCGCCAGGCGCCTGGAGGACTTTCCCAGAATGCCTCTGGGCAACAGGGCCGGTTGGCTGTGTCTCGTTGGCAGGTAGCGTCGCGCGCCTGCCAGCCGGTCACGTTATTCCTCTCCTTCGAAATCTGATTGGGTGGTATCGCTGAGCTGCCTTTTTGCCGTCAGGGCAGTGGGACGTTTTCCTCTCGGCGTATAGTTGCAGCCGAGGGACATGTGACTACGGGAGCGGGTTCTGTAGCGAACGCGCTGGGGAAACGGCCTGCTTTCTTTTCCTGCTACCGAGCGAGGCCTTTTTCCCGGAGATCTCAGGGCGCCAAGGAGACACCACGGCCCAGAATCTCTTATGTCGAGACCGCACTAACGGAGACTGGCCGTTTGCTTCGCTCGTTCGGAGGTGCCGTCTAGTGAGACGGCTTCCGTGTTCGTGACGGAGAAAGGTAAAGGCTCGATGGGGGGCGGTGGGCGGTGCGTGTATTCGTATGCTGGAGTGAAAGGGAGACAAAGGCTGTGTCCCGAAGCCTGCGACCTCGCCGTTTCTGGTGGACAGACTTGGGGGAAACTAGGCCCCAGCTCAATCTGGAGAGCCTCCGAGGCGTGGAGAGTCGTCAGATAGTCTCGTTCGCATCTTTGAAAAACGCCATTTCTGGACAACGGCGTTGTTAGTAACATAGTCTTATCGCTTCGACACTGTCGGCGAAGATTTTGTTCGTTTGGCGAAGGTCGGTAACAAAGTTACGCGCAGACTGCCGGGGGCGGATGGGTTCAATCAGATGCGAGACTCTGACCTCGGATATTTGAGAGTATTTGAGAGCGAAGGTGGTAACCGGTTCTAGTGAAGTGTTTAAGATAGCCTTTTGTTTACAACTGGTTGCATGCAGTCACCCTGATTTTGCACAACAGTATGTTTGCGAAGATTGAGTTCTGAAAACGGGTTCTATGAGGTGACTAAAGGAGAAAGTCTATAGAGATTCTCGATCATCCAGGTCATAGTTGTCTCAAAGGTGTTTTTTCAAAAGGCAACTGGCCTGTTTTTCCTTGAGGAAGAAGACGTTTCGCTTCTCATCCAAGAACCTTCATTAGAACAGTTACAACTGATGAAGTTTGTTGGATGAGAAGCAAAACGTGTTCTTCCTCAAGGAAAAATAGTCCAGTTGCCTTTGAAAAAGCACCTTTGAGACTAAAAGAGAAAGGTTATGCAGATCCTTTAAGTCTTAATTGCAAATCTGGAGAGAGAAATGCTGTATCCGTATTTTATCCCTATCAGCATGGATAGCAGTTATTCAATTCACAAGAAATGATCTCTGTTTTGAAAGGATAATGGATGTTAAGCTTTAGAGAGTGCAGAATATATTCTTTACCTTCATCTAAAGAATTGCTGAATAGTGTTTCCATTATTTGATGGGACAAAGTAAGCCAATAAGCCTGAGATGAAGATCCAGGAGATAATAATGTTAAAGAATGACATTCAGTAGTTTTGACTGTAAAAGGGTATAAGAAAAGTGATAGTGAACTTTCAGTTTCTTTTTCTTTAAATATTTCTGTTACAGGGAACTGATTCTCAACAATTACTGTAAATATTTAGCATATATAAGCATAGATTCCCTGATGTATAGGATGTGATTTGCATGACAACCTATCATAGGAAATTTAGAACACAACATGGTGACATTATTGATCTTGCTGTATTGAAGATTATACATGAAATGTCAGTTCAGATATTTTGAGTCAGGTTCAGATAAGGGCACAGAATCGTGGTTTGCTTAGTTAATTTGTATGCTGTAAGCATGCAAGCATTGTAAGCCACTTGAACTCTAATTGTCTAATTCAAATAATGAAATTAAATTTTCACGGGTTTCTTGGATGAGTACAGATTAATGGTATAAATCTTCCTGTTCAGAGTTATTTCTAAACATGTACAGATAGACATTTACACAATGGTAATTTATGTGATAGGAATTACTCTTGCAGAATTCCGCAGTTTGATATATTTGATTTATATCTCTCAACATCTATAGTATTTCCAGAGCTGTTCTAATTATATTCTTATCTCAATATCAGCAACAAAGCAAATATTGTTATGAATTCTTCTAACTATGGTAGCCACATAACAGCTGGTGGTAGGAATAAGTGAACTTCAAAATATGGAGAAGAGGAACCCTTCAAATTTGCATACAGGCCTCTTGCTGCACTATTTTGCCTCTTGACCCCATTTAGTGCAGTCAGGGGAAAAGGTAATAAAAGTAGTCCTTGACTAACGACCACAATTGAGCCCAAAATTTCTGTTAAGTGAGACATTTGTTAAATGAGTTTTGCCCCATTTTATGACCTTTCTTGCCACAGTTGTTAAGTGAATCACTGCAGTTGATAAGTTAGTAACAGAGTTGTTAAGTGAATCTGGCTTCCCCATTGATTTTGCTTGTCAAAAGGTTGCAAAAGGTGATCATGTGACCTTGGGACACCGCAACGATCATAAATATGAACCAGTTGCCAAGCATCCGAGTTTTGACTACATGAACAAAGGGATGCTACAAAGGTTATGGCAGGAACTCTTTTTTTTGGGGGGGGGATTTGATGAAGGCCCAATTAGGATAACTACAACTTCTGAAGGATTCCTTGATGAGTTTAGTTCTTTTTCTTTTCCCTCTTTACTGGTAGGTAAACTTTCAGCCTGGTGGTGTAAGGTTCTGATCACTCCCATTTTTTGCTAAAGTGGGTGGTGAGAATCAAAATGTAAATACTGATTGCTGTGTGGAGATTTCCTATAAACTTCAGTGTTAAGGGTTCTGTCTTCCTTAATGTGTACTGCACAGTCCAGGAAAGCCAGATTGTTTTCCTTAACATCTTCCCGTGTGAACTTAATGTATTTGTCCACAGAGTTGATGTGTTTGGTAAAGGCTTCCACTTCCTATGTTTTAATCTTGGCCCAAGTATCATCCACATAGCTATACCACCTACATGGGAAATCCTCTGAAAGAGGATTTGACATCTACCTCTTCCCTGTAGAGATTGGTCACAAAGGGCCAAAGAAATAGAATCCTTCCATCCAAATACAATAAAAAAATAGAATTCTTCCATCCAAACACACAAAGAAATATTATTATTCCATCCCCCCCCCCATTCTAACAGAATCTATCCTATCATCCAGTCTCAACTGTCAGTACCTGTCCTTCCATCCTTCCGCCATCAGAATGATGAAGCTTCTTGGATGAAAAAAGAAACATTTTCTTCTTCCTCAAGGAAAAAACAGTCCAGTTGCCTTTTGAAGAAAAAAAGCATCTTTGAGACAACTAAAAAGTTATAATAGATGACTCAGGCCAACAGAAAACACTGCATATGATCAGCCAGGAAGGTCTGACTCTGTTTTAAACACCATGAGAGGGGCAGGATTCTGATGCCTAATGCTATTATGGAGAAGACTTAATCAAATGCCTCTTAACAGCAGAAAACAAATAAGGCAATGCCTATTGTCTTGGTAGTTGGATAGCAAAAAATATCCTATAACAGGGCGTCCCAAATTTTGCAGTATTATGAATTCCTGAAATGAAAAATAAATGTGTACATTGCCTTATGAATAAAACTAATGATTATTGAGGTTAGGGTTAGTTGTGAAATATATTGTTTATTAAAAGATATGTAACTGTCATCATACTTAGGCTTCCAGTAGATTGGTTCTCTTATTGTCCTTCCCCCAAAAGATTTTCTATTTTGAATCACACACATTTGAAGAAAGCATAGAGTAATATCCCCAGATTTGCTTTCTTGCCATGCCATAAATAGTCAGCAAAGTTACTGTTTTTTTTAAATCTAGAAGTGAAACTTGGATCCAATGGCAGCATGAAACTATGGCCCTATTGAACATTACCTATTTTATGCTGGTCTCATTCACATACTTACATACCCAGCATTCTGTTCCATTTCAGGTTAAACAACATGCAGTAAAGAAGACGCAATAGTCAGCAAAATAATAGATAAAAAATCAAGTTATGCTGGCTTCCTCGTGCTACAAAATGTCCCTACATCAATTCATTAATGCCTATTGGGTCATTTATAACAATCGCAGCATCCTGTGCTCATTTGATTATCATTTGTGACCTAACCTAGACAGCTTCTAACAAGCAAAGTCAATAGAGAAGCCAGCAGGAGATTGCAAGTCACAGTCACATGATGTTTCACTTAATAACCCTGAGTGATTTTCTTAATGGCTACAACTAGGATTGTCATTAGTAAGTGAAGTGTTCACATGTTTTGCTTAACTACTTATTTTCTAAATAAAGTATATAGGTTTTCTCATGTTTATACATTTCTCAATGGCATGCTGAAGTATCCAATCTGAAACAATCCCTGCTTAGCCCTGAGATATGCACAAGGTGTTTCTCAATTTATATTCATTGTCACCCTGCTGCCCTTTCAATATGCTTTCCACCTAACTTCTTTCCAGGTTTCTCAAGTTTAACAAGTAACCTGTAATTTTTGTATTCATTCCTATTGTATTTTTCTTTGTAGAACAGCACAGTAATGACATTCTTAGGCATTAAAGCCAGCTGGATGACTTTGGGCCAGTCACTTTCTCTTAGCCCACCCACCTCACAAGGTTATTGTGAGGAAAATAGGAGGCAGTATTAGGTATTCTTGCTGCCTTGAGTTACATATAAAAAAGGCAGGATAAAATATAATAGTCATTATATTTTGTGGAAAAATGACAATAGCACTGATACTAAAAGCAAATTTATCATGTGACTATAGTTTGCTTAACAAATTACACTTTAAGAGAGAATCTGAAGCATTATTATACCTTGGTAGTTGTAAATTTATATGGACTTTGTGTACACATATTCCTAAATGTATAGGAACAGTGTGATTTATGTATTTCTTAGTGTTAAAACACAATATTTCTTTATATTATAAATACTTAATAGTTTGATACAGAAACAATATAACATGGTATTGAATATGATTTGAAGTTGACTTTATAATTATAATTTAATATATAATATTGGTCTATTAAACCTCTTATTAGGAAGCATTTAACCTTTGGTGGCCCTATTTTGCAGGTAATATTTCTTAAGCAGAAATGAAGAATAAAAAGCAATCTGTTCAAAATGCAGAAGAAGACAAACATGAGGCTGCAAAAGGTAGCTAACTTATTATTTGAATTTCTGAAAGAAGTGAGACTTGAATATGCTCCACTATATTTCTAGATCAAATCTATGCATTATTTTATAGATATTAACATCTTTTTGAAACCTCTGGATTTAGCTATTTACTTCCTACAAGTCCCATGTTATAATTGACAATGTTGATAGGAGCTGGAGATACTATCTCAGTCAGATTCTAGTTGAGAAGTTTCCTGCTTCCCAAAATATTACAATTGTTGCTTTTATCACAGATTTACAATTGAAAAGGGCTATGTGCCACTAGGAAATGATTCAGTAAAAATACATAGTAGATATTAATCAAAATAATTGGTTCTTCCTTAAATTTTCTTTAATTTATCCTCCATGTACTGGTGTACTGTTATCTAAAAAAATCAAGTTCTGACCAATTGAGCATAGTGTAATTTCAAATAAAGAGTGTATATTAGAGAGATACAAATGTACACACAAAATATGATTTTATATATATGTAATGAATTTCAGATTAGCTGCTTAAAGTAACATAATTTAGCTTACATTTTTCTTTATTTTCCTTATTTTGTATTATTTAGTTGTACATCAGTAATTTCAATCTACTTATGTGCATTTCATAACAGGTGAAGAGAATGAAGAAAACTGTTCTTGCTTCGCTGACTTTTTATCTAATGAAGATGCTCGCTGCCCAATTTGTCTAAATTGTTTGGCAGAGCAGGAAGTTGGCTTTCCTGAAAATTGCAACCACATCTTCTGCATGACCTGCATTCTTAAATGGGCTGAAGTAAGTCTTAGGAGCTGCAATCAAATTTGTAAAATAGTTTACTTAACTTTGAAATTTTTTCATAATAAAATATAATACATGTTCTTTTTGTTTTGTTTGGTATCCAAATAACAACTCCTTTACAGGTACTCCTGAACTTACAACTTTTTCTTTAACAACCATTTGAAGTTACAACAGCACTGAAAAAAATGAGTTATGCCCAGTCCTTGCATTTAGGACTGTCATAGAGTCCCCGCAGTCACATGATCAAAATTTGATTAATTGCCGAAATTCTGACCCATCATATATTTATGATGGTAGCAGTGTCCTAAGGTCACATGATCACCATTTGGAACCTTTCCAGGGGGCTTCCAACAAGCAAAGTCTATGGGGGCAGCCAGATTCACTTAACAATTGCAGTAGTTCACTTAACAACTACAGTAAATGATCATAAAATCCAGGTGACTCACTTAATGATTATATTGCTTAGCAACAGAAGTTCTAGTCCTAATTGTGGTTGTAAATTGAGGACCACCTGTACTCATGCATAGCTTTGGGTTTGTATTTTGTAAGCATAAAATTTTGATGTATCTTGAATGGCTGCTTTGGAATATAAAAAGAATTTCAAAAGCAATATAGACAGTGATTGATAGATCAGGGCAGTTTTTAAAACAGCTTCACTGTCGTACCCAGTATTCTTAAAGTAACTCTTTGAAGAGTAGCCTAAATGTAAATAGTTCAAGACTATGCATACAGCTATGAAAGGGCCTTCATTTCTTAAAGCAATTCTTGTAAATGGTAGTATCAATTGTCTTCCTCTGTTCTAAAAGATATTATAACTTTTATTGATCCCTTGTCACTTTTGTTTTCCATCACTTAAAATAAGCTCATATTGATTCTGTTTTATACATATATTTTTATTAAAGATATTTTAATAAGATAAAAATAATACAAATTTTAGAAAATAAAATAAATAGTGAAAAAATAAGACAATTAGAGAAAATTAGAAAATAAAAAGGGGAAAAGAAAAAGAATAAAGAAGCAGCTTCCGATCTTCTTAACAGAAGGTTATAAATGCTTTTATATTTTATGCTCTCTGTCCAAGATTACATCATAATTTCCTTCTTTTCATAGTCTATTAGTAGGATTTAATTCTGAATAAATATTCATAGGATTGTACAATTTCTTGTCCCTGCAGCTTGCTTTTGTATTTTTTATTCATTAATTTAAAATATTTATATGGCTGCTCATCTGCTGAAGGTGCTCTGGTCCCATGAATACTAAATAGTTATTAATACTTATTGTAAACATAAACATCAAACTCGTTCCTTTCTTTTGCTGTATAGGACTAAATAGTTTTTCTTCTTTCTTACTTGATCTTAAATTTGCTTGAGTTAAAGAGATTTGCAATGCCCAGATTCACATTGTGCTCATTCACGGGACTGAAGTTCTATTTAATCAACTTTCCAGATTTACTAGATGTATTATAGCTGTATGTATGAGGAAAAAATAATCTAACAAAAGAAATCCATTTTCCCTAGAAGGAAAAGCTACTTAAGCTTTCCAAAATAGTAAAAATGAAACAACTATTGACTTCCACCCACTCAAAAGAAATTTTGTAACTGCTGAACATTCGAGGGAATTATAGTGTTATTTTGCTCATGGAATCATTGTCAAGTTTTCCGCATTCCGTGTTAAATCAATTCCAAGCATTTGTGGTTATTTATGTGAGGAAATAATAGTCATATTGCTCAAGCAGGAGTATCTATGGAGATTCTCAGTCATCCAGGTCATGGTTGTCCCAAAGGTGCTTTTTTCACGAGGCAACTGGACTTTCTTGTTTTTCTTTGAAGAAGTTTCGCTTCTCATCCAAGAAGCTTCTTCAACTTGGACTGGACATTGGGGAATGGCAGGATTTATACTCCTTGCGGACAGCTGGTCATTTGCATTCTTTTAGCGAGTTGTTGAAGCCCCTGGAGGTTTATCTGTGTCGTCAGAGTCACCTGAGTAGTGCAAATGGATGTGGAGCCTTCAACAGTTCCAAGAACACAGACAACACAAATAAACCTCCAGGGGCTTCAACGACTCACTAAAAGAATGCAAATAACCAGCTGTCTGCAAAGAGTATAAATCCTGCCATTCCCCAATGTCCAGTCCGAGCTGAAGAAGCTTCTTGAATGAGAAGGGAAACATCTTCAAAGAAAAACAAGAAAGTCTAGTTGCCTCGTGAGAAAAGCACCTTTGGGACACTCAAGAAGGAGTCTATTCATGTAAACTTGCATGTTAATATATGTAAATGATAATTATTTTTTACATTTGTGAACCGTCCATTTTCATCAAGGAGAGACTCTGGGTGGTGTACTATTAAACTTCAAAATAAAAAAACAGTATATAAAAATTAAAATGTAAACATTAAATGTGAAAAATAAATAAATGATAATACTTAGAACTCTTAAGTGGATGCCAGGGTAATATGATGCAAGTTTATGTTTTATATCCCTGATGGATTATAACAAAAACATGTACTTACAATTTTTAAAAAATTCATATTAAAATTTTGAACACTAATTTAAATCTTTTAGATAAGGGCTTCGTGCCCAGTGGACCGCAAACAGTTCAAGGCTGTATATAAACTAAATACTTCAGAAGATTCTGTAAAGGTACGTTCCAAGATTTATGGACATTATTTCATAAAATTAGTTTTTATAGTGTTCGTTTTCAGTAACAAAAGCAGTTGTAGCAGCTATAGTTTTAATTCACATGAAACCTCATCTGTTCTTTCCTCTTCTGCTTTGAAACTCAGTATGTCAGAGATTTTGCTTTACTCTTTTTCTGAGATTGACAATATATTCTTCCCTTGACTCAAACTTCATTTAGAAAATATATAGTAGTATTTGCAAATAATGTTTAAACAAGTGAATATTGTTATAGGTTCATTAATAATTTATTTCTAAAGAATAAACATTAGAACAAATTATTGGAAAACTATTGTACTAATTTTAATATTAACTTCTTTGCAGGTTGAAATAAAGCAACAAATATGCAAAAAAGATGACATCATCAGTTGTAATAAGGGCAAGAATTGCCCTATAACTATGAAAACTTGCAAAAGGTTAGCAGTACCGCATGTAAACTATCTTTACAATATAAAAAACATTATTTTTACATTTGAAATACTTTACTTTTTATATGTTTTTGCATTTGAAGCAGCCAATCAACGTGGAGTTTGCAGTTCAGCCCAATGAGACAAAGGAAACAAGCTCCACGTTGATTGGCTGCTGCCACTGTCTTCACACCCCAATCCCTGAAGCAGCTCATTCAAACCAGCCAGCCAGCAGCAAACAGGACCTGAAGGGACACTGGCTTCATGGCAGAAAAGCCAAAGTCTTTTATTCAGATGCTGGCAAAGCTGTTTTCTTTATATCTCACGTTCTTACAGCTTCATCAGCATCTGAAGAAATTACTTTGGCTTTTCTACCACATGGGTCAGCCTCTTCTGGAACTCTGGAGATCTTTGAACAGTAAGTAATGCGAAATGGGGTGGGGAGGAGCAAGTTGAATCCAGGAGAATAGCAAAGCAGGTCCGGTGCCTGTGGAGACCCAACAGGGCAGGATGGGGAGGAAATAGGCAGGGGGCATGTTGCAGGGTCTCCGTGGTTGGTTATAAGGGTGAATGACCGCTATGGTGTTGCAACATATGTAACTTCAGGACCAGATCATAAGGACTTTTTTTGGGGGGGGGGGTCGTAATTTTGAACAGATGCTAATTGAGGAATATCTGTATTCCTAATTATATGTACTATCAGCCTTCATGTTGCTTAGAAGAACAAATTTAGTTTTATTTGCTTATTTTTTTAATAGAGTGGGTCACTGATTGTTCTTTTTTTGACTAGATTATTCTGGATTATAGTTTTGTTAAAATACCTTCAGATTTTTTTTAAAGGCGCTCAGATACATTATTAAAAAACATAAAATTAACTGTCATTATAAGTAATCTTTGATATGTTTTTTTTCCCAGAAAACAGGAAAATGCTGGCATACATTTTTTACCAATACTCTATAAAAGCTGGAACCCAAAATACAGTAAGTGAGTCATTTTGGTCAACTTCTTAGCCTTATTTTGACATTTTGACATTTGTTCTTTGTCATTTATTCTTCGGATATATTTGTTATTCTAACAAATTAACTATCTTGTGCAGTTAAACTATTCTGAGGAATGCTTTGAATATATTTGGGGGTGGTTTTTTTTTTTTCTTTCAAAATTCACTGTCTTAAACAGTTCTAAAAGTCTTCCTATATTAGCCTATTGCAGCAAAAAGTTAACAGAAATGTTAATTGACTGTGTTATAGCTTAATCTTTCATGTTTAGTACATATCTTGAGCAAATTTCCACAAAGCACAAAATCCTTTGCAAAATCAAAAGCCTTTGTTCACACAAGTCTGCTCATATTCATATTTTAGTGTTTTAATGTTGTTTTTGCATGTATGCATGTGTTTGTGCTTCAGTTAACAATCTAAGTGCAGACAGACGTGATTCAAAAAGCCTATTTGGTTTTTAAAATACTATCAATGTGCATTGTAACCTGTTTCCTGCATTAAAATTCAAGAAACAGGAAATCTTTTGTTTCAATCCAGTGGGTCAGATGGGAAGCGGATCAGATATTTATCTAATGATAAATTTTAAATGAATGGTCAAATTTGTACCATAACATATATATAATTATTGTACAGATGCTATATGATTATGAATAATGTGTAAGATGTAGATAGAGAAAAGTTTTCATAATTTGATATTTGGGGAAAGTTTTTCTTTCATAATTTGACATCTGGTGTCATTCAATTAACTTTAATTATTGGAGGTTATAAAACGAATGGCTAATCTAGGGAGTCAACAAGCCTCACAGTCAGAAAAATTCAGTTGCTGTACCAGGCTTCGCCATAAGATATCCCCAGTAGACTATGAAATCTTTTTCCAGACACCAGTTAGGCTTTCATCCAGTTAAAAGAAAGAAAAAAAAAATATTTTTTCTGAATTTAACAGATAAATAAGATGATAAGTCTCTATAATAGGAACTTTTTGGGACCCCAAAGTATCCAAAAACTAAAAATCCAATTATTTAGTTGTTGAGATTAGTTATTCTTTTCTTTTCTTTCCAAAGCTTAAATTCCCAAAGTAGGCAAACACCGCTGTATTAAAAGCGGGGAAGAAATTTCAGGAGGCTTTCACAGGAAGGTAGTTAGGGTGAAAAAAAGGTAAGGAAGGGTCTCACCCAAATCCTCCACGGTGCTTCGTTGTGCTTGGTGGTAATTTTGGCTTTCGACTGGCACAGCTTAGTGATCGGCCATGTTGATGGCCGATCTTTTCTCCAACTGTCCAAAGGAGCTGCCTCGGATCAAGCGGAAGGGCTGCCGCCCTTCCGCGATCTGTCGAGGGTCCTCCCCACGGTTGTCGCCCCTCCAAGGCGACTTACGACCCTATTCAGGGCCGCACGACGAAGGGAAACCGGGCGGCGTAGAGAAGGCTCTCCTCGCACGTCCGCCAGCGCCGCGATTCTAATAAGATAAGAATTGGAAACAGCTGGGTGGTGAAAACAGCTTCTAAATTGTGGAGGTGGACATTGGCTGACTTTTACTAAACATAGCCTCCACTAAAAGACTATCTCTAATCACCATGGAAATGGAGGAACCTTACCCACAACTTAACTACAAACTTATACTTGAAAAAATCCTTGAAGCCACTGAGCTAATGAACTCCAGAGTAAAAGCCAAAGATGTCACCCCAAAACTACAAATTGAACCCCAGACTCCAACCGATCAACTTACAAGCCAAAAAACAACAGAAGAGGAACAAATTAACATCAAAGAGGATTCTACACCACAACAACACGCACAACTTACTGAGAACTTTGATAATCAAACACTGATTTCAACTAAAGTACCTGTAACTCCAAAAGCAATAGGAACTGATCAACAAATACAATATATTGAGAACTTAGACAATTTAGACAATCAAATAATAACTACAACACCGGACATGACCTTTTATGCTAGCCAGACGAAATTGGAAGAAGGAAGAAGAAGACCAGACTGAATTGATGACAAACATCCCAAACCAAACATGGAGATTTGAATTATTAGGGCAACAACCTAATAACTACAAAGGGGCCAGTTCCTTTGAAAAATTGATAACTGGATGCTCTCCCTTGATTCAAACAACATGTGTAGGAATGAAGGGAGACTCATCTGAGGTTTTAAAGGCACTGGTATGGAAGCCTGCTTGGCATAAAAAGAAAGCCAGAGTCAGATTTAAAAATGGGACTTTCTCCTTTTTTTTTCTTGTTGATTGATGATTAGGGCTACCTGAAGTTTAAACATGGTTATCAAAGGCTAAATTGGAATATGGTAATTGGAATTAAGTAAAACTCAAAAACAGGACTTGGATATCTATAAGTAAAATTTTATTGATAAATGTATTGATTGATTGAGCGCTATTTAGAAATGTATTCACTTGAATATGATATAATAATTAAGGGAAATAGAGAGGGAACCTTTAATGATGTAACCTGAGATATACATGAATGATTTTGTTATTGGATTATTGATTACCCTATCACCACGCTGCTTCCTAATTACTTGGATGTAAAAATTGAAAAATTAATAAAACTTGTTACAAAAAAAAACACAAAAAAACGAATGGCTCTTCTTCAGATTCCATAGTTCATGTAATTACTCCAACATTGTTGATTTTAAAAGAAATTTAAACAATATATGCCAAATATCTCTCTCTCTATAGCTAGCATTCACAATGGTAACATTTCTAGTATTGAAAAAATATCCTCTTAATATCAGTTGCTGAGGAACTTGGATGTGAAGTTGTACATATGGACTTGCCATAGATATCTGCCTTGGTAATGTGGGAACAAGTTATTGGATTAGCTTAGTTTTATATGGTATCCAGCAGAATTCTTATGGTTTTAACTGCTATGGCATTTAATGCTGTGTGATGAGGACATTAACGTTTTCCTTGCAGAAACCTTGCTTGCAATTGCTGCGTTACTGAATTGCAGCTTCCTTGTTGAGTTAACAAAACGGTTAAGAAAGAAATACATATTTTATGTGTCATTCTGAATAACTTTCAAAGAGACTTGGGTTAAGGTTTTTCCCCCTGAATTTTAAGTTCTTTCAGTAGTTAAATACTTGCAACAGAATTTCTTTAAAATTTATTAGGATTGATTATATTTGCCTTAGGGCTTAAAAGTTGAATATTTTCTTTTTTGTTTTAATTATAAAGATCCTTCAAACAAGGAAGAAGTTACAAATTCAGTGAAGAAAAATAAGGTTTGTTCATATTATATATTTAAAATAATGAAGATTTCAAATTATTTCATTTTAAAATCCTTCACTTTTAATATGTTCCTAGATATGTTTTTCTTCTCCTTCATATGTTTGAGCAATTGCATGATTAGTTTTGTCGACATTTAAACTAATCACTGTGAAGTTAACTTATGGTACTTTTGAAAGAGTTTAGAAATCTTAACTTTGAAAAATGTGCTATTTGATAATATTAATTAGAGCTAATTAAAGGATACAATATAAGTAGAATTGGGCAATTGAAATAAATACATCTATAATTTGTTTTAAACTCTAAATGTATATTATATGTGTTTTGTTTTTATAAAGTCATGTCATTTTTAAGCATGCTAAAATTAAATATATTAAACATTTTCAATTTTTTAAACTGCTATTTGAAATAACACACATTACAAGAAAGTCTCATTGAAGTCTCACTAAAACCAGAGTATACCTGCATAAAACTGCTTGTAAATTGTTATTTAAATAATGCAAAGTGCCTATATGCTAACTGATTTGTCATAATTTAGATTATTGAATGGTTTATTTTAAAAAAGAAAAGAAAAGTAGATTTATTTAACTATGACATTTAAACCATACACTATCTCCCTAATGTTTTTATCAGTATGCAGATGATACTCAGACATCTCTATCTTAGAATAAATGGAGGATATAGTGGAATCCCTGATCAATATCAATCTAAGCAAGACAGAGTGGCTTTACATTTAGAATCTTATTCATTCAGGGATTATTTCATCTTTGGCACTCAGTGGGATGGTGTTGCCCCATGGAGAGATGACCTGCAATCTAGGGATCATCCTTGGCTCACATTACCTGCTAGAAAGCAATGGCCAGCAGGACCTTTGGCCAGGTTAGGTTGGTGCACCAATTATGCTATTATGTGGAACAGGAAACACTAAAAGTGATCACACATGTCCTTCATATCTTCCTTATGGATTTGTGTAATTTGCTTGATATCGGCAAGCCCATGGAGACCACTGAGTGGAGATCACTCAGAAGCTTCAAATGCTGCAAAAAGCATAGTCCATATACTTACTGAAAATACTTCTAGATAATCCCATTGCTGCAGGAACTGCATTGACACCAACATGTTTCTGACTGCACTTCAAAGTGCTTTGTTATCAATTAAAACTTTCTGTGGCCCAGAGCCTAGATGTCATTTAGACACTTTTCTCTCTATTGATTCTGTTTGTTTAATCTGAGGCATAAAGTTAGCTGTTTTGGAAGGTTGTTGAAATTTGAGTGCTGTAGAACTCCTGGTGCTGATAATGTCTAATCATTAACTTAATAACTGGCAGTTCAACAACCAATGTCATGTATCATTCTGTCATTAAAAAACTATTATTTGATAATATTGCAGTTTTATGCATGGTCAGCAATAAGCCCCATAAGTTCAGTGAAATCTTTTTCTTTGGTAACTTGAGATCTAGATGAACATATATCACAGAAGATCAGGATAATTCTGACATACAGTTTGACAGTGATGAAGAAAGAAATGAAATCTACAAAAATCAAGTTAAAGCAGTATCTTGAACTCACAGTCCAAGCCATTCAGCAAGGTCCATGCCATTTTACCATGAGAGGGCTTTTTGGTTAGTGAAAGAGGGATAGTTAAATCCAGATCTTATCTGTAGCTTGCGTGTAGTTATTGTATAGGCCACAGCATCTTCCTGATAATGTTAATAATCTATAAAATTAATAATTAAAAATGTTAGATCTATGCAGATGCTTAGTGGCAAAAAAATAAATAATATTTCAGAAATATAACAAATTCTGAAATAATATCCAGAGCTTTAAGAGAAGATTAAACTAACATTCATGAAATGAGATATGTAT
This sequence comes from Azemiops feae, assembly GCA_023970755.1. Taxonomy (NCBI): domain Eukaryota; kingdom Metazoa; phylum Chordata; class Lepidosauria; order Squamata; family Viperidae; genus Azemiops; species Azemiops feae. The sequence continues at coordinate 326,101 of JALGBA010000593.1, forward strand.
ACATGTAATCAAGATTTAAAGCAACTGAAGAATTCAAACTATCATGGGTTTTAGTACATTTAGTACATTTAAAAATATCTATATCTGTGATCACTATTCATCATCAGTGTGGTGTGTTAGGGTTTTTTTTTTCAAATCCATACTAATTGAAATAGCCTAACTAAATTATAAAGTATGGTTCAGCTCCTTGAATTTCCAAGTAGCACTTGCAGACCAAATGTATAGGATAGGGTGAATACCTTTTATGTGTAAAATGTGTGCTCTCTCATGCAGGTAGAGTATGTTGGGAATTGTCTATATATGGAGAACAATAATGTCTGGATGGTTTACTCCTATTTAACATCTGCATGAAGCTGATGAGCAAGATTTAGTTGTGATTTTTAATACCTTTTGAAGTCAGGACCTGCAGCATTTTCTGAATATCTGACTGCCCAACATGATCTTATAGGACAATTTCTCTTCATGTTACTTGAATTGTCACCTGTAAGGGGATACAGAAGTATGCCTTTTCAGTTACTGTTCCTTTCCTTCGATGTTTGAATGGCCTCCTCCTTCCTGGTTTTTGGTTATTCTATTAAGCCTTGACATGAGGTTATTGCAACTCTTCCTCTGCTTGATGAGTTGTTATTTTGGTTTTGATAGTTCAGTTTCTGGTTTTTATCTATGGTAAATTTGGATTTATGATTTTTAGTTCAATTGTTGATTATTTATCTGTGCTTGTTTTTAAACAAAGGTGCAGATTTGGGGAATTGTGTACCACTCAGATTGGTTTGATTAGAGCAATTTATAAACAAATACACTTCCATGAGTACAATATAAAGAAAATACTTTTCCATCTTAAGTTTGAAAGATTTGTGTGTTTATATGTTAGATTTTGAGGGAAAAAACTATGGTGGATGTCCAACATAAATAACTTTATTTTATAGCCTAAAAGACAGACCTGCTTGAACAGATTCTTCAAAAGTAACTGGTATAATAGATTTTCTTCTAATAGTAGTTTCTCTGATGTATCTCCTAATTATCAAAATGAAAGGTCAGTATAAATCTATTTTTTATCCAGAATTTTATAGTATTGTAAATACTAGTATAGTTTTTTTTTGCTTTTTGGGAGAAATTGTGTTACTAGCTTTCCTCCCAAACTGCCATATGTTATCGTAAAGAGGTAATTAGAAAGCAAACAATATTTTTTTAAAATTGTGGTTTCTGAAATTCTTTCCAACCCTTAATAATAGCTCCTCTTTGGATCACGAGAACAAGTAGGAAGGGAATTTAGTTAGAAACATTCCAGATCACTGCCCAATTCCATTGGGAAAATGTGTTCGGTTTCTGCTCCCTCCCTACCCCTCCTCACACACATACAAAGTTTCTGACCTGGCCTATTTTCAGGTTGAGTTTTGCCAGACAATTCTCCCTGTTTCCCTGTCAGATTTGTTCTGTTCAGTCTTTAGATAATTATCCTGCTTGCTGTGTAACATTCTGTTGGATTAGAAAAATAAACTTGGTATGTGGACTTTAATATTAGAGTACATGATTTGGGTGCTTGGCAACTGGTGCACGTTTATGACATTTGCAGCATTTTCAGGTGACTGATCACCACTTGCAACCTTCACAGCTAACTTCCATCAATCAAAGTCAGTGGGGAAACCAGTAGGAAGTCACAGGTTGTGATCATGTGATGTGCTTAAGGCCACAGATGATTCACTTAATAGCTGCAGAAGAACTGACATTGGGCGATTTGGTGCAATCACATAATGTTTCACTTAACAACCACATTGTTTAGCAATGAAGTTGCCAGTCCAGATGTGGTTGTTAAGTGAGAATTACCTGTAAATATAGGCTTGTGAAATCATAATGGGATTTTAGTAGACAGAACCAGTCAGTAAGAAGCTATAAGATATAAAAAGGAAGAAGTCATTGCATATTCTCGATTAGGGGTAATAGCCAATTTTGGGCTGTAAGATGTATTTAGTCTTACACAGCATGCACTCAAAAGTGGGCATGATTAGGAAAAGTGGACACAGCTAATGATGGAAGGGTATATGTAACTAGAGAGGAAAAATATAACATTCCTTTTAATCATATGAAGAAATAAAACATTCTCTCTTTAGTAGTGCCTGGCCAGATTCTTCCAAAAGAGTCAGAAGAAGGACATTAAACTTACAATAAACAGTTACATGAATTGCCCAACATTGTCTTTTAAACTTAGAAAATAAGTATTCTAAATCAGAATATTTAACTTGTACATTCTAACCTTTTTTAATGAAGTGAGAATCTGAAAAAATGAAGGTATTATTTAAAAGATAAAATTGCAAATTTGTTACAAAATTTAATTTTATATAAAGTTCATCTGCAAACTTTTAAGTATATGATACAGGTAATCCTCAATTAACTTTAATTGGGACTGGCAACTCCATCACTAACAGCCATGGTTATAAAGTGAAAAAGCTCCAACTTACAGCAGCAGTTCTAGTTAAGCAAATCACGCACATGAAGATGACATCACATGACTACAACTTACAAGTTCCTGTTGGCTTCCCCATTGTTTTTAATTGTTGAAAGCTGGCAGAGAAGATTGCAAATTGTGATCATGTGATTGCAGGACTGTCATATTTAGAGGCAGTTACCAAAAGACCAAATTGGCTGCAATTTCAAGAACCAGCCATAAGTTTTCTCATTTAGCACCTTCATAACTTTGAATAGTTGCTGAACGTGCAGTTCCTAAGCAAGAACTATCTGTATTTTTGATATTTTATTTTTTAAATCATTGAAAGGATCAATGGACATAAGGATGATATGCCCTTATGTACACTGAACCTTAGTGCCCTGGTTTCCAAACTCTGCAAAGCCAGGCCCCCAGTGAACATCCAACAGCAGTGCATGCTGTTTTAGTATTTAATAAGTAGAATGGGAACCCCTAGGAGGGCCATGAAAAAAATACTGAGGCACTTAAAATATTGTGAACTAGGAAAGTTTGAGAATCTCTACCTTAGAGTTACTTTTGTATATGGTTGGTACATACAATGCTCTCAACATATTGTTTGAGATTATTGACAAAGTAATACTATAGGTCCTCTTGAATTTTGATATGTGGTATTAAAATGTACATTAAAATGAAGTGCCTGTAATTATTTTAAATTATTTGAATTATAATTTGAATTATTTTCAAATGTTTCCAATTATTCCAGTATAGAGATCAACAAAATTGACACAATTATCAGACACAAGAGAAGAGAATTGGAGCTGTCTTGTTCTGTATTAGCAAGAGTGGCAAGGTAAAATTGATACCTGGTTAGAAACTTCTTATTAAAAATGTTTGAGTTAGTAATAAATCTATACCATCTGTAATATTTGGGTTTCTCCCATTCTTAACTGAGTGCTTTAGGAATTTGGTTTTGATTAAGTATGATTCATTCCCCCCCCCAAAAAAAAAAAAACCCAGCCCTGGTTAACATTAATTAGGACTAATTTCAGAAGAAACAAACTTTTTTTAATTTCAAAAGAAGCAAGAATCATATATGCATTTCTTCCATATATGTACACACTGTTTTTGTTCCTTTTCATTTTTCTTTTCATCCTCTGAGTGATGTCTGTGCTGTTTTGTTTTCTTTTTGGTTTATAACCATATAGCAAATTAAATCAATCACTCAGAACCGAAGCAAGAGGAAATTACATGAATTGAATTCTATTTACATAGTGCTAGTTTTAAGGACATTTCATAAACTCAATGTTAAGAGGTATTTTGGAGATTAGATGGTGATTGCTATATCAGAATATAAAATATAGGGGTTTCTTAATTTGGGGAAAGTGTTTCCCAAATCTTATGTGTTTACAGATATCAAAGTATTTGAAACCAGCAAAACATTTGACTACATAGCAAAGCTTCGTGTAATGCTTGTTTTTTTGTGGATTCATTTTTTACAGAATTTCTTCCATATCTTCTCAAGCAGAAATAGCAACTTGTCTTGTTCTAGAAACAGTTTTTTCAATAAGTACTTCACCTTTGGAAAACTTTGGTAAATTATTTTTGTAAGTTTTATTTAGTTTATATAAAGCAAAGTTTCATTGTAAAAATTAAATCACCTTCACCTAATAGCTGTGCTGCAGAATTATAAAAATGTTTCGACAGTATGTTGTAATGGTATATTTTGTATTTAAAAATAGCTTAAATGATTTTGCATGTGTGTGAACATTTTAATATGAAAAACTGGATAAGTCTTTATTAGAATGAAAACTTAAGAAGTAGATAGGACAGAATGTGCAGCTTTGAATCTAGAGGATAACAATATTCTAGTTTTTAAGAATAAAAACAATTTGCAACTATACCATACATTTAGTACAATATTGGTAGAGATAAATGTGTTTTCACATATTTGAGGTTCTTTCCATGGGATTTGAGAATAAATGGCTGCATGAAAGAAACAGCTTTTGAAATTGGAGTTGAAAAGATAAGTATAACAAATAACTGGAATGAGAATTTCCACCACAAGGATAAAAGGAGAAATGGATAGATTCTTGAGTGGATCGAATACAATGTATTTGAAGAATCATGTAATTCCTGGGAGCAAGTTGTGGGTTTTTGCTGTTCTCAGATATTAGGAATACTCCTGACACAGTCCAAGACTTTGTCATAAATGTGCAAAGTACTTAGCATTAGCTGCTCAGATAGCTTTATACTAAATGAGTGCAGACCTTCTATACAATTACATTTGTGATTGATTTATACTGTGGTGGTGCAGCAGTTAGAATGCAGTATTTCAGGCTAATTCTGCTGACTGCCAGCAATTCGATCCTGACCTACTCAAGGTTGACACAGCCTTCCATCCTTCCGAGGTCAGTAAAATGAGGACCCAGATTGTTTGGGGCAATATACTGACTCTGAACCGCTCAAAGAGAGCTGCAAAGCTGTATATGCTGGCTATTGCTACTGCTACATATATGAGAGGAGCTCAAAGGATAGGAGTTAGCATCAGCTAAACGGTGAATTGGTTGACTGTACATTAAACTGTAACATAACTTTTCTAAAAAATAACTTACGGCAATGATAAAATAATTGAATCTGTTCTCACTGAATACTTTTTTGGTATTTCTAAAACAATAATTGTTTTTACCCCGTCACAACAGAGTGTTTTTATTTTAAATATTAGGATCTTCTAAATCAGAACATGTTGTTACATGTGTCCATGAAGGAGAAGAAAAAAAACAGACTTCCGGTACTACTGGCACAAGAGGAACAAAAAGGAAAGTTTCAGATACTACTCCCAGAAGACGATCTGCCCGAAATATTAAAACAGAAACTTCAGATCAGTCTCAAAGCTCACCAAAATCCAGTAACTCTGGATATGAGGCCAGTGGTGATGGTAGCTCATTTGTGAATGTTTCTTTTACAGAATTGGAGAAATTAACCCCCAAACGGAAAACTAAAAGAAATGTTAAACAGCAGGAACCTTTGGCTAAAAAGAAACTAAGAAGTTCTGGGCGTTATGGAAAAACATCTAGTGATATAGATTTTGATGAACCTGATGAGACAGAGATAACCTTGCTATTAGACAAAGGCAATTTAGCAGACAGTGAAAATAGCACCTTTGACCTTACTCACAAAAATGATGTTGACACTGAGTCTTCTAATGGTTTAGAAAACTATGTAGCATATAAGAAGGAACCTAAGGAACGCTGCTGCGAAGGGCAAAATACGTTGGATATCTTAGAAACTGATTCCTATGTTCAAGATCCTCCTTCACTTGCCTTAGAAAAAGCTGCTGGTTCTTGTGTTGAGGATCTTCCTTTGCTCACTCTAGAGGGAAACACTGAAAAATATGAAGAAAAAGTTGATACTGAAACTGAAAACAAGTTACATTATAAAAATGCTGAGCAAGATCAGCATTTAAATATTTCTGGAGAACAATTGTGTGATGATAATATTACATTTACTCATCAGTCTCCAGAACTAAGTATCCCCACCATTGAATTGCCAGCAAAATTGGAATCTCTGACAGTAACACATCAAATAATAGAAAGTCCAGAGAAAGAATTAGGGAAAACAGAATGCGTGTTAATAGTAGGTGATACTTCAGCTGTTCCTAGACATGAATTGCTAGGAGGAACAGAATCTATGGCAGTAGCAGATAACTTATTGACTGGTACTAGAAATAAATTCCAGGAAAAACTAGAATCTGAAGTAATAGCAAATAAACCAGTGTCTTGTCATACAAATGAAGTAAGAAAACCAGAATCTTCAGCAATAGATGGAATACTGGAGAAACCCATAACTCAATTCGCAGAAGAAATATTCAAGGAGCCACTAGATAATATGTCAAATGAAATACCGCTGCATTCTTTAGGTGCGGAAGATGTTGAAATTGAAGAAACAGAACCAAATATATATATAAGCAATGAATATCTAAATAATACTGACTTATTAATAAATGTTTCCTCAGAAAACAAACTTAATCTATCTTTTGAAAATGATAAAGCAGAAACTGAAACTAATACATCACCCAAAATATGTACTGAAGATATTAGACAGTTTAACAAAGATGACAGTGAGATAGTATCTATAGAGTATGAGTCATTTAATATTGATCAGAATGCATCTCAGCTTGACCATCCATTAGCAAATGACAATATAGAGCAGAAAGCAAATTTCTTACAAAATGATAGTAAATATTCTGTATCATTTTCAAATTCTGATAAGAAAGAAGCAAAAGAAAGTTTCACGGATAAAAAGACACGAACCAGAAGATCACGGTTTCATTCTCCATCAACCACTTGGTCCCCATCCAAGCGAGAAGGGAAAAGATCTCAATCCCTATCTCCCAACAGGGAAATTTTGTGGGAAGGTAGAACGTCTCGATCTCCCAAAAGGGATATTTTCAAAGAGAGTCAGAGATCTTTATCCAAATCTCCTAAAAGAGATCCTGTAATATCTCCATCCAGTTCTCCTAGAACAGATAACCTGAAAGAAGAGAAACAGTCACTGCTAAGTTCTCCCAAAAAAGATCATTTAAGAGAAGGAAGGGATTCTCCAACCAACTCTCCAAAAAAGGATTCTATCAAAGATGGAATAAGTTATTCTTGGACGCGAGCTAAGGAATCGCCTCCACGGCACAAATGTAGGTCTCCCAGTAGTGACAGAGCTAATGATAAAAATGAATTTAGAAGAGATAATGAAAGAGGGAGAAGTGGGAGGAGATGGTCACAGTCACGATCAAGATCTCGATCCAGGTCCAGATCTAGACCAAGAAGTAAAGGACCTTCATTCCCTAGAAATGAGAGGGATGGCTATTCACCACCTCGATGGAAGGAAAGATGGACGAATGATAATTGGAGAAGCCCCAGAGGAAGTGATAGATATAAAAGAAATGAACAGCAGAAACAAACAGACTGTATGAAAAGTGAAAGAGATAGTGTAAATAAAGAGGCAGATATGCAGAGTTCTTCTGATCAGTACAGAAAGGATTATCCAGACTGGGTGATGGAAAGAATAAATTCAGTTCCAGAAACAAGGAATAGAGAAAGAGAGAATTTTAAAAATCAACAATGGGAAGAAAATAGGCACAATGATTCAGGGGCTTCACGGAGTGGAAATTATGGATCAGGTTGGAATTCAAATCGTGGCAGAGGCAACCGTGGCAGAGGCAGCCGTGGCAGGGGTGCTTTCATATATGGAGAGCAGGCTGAAAGTCATTGGCAAAATAGGAAAGCCCACTCAAGGAATGCAAATAGTTCTGGCAATGAAACTTCTAGATTTCCAGAACATCACCCATACAAACGTAAAGCAGAACAAGATTTCACTTTTGATACACCTGCTGATAGATCTGGGTGGACATCTGCATCAAGTTGGGCTGTAAGAAAGACTTTACCAGCTGATGTACAGAATTACTATTCAAGAAGAGGCAGAAATTCTTCAAGCCCACAGTCTATGTGGGCAAAAGAAGAAGTAGCATCTGAGCAAGGTACTTATTTTTCCTATGCCTCTTAACTCCTGGGTGGAAATCCACATGTAGTCCCCAAGTCCCATTTTTACAAACACCTGTTTGTAAGTATACACATATATTGTTGATGTTTGGTGTAAAAGCTGGTTTTTTTTAATTTAATTACCTTTTGTGATACAACGGAACTGTCAAGTCCCTAAGATACTTAATTTCCAGTTGAGTCTTTAAGCTGCCTAACCTCCTGCCTCAAACTAGTTTTGATTCTTAGAGTTTCAATATGTATATTTAAATACCAACTTTAAAAAACTTGATAGCCTTATGCCTATGTTTATGCATAAAATTTGAATGAATCTCGGTTAAATGAGACTGATTTTAACCGATCCTGGATTTGTCCCAAGCAAAACAAAGTGAATCTGAATTATTGATTGAAGCTTAGTCCTTGGTTAATGATTGCCCTGTGTAGCAACCATTCAGACTTACAAAAGTGCTCAAAATGTAGCTGTACAACCAATCCTTGAAGTTATGACTTTTGCAGCATCCCCGTGGTCACGTAATCACCATTTGCAAGCTTCACAGCCTACTTCCAACAAGCAAAAGTCAATGGAGAAAGTAGCAGTAAAATCAAAGTAATGGTCATGTGATGTTGCACTTAATGATCACGGGTGATGCACTTAATGATCACAGTGGAACTGATACTATAAGCTTGCCATGATTGTGTGATGTTTCACTTAATGATTGCATTGCATGGTGATAGAATAACTCAAGTGAGGTTATTAAGTGAGGACTACCTGTAAGCGATTTGGTGTGGAATCTCCAATAAATGCCATGAAAAATATTTCACCATAATGTGCTAAAGCACTTGATATATTGGCAGTAATTTTAATAGTATGTGGGGAGTGTGAGTGAAAGAGACAGATTAGATATAAGTTTCTGTTCATGGACACCGCTTTGCTTTTTGGAAGGGGAGGGATAATGGTTTTGTATACCTACTTTTTAAAAATGTCTGTTCCTCTCTGATAGATCCAAACTTCAAAGACCAAACCAGCCAACAAAGTGATGCTTCTCAGCTACCAGTAAATGTGTTGCAACCTCAGATGAATGTAATGACACCAGTAAACACACAGCATCAGCCAATGAGTATCTTCCCGTATACAATGGGTGTTCCTACTCCTATTATGAACATTCAACACAATCCATTTAATCTTCCTCCACCAGTACCCATGCATCTTCATTCAGGACTGCCTCTTGTCCAGGTAGCAGCTTCATCCAGTGTGTCTCAGGGACCACCTCCACCACCACCACCACCACCTCCATCCCAGCAAATTAAATTCATTGCTTCCCAACTTGATGGACAGCAGTTGCAGGTACCTATTTTAGTTGTTTAAAAAACCTCCAAACTGTTAATACGTGTAGAAGTAGGTACCTTGTTTTTAATGCCAAATATTTGTTTGTATATATGGTGATTATATTAGGAATACCCAAGTTTATTCATTTGGAAGCTCATTGAAAAATATTTGCTTGTATTCTAAGATACTTGAGCTCTGGATAAACAAATATACATATGTTGATTTGTTTGCATATACATATGGGCATCAATTTCTGGAGATGTATTTTAATAAGCAATTATTTTTAGTACATCTTCCTATTGTGGAGCCAAGACAGAGGTGTTTCTGAGCCTGAAGTTAAAACCTATGGATCCATATAATGTCAAATACATGATTCACAGGAGTACATCAGATACATGGCTCCTCCAAGATAAGTTCATTTCATCCCTAGCTAACCAAGCACCAAATATTATTGAAGGCCATAAATTGCTTCCTTAATATGTAAATGAACACACAACATGAAAAGTTTTCAGGCTCATACTCTGTATTCTTCATTCTTCCTGAGAAGAACAAAGATAGATGTGCCATCTTTGATTTGAAGCAGATGAACATTTAAGAATTGAAAGTTCCAGATGGAAACCCTGAAATGCATTGTGGAACATATCCAGAAAAAGGATGTTAGTCTCACTAAACTTTGGGCCACTTTTTGCATTCCAGTTCACCCAACAAGCAAAGTTCTTGAGATTCAAATATGAGGGTGCTGATTGCCAATATATTCCATTTGGCCTGTCTCTTGCACCCATGGTATGCATGAATATGATGGTAACCACCATAGCCCCTTGCTGGCCCTTGAGTATATATATTATCCCTATATGTTGATCCAATTCAACATATGGAGGAAGGATGTCTGAATCATGGTGCATATCCCTGACAATTTGGAGTTTCTGTTCAATAAAGACACATCCTGTAGGGTACAACTTACAATACCTGTCTATAGGTCGGAACATAAAGGCCTGTTCTATCTGCCAAAGAAGAGGAAACAAGCAACTAATCACATAAATTCTACAGATTACCCAATCTGATCTCTTGACTTGCTATCTTCCAAGGCTAGATGATCACCTAAATAATTTTAATACTATAGCCAGAATTCCAATTACAGCCTCTGCAGTGAATGTTCCTCTCCTTTCTAAAGCTAATAGCCCAAAGAGCCTACAAATGAGAGATGATTCTATCAAAAGTGATAGGAGTGGTGACTTTTGAAAGTCCTTACCAGGAATAGGAACCCTTGAACACCAGGTTTACTGTAAAGCCAATTTCAGATACATTGTTCGGCCAGTTTGCTCAGGGATCTTGAGCAGAAGAAGCTGCAGCATAAACTTTGTTGAGTTGAACCAGCATGACTAGCTTTGAGCAACTTTCAGGCTCTTCCCCAAAAAAGTATTATTCCTCTAACAGGCAATGTAACACATTGGCGCTTACATTGCCTATTAGGCAACTGATAAAGGAAGCAACTAGTCTATCTCTGGACTGAAGAAAATCTGTAGGAAACCTTCAGTATAGTGGCAAATGTGGTTCAGTGATGAATATCTGAACTCAAATGAATGGAGCTTTAATTTCAGTGTATTCAGTCAAATCATTTTGATCTTAAGGAGGCTAGATTAACCTCTGAATTGCAAGGTGGGATACTTCCTCTCATGTTTTCCAACACAGGGAGCAAAATATTCAGTACTGGTTGGCCCAAAGACTGGGTTTTATTCTTTCCCATATTTACTAATTCCCAGACTCCTATGACTAATGAGAGAATTGGCCTTAATGACAAGTTCAGTGTATCATTTTTGTAACATGGTTCCATATAACTGATTTCTTGATTCTAGAAAAAGAAACGTAGGTTTCTGTGTTGTGGGGATAGTTGTTAGATGTCTTCTTCACAAGAGGTTTCTTTTACATTCATATTTCCAAGGATTAAGGATCAAGTGTTTAGTTTTGCAGTGTTACTATGTTTACTTTCCTGATTAATTTTTCTTGAATTAAAACAATAAGCAAGGCAACATTAAACCAGGTCATACTGGCCACATAGAATTTTTGTACTGAACATGTGCACCCAAGCAGTAAATAAATGAATCAGTAGAATAAACTACTTTCTTGAGATAACCTGGCCATGATATTTGCAGAATAATTTCTCAAGAAGTTGCTAAAATGGATTAACATTTTTACATTTAATTCTTTTACATTAAAAGACAATACTGTCTTGTGATGCTGTCACATATATAGGCCTTTCAACAGTTATCAAGTCTTGGCCTGGAGGCACAATAAGGAAAAATATCCATTCACCTGTTGTCTCCTCTTCTGTTATGAGAGTTTGAGAGTTGTAGTCGGGGAATAGGGAGAGTCCTGGTGCAGGCTGGATTTCATCCAGATTGTTCTATTTTCTTTTCAAGAATGGACATGGAAAGGAGATATGCCAGGGTGGGTGTTGTATGTGATTTTGTTATTGTTCTTATAATCGATGTGTTAAAATCCCAACTTGCCTTCAGGAATTCAAGGCAGTGTGGCATGCATCTGTTTTATCTGTATAGCAGTAAACCTGAGAGGTAGATTGGGCTGAGACATGTGATTGACCCAAAACCATATAAAAACTGTGTGACTGGTTCTCTACAGCAGGGCTTTTCAAGCAGTGGTATGCATACCACCGTTGGTACTTTAGCACCTGGCAGGTGGTACGCGACCCCTAGCCAAGTATAGCAGGGGAGGGAACCAGCTAAAGTGGTGCTGCACAGACCTGGAGGAGATCAGCTGGAGCTGCAGAGCTTGGCAGAAGCCCCAGGATCGGCGCACATGGCCACATGGTAAATGGAGCTTCCGGCGCACCCGGAAGAGAAGAGGAGGAGGGCGGAGAGAAGAGAAGTATAAAAGGGGCAGGTTTTGGCGGGAGAGGGAGAGAAAGAGCGAGAAGAGAAGAGGCTTTTCTTACCAAAGCAGTGAGGAGAGACAGAGCGAGTGGCCTGTTTTCAGAGGGTGAGTGATCGAGCGGCCTGTTTAGCGAGCAGCATGTCTTCGGGTAAAGGGCACGTGAGCGAGCGGCCTGATTAGCAAGCAGTGTGTTTTCAGGCAAAGGGCTCTTGAGCGAGCGGCTTGTTTAGTGAGCGATGTGTTTTCAGAGGAAGGGCACGTGAGCGAACGAGCGGCCTGTTTAGCGAGCGGCGTGTTTTCAGAAGGGTGAGTGAGCGAGCTATCTGGGCAGGAGCCCCAGGATCAGCATGTGCTTCTGCAGGGCTATGGGGGCTTGGCAGAAGCCCCAGGATCATTGCACGCAGCTACAGCTGATAGGCGCTTCTGCTGAGCCCCGAAGAAGCACCGATCAGCTGGAGCCCAGCACTGATCCGGACGCTTCTGCTGAGCCCCGAAGGAGCACCAATTAGCTTGAGCCAGGCGCCGATCCTGGTGCTTCCGCTGAGCCCCCCAGAAACGCCAATCAGCTAGAGCCCAGCTTTCTGGGAGAAGTGTATGAGAGAGACGGAGGAAAGGCTTTCTGGGAGAAGTGTGTGAGAGAGACGGAGGAAAGGCTTTCTGGGAGAATGTGTGAGAGAGACGGAGGAAAGGCTTTCTGGGAGAATGTGTGAGAGAGATGGAGGAAAGGCTTTCTGGGAGAATGTGTGAGAGACAGAGGAAAGGCTTTCTGGGAGAATGTGAGAGAGAGGGGCTTTTGCGAGCGAAGAGTGAAAGAAAAAAAAAGTGAGGGGGAGAAGGAAAAAAGAAAAGGCATTGACTTCCAACTCAGCCCAGCCTTCCCCAAGGGGGCCTCCAGCTGCGCTTACCTTCTCGAGGCTGCTGCTGCTGTTTGGCTTGCTCTCCTTGGCCAGGTTGCTCATGGTGTGTGCGGGAGGGCAAAATGTGTGGGTCAGAGGGAGGCCCAATCCCTCTCCATGAGAGGAGACCCAGCTTTGTAAACAAAGCATCCTCAGCAATAGGATGGGAGACCACCAGGAGAGTCATGAGGAGGGGACAAGGGGATGGCAAAAGGGCAGCAAGGCTGGTCATGGCCAAGTGCTATGGCAGGACTTCCCTCAGACCCTGCCTCCCTCTCATTATAATCTTCCTTCCTTCCTTCCTTCCTTCCTTCCTTCCTTCCTTCCTTCCTTCCTTCCTTCCTTCCTTCCTTCCTTCCTTCCTTCCTTCCTTCCTTCCCCCTTTTCTTCTTTTTCCTTCCCTCTTCATTCTCCTTTCCTTTTTCTTCCTTCCCCTCTTTTCTTCTTTTTCTTTGTCTTTCCTCTTTCCCTTTCTCCTTCCCTGTCCCTTCTTGGATGCTCAAATGCAAAAGCGGAAACATTTCTCGATGCCTCCTTGCCTTGTGATCAAATGCCACTTTTGCTAGTAGTTTGTGGCCACTTACAAGATTGAGAATAAACCAGGCTCATATTTAAGCTTGCATTTAGTGGGGGCGTCCACAGACAACAGTGCAGCAAAACTGTCAAAATGGTGGCTGTGATAGTTGATCAGAGCTCCTCTGTTTTTTATGTGCAACAACTTTAGCATTTAGGAACAGAGATAGCTTAGTTGCTTTTCTATTAATACATAATCCTTAAAAGGGCTCTCCTGTAGGGACCCTTGTTGTTGTTGTTAGTTGCGAAGTCGTGTCCGACCCATCGCGACCCCATGGACAACGTTCCTCCAGGCCTTCCTGTCCTCTACCATCTTCTGGAGTCCATTTAAGCTCACGCCTACTGCTTCAGTGACTCCATCCAGCCACCTCATTCTCTGTCGTCCCCTTCTTCTATTGCCCTCAATCTTTCCAGCATTAGGCTCTTCTCCAGTGAGTCCTTCCTTCTCATTAGGTGGCCAAAGTACTTGAGTTTCAACTTCAGTATCTGGCCTTCTAAGGAGCAGTCAGGGTTGATCTCCTCTAGGACTGACCGGTTTGAATCGCCTTGCAGTCCAAGGGACTCGCAGGAGTCTTCTAGCACCATAGTTCAAAGGCCCATTCTTTTTGCGTTCAGCCTTTCTTATGGTCCAACTTTCACAGCCATTACATTGCAACTGGGAAAATGGAAAAACATGGCCTTGATATATGTACTTTGTTGGAAGGGTGATGTCTTGCTTTTAGTATGCTGTCTAAATTTGCCATAGCTTTCCTCCCCAGGAGCAAGCGTCTTTTAATTTCTTGGCTGCAGTCTCCATCTGTGGTGATCTTAGAGCCCAGGAAGATAAAATCTGTCACTACCTCCATTTCTTCACCATCTATTTGCCAGGAATTGAGAGGGCCGGATGCCATGATTTTGGTTTTCTTAATGTTGAATTTCAAGCCAACTTTTGCACTCTCCTTCTTCACCCGCATCAAGAGGCTCTTTAGTTCCTCTTCACTTTCTGCCATTAGAGTGGTATCATCTGCATATCTTAGGTTGTTGATATTTCTTCCGGCAATCTTAATTCCAACTTTGATTCATCTAGCCCTGCCTTTCTCATGATGAGCTCTGCATATAAGTTAAATAGGCAGGGCGACAGTATACAACCTTGCCGGACTCCTTTTCCAATTTTGAACCCAATCAGTGGTTCCGTGTCCAGTTCTCACTGTTGCTTCTTGACCCGCATATAGGTTTCTCAAGAGACAAATAAGATGGTCTGGTACTCCCATCTCTTTAAGAACTTGCCACAATTTGTTGTGATCCACACAATCAAAGGCTTTAGCATAGTCAATGAAGCAGAAGTAGATTTTTTCTGGAACTCCCTAGCTTTCTCCATAATCCAGCGTATGTTGGCAATTTGATCTCTAGTTCCTCTGCCTCTTCGAAATCCTGCCTGTACTTCTGGAAGTTCTCGATCCACATACTGCTGGAGTCTAGCTTGTAGGATTTTAAGCATAACTTTACTTGCATGTGAAATGAGTGCAATGGTGCAATAGTTTGAACATTCTTTGACATTGCCTTTCTTTGGAATTGGAATGTAAACTGACCTTTTCCAATCCTGTGGCCACTTGTTGAGTTTTCACAACTTTGCTGGCAAATTGAGTGTAAGCACTTTGTACTGCATCGTCTTTTAAGATTTTGAA
The DNA here is from genome assembly GCA_023970755.1 of Azemiops feae. Classification (NCBI taxonomy): domain Eukaryota; kingdom Metazoa; phylum Chordata; class Lepidosauria; order Squamata; family Viperidae; genus Azemiops; species Azemiops feae. Next base: position 341,400 of record JALGBA010000593.1, read on the forward strand.
TAGCTCAGCTGGATACTTTCACCTCCACTAGCTTTATTTTTTGCTCAGCTTTTCCTAAGGCCATTTCCACTTCACATTCTAGGATGTCTGGCTCGAGGTCAGTGACCACCCATCGTGGTTATCAGGGATCTAAAGACTCGTTCGTGTATAGTTCTTCTGTGTATTTTGTCCACCTCTCTTAATCTCTTCTGCCTCTGTTAGGTCACTGCCATTTTGGTCCTTGTATCTGCCCATCTTTGCATAAACGTTCCTTCATATCTCCATATTTTCTTGAAGAGATCTCTGGGTTCTCCCTATTTATTGTTCTCATGTCTATTTCTTTGGCACTGTTTTCATTTAAGGAAGCAATTCTTATCTCTTCTAGCTATTCTCTGGAATTCTGCATTCAATTGGGTGTATCTTTCTCTTTCTCCCTTGCCTTTCGCTTCCCTTCTTTCCTCAGCTATTTGCAAAGCTTCCTCAGACAGCCATTTTGCGTTCTTGCATTTCTTTTTCTTTGGGATGGTTTTAGTTGCTACCTCTTGTACAATGTTGCGAACCTCCATCCATAGTTCTTCAGGCACTCTGTCTATCAGATCTAATTCCTTAAATCTATTTGTCACCTCTACTGTATATTCATCAGGGATATGATTTAGTTCATACCTGAGTGGCCTAGTGTTTTTCCCTACTTTCTTCAATTTAAGCCTAAATTTTGCAACGAGAAGCTCATGATCTGAGCCACAGTCAGCTCCTGGTCTTGTTTTTACTGACTGTATAGAGCTTCTCCATCTTTGGCTGCAGAACACATAGTCAATCTGATTTCTGTGTTGACCGTCTGGTGATGTCCATGTGTAGAGACGTCTCTTGGGTTGTTGGAAAAGAGTGTTTGCTATGACCATCGTATTCTCTTGACAAAATTCTATCAGCCTACGCCCTGCTTCATTTTGTACTCCAAGGCCAAACTTGCCTGTTATTCCATTTATCTTTTGGCTTCCTACTTTAGCATTCCAATCCCCCATGATGATAAGGACATCATTTTTTGGTGTTGATTCTATAAGGTGCTGTAGGGCTTCATAGAACTGGTCAATTTCATCCTCTTCAGCACCAGTGGTTGGGGCATAGACTTGGACTACTGTGATATTGAATGGTTTGCCTTGGATTCACACTGAGATCATTCTGTCATTTTGGGGATTGTATCCCAGTATTGCTTTTCCTACTCTTTTATTGACTATGAAGGCTACTCCATTTCTTCTGAGGGATTCTTGTCCGCAGTAGTATACCTGATGGTCCTCTGAATTAAATTCACCCATTCCTGTCCATTTTAGTTTGCTGATTCCTAAGATGTCGATGTTCAGTCTTGTCATCTCTTGTTTGACCACGTCCAGTTTGCCTTGATTCATGGATCTTACGTTCCAGTTTCCTATGGAGAAAAAATCTTTACAGCATCGGACTTTCCTTTCACCACCAGATGCATCCACAGCTGAGCGTCCTTTCGGCTTTGGCCCAGTCGCTTCACTCTTTCTGGCGCTACTAGTACTAGCCCTCTGCTCTTCCCCAGTAGCATATAAGACACCTTCCGACCTGAGGGGCTCACCTTCCAGCGTCATATCTTTTTGCCTTTTAGTACTGTCCATGGGGTTTTCATGGCAAAGATACTGGAGTAGGTTGCCATTTCCTTCTCCAGTGGATCACATTTTGTCAGAACTCTCTGCTATGACCTGTCCGTCTTGGGTGGCCCTGCACGGCATAGCTCATAACTTCATTGAGTTACGCAAGCCCCTTCACCACGACAAGGCAGTAATCCATGAAGGAGGTAGGGACCCTGCCTTGGTCTAATTCAGACTGGAAATATAGCAAAGGAAAATATTTTTTCCCCACTCTGCTTTGTCCTGTTTTCCCCACTGGAAATGGCTGTTAGCAACACACAAGGAGGGGATACTTTCCTAACTGCTCACAATTCAAGAATACCAATGTTAACTTGGATTGCCAACAAAGTTCTGTCTGACAAAACAGCACACAAAATTGCTTTCTCCTTCAAACTGAGGCATTTCCAACCAAGTTGCCTCTTCTCCCTCCCTCCCTCCCTCCCTCCTTCCTTCCGTCTTTCCTTCCTTCCTTCCTTCCTCTCCTTTTTTTTTTAAAACTGCCAGAGGCTCCGGGCAGAGGTAGCAACAGGCAGGCATAGGTGGGCATATGCTTCACATTTTGACCCCTCCCCCCGTCATTGCCTCTGCGTGGCTCTCAGCTCACTTCTCCCAAACCTGCGCACGTGTTCGTGTGTGTGTGTGTGTGCGCGCGCACGGGGGGGGGCAAGAAAAGGTCTCACCCCTTGCAGCCCCGCACCCTCAACAGAGACCTTCTGCGATGGCAGGCTGCAAATTAATGAAAGCTGGTTTTTTTGAGTACTTGTTTTTTATGAAAGCTGGTTTTTGGGAGTACTTGTTTCTTTTTCTCAACGTCCCACCAATCGCATTGCGTCCTGGCCCCCTCAGTTCCTGCCCCCAGCCCTGTGGAAGGCTACAAGAAGCTCCCATCACAGCTTCTCTTATCTCTCCCGTTCTTTTCCTCCCCAATGTCACAGCGTGGGGCTGCAAGGAGTGAGACCCCCCCCCCCGTCGCACGCACACACACACAAACACGTGCCGGGTCTGGGAGAGGTGAGCTGACAGCCACACAGAGGCAACAATAGGAGAGGGGTCAAAATGGGAAGCCTCCTGCCTGGAGCCTCGGGCAGCTAAAAAAAATAAAACCTGAGAAGTGCTCAAAAGGCAATCCCTCTCCCAGCTCGCTCCTTCCTTCCTTCCTTCCTTCCTTCCTTCCTTCCTTCCTTCCTTCCTTCCTTCCTTCCTTCCTTCCTTCCTTCCTTCCTTCCTTCCTTCCTTCCCTGCTTCTCTTTCCTTCCTCCGCGCTCAGGAAGGGATGATGGGAGGGGGAGAGATTGCCAGCGTTGCTGGTGGCCATGCTGCCGCCGGCCATAGCTATCCCACGCAGGTGGGGCAGTCTCGGTGAAAGGGAAGCCTGGTGGCTGCGAGGCTAGGTCAGCGACCGGGTGTGGCGCTGATCTACTGTTGGGGGCCATCAAAGCCGGAATGCGCTCAGCCTTACATCCACAGGGAGCCCTGGAGCCAGCAAGGGCCCCCCTGCCATCTTTGCCCCGCCCACTGGGGGTACACAGAGAAGGCGGCAAGCACCCGAGCGCTGGCATCCTGGGGGAAAGGGAAGCGCTTTTTTTTTCGTTCTCAGTGGTCAGCAGGGACGGTCAGCAGGGATGCCGGGGGCTCACTGCCTCCTCTTTGCACGCTCGGTGCAGGGCAGGGGCAGCCCCTCGCTGGCCCTTTCCCGCCAAAACCTGCTTTTATATCCTCTCCTTTCTCATCCCTTCCTCCTCCTTTTCTCTTCAGGGCACCTCCTGCTTCTGAAAGCGCCGATCAGCTGGAGCCCGGCGCTAATCCTTGGGCTTCTGCCAAGCCCCGACAGCCCTGCAGCTCCGGCTGTCTGTCCCTTGGGCTTTTGCGGCGCTGCCGCCGCTTCAGCTCATTCCTCTCCGCCCCGCTACCACTTCTCTAGAACGGTCACATACCACCTGCCAGGTGCCAAAGTACCACCAGTGGTATGCGTACCACCGGTTGAAAAGCCCTGCTCTACAACATCCCACTACAGCAGGTCTGGGCAACTATGGCCCCTTGACAATCTGTGGACTTCCACTCCCAGAATTCCTGAGCCAGCAGGCTGACTCAGGAATTCTGGGAGTGGAAGTCCACAGGTTGTCAAGGGGCCATAGTTGCCCAGACCTACACTACAACTTATTTCTGCTTGCCAGTGCTTACTCTGCCACATCATAAACACTTGGGAGGAGGACTATCTAAGCCATCTTGAGAAAGGGGTCTAAATGTTTGCCATAATGCTGATGTGTCAAGGATTCTAAGACAGTAAAGCCAAAAACTAACGTTCTTCCAACTTTGTTAACTGATCTGGGTATAAAACCATGTTCATGAAATTTACTGCTCATCACATTGTCTTGTGATGTTTTATGAGCTGTTCAGCTAGCTGCCATTACATCAAGAATCAGCCTCATCATTGGATTTCTTCTTTCTTTATAACTGTCCATAATGGTGCTCACACATAATTGATTTTCTCCCTAAACAAGGCCATTACTTACTAGGCCACCATTAAAAATCCCTGAAATGATTGGAATAAGGAAAATGTGGAAATAATATAAAAAAGATCCTCTACTATTTACAACTTGCTGAACATCACCCTTCTTCAAACACATTGTGATCTCTTTCAACTTGAATCATATAAGGGTTTTCCCCCTACCCATTAATTGTATGTTCTGCAAGTCGTATACATATTGGAGATAGTGGCATCTCCTTAATTCATTTGCAGTTTAGAATTCTGTGCAATGGTACTGCATATAACTAGTTGGACGCTAAATTCTCTTAACTTTTTAAAACAGGCTGCTCCAACTACTTCCCATGTTGTTAACAGCATGAATACAACACACTTGTCTGCTCTGGTAACTGTGGAATCTATTCAAGGACTGAGTAACACAGCATCAACAAATAACATCAAATCCTCAAGCGCTGCTGTAAAATTGATGGGAAAAAAAGTAAATGTGACAGTGGAAGCCAGCGCAGATAGTTCCAAAAAAGACCAGGCAAGTTCAAAGCAAAAAGTAACATGAATAATTTTGAATAATTAAAAATAGGGATAAATTGCCTTGAAAATAATGTTTGCATCGGTCATCTTTATAATCTCTTATTTTTCCATTGGATTTAAGAATTTTACAGTTTGTATCCTGATACAAAAAATACATATCAGATCTACTTTGATACTATGTTCTCAAGCCACTCTTCTACCTATATTAGCTGTTTGTTTTTTTAAAAAAGAGGAAAAGATGGAGGTACCGTAAAAGAAGTTTTACTAAAATGTTGGAACCAGCACCTGTGCAGGCAATAGCATGTTAACAAGCTTCTTTAGATGAACAAATGTTTTGTTCCAGTCAGTTATTGAATAATCTTTAGCCACTTATGGCTAGATGTGACATCAACAATCTAATATTCATAATAAATTTCCCCACCAAGTAACATATTTTTGTTGATTGTCATATATCTCTTTTAACATTCATGTTATATTTTAGAAAATACAAGGGCATGTGTGCTTTGCAGTCAGGGATTACGCTGCTGTGGAGATTAGCATTTTATGCGTATTTAAAGTGGGTATTAATCACTTTTAAAATGTTGATGTGTATATGCGCTCTTTTCCTAAATAAGATGCACCCTTTATTTTTTCTAGAAATTATTAATTCAAGAAAAAGCTGCACAAGAAGTAAAACTTGCTATTAAGCCTTTCTATCAAAATAAAGATATTTCTAAAGAAGAGTATAAAGAGATAGTTAGAAAAGCAGTAGATAAGGTAAGTAATATGGATAATATTCATCAATGATTAGCAGTCTGGTTTTATTAATACTTGCAGGCTTTTGAACATAGGTAATAGCTTCAGCTCTTTAATATAGCTGAAGTTGTTACAGGCATTTAATACATCAGATATTGTTTCTCACATATAAACACCCTTATACTGATCATGTTCTTCATTTTTGGGCTGAGTAATTAATTAGAGCATAGTAAAATAAGAAAGTATGTGGTGCAAAATGAGGTGTGAAGGCAAAATTGTATCCTTGTGAATTATCCTTGTTTTTACCTCATCCATGCACTGTTTCATACATAATTTTTTTGTTCTTAAACTTTTCTCTCTCATTATCTCCATCGAACCACTATTTTCTTGGTCTTCCCTTTCTCTCAACTTATTCTCTTCTTTCATGTGCTTGTTTATTTTTTTTTATTTGATTCTCCTATATAACCAAATTGATTCAACATTGCTTTTCATTATTCTTCAAAGTTTTCATTCACATTTATATTGTTCACCTTATTTATCAGCCATTCTTGAGTCTGTTCACTTGCCTTACCACACAGTCTTCTTGAACCCAGTCCCAAACACATTGCTCCAATTTTTTTCTAACATGCTCATTTTTCATTTCCATGTAACAAATGAGCAGAATTTTGTTCTTATGCACAGTCCTTTTCTCTGCTTTCAACAGACATTTATTTCTGGTAATAAGTCACCTAGTACCTACTAACTTTCTGCCACATATGCATTTCTTAACATTTGTCCCAATATTTTCCCACCTGTAGTAAACATTCTACTAAAGTGCACAACATAATCTACTTGTTCTCATTTTTTACCATTTTGGGCAACTTGCAATAGTTTTCTCCATTTCTCTTGTCAACCTTGGTTTTTGATACATTAATTATAAGAGCCATCTCATTGTATCATGCAGTCTAACACTAAAAATCTTTGGGTTTTTCAGTCAATAAAACATCATTTCTCTATAAAAAATACAGTATGCTTTCCTGTGCTTGATGAACACATTTCCAACATTCTTTGATTTAATTTGATTTGGAAGGCTGCCTGACCGAATGAATCTAGGCATCTTACATAGGTTAAAAAAAGGAAAAAAACAAAAGAGAAACGGACATGTGTGTCCAGACAAAACAATCCATTACCTTATAGAAAACCCACCAGGGGCTCAACAAATGATTTAACCCCATGCCTGGTAGCAAAGCTTCATCTTCAAAGACTTGCAGAACCCTTGTAAGATGAGAGCCATGGGAATCGGGGAAGGAGGAACCTTGTCCTCAATGCTGAATAATTTATTCTCACACATTTTACCTTCCTGATATGCAGCTCCTATCCCATTTAACCTCCAACTTTCAACTCCATTTTTGCTCAAAGCCTTCCATAATTAAACACAATTCAGTTTATTATAAAATTTAGCTAAATCAACAAATATATAATAGTATCTTTCTCCATTCATGGCTATCTCAGCAATCTATAAAAGAGCAAAAATCTGTACATTTATCCTCTGCTCAGTTGGAAACTACACTGCATTACCAAAATTTGCTCATTGTCACTTTTCATAACATTTCAATCAGAATTCTGCCAAGCTGTCAGGGCTGCCTCCGATCAATCCCTAGGAAAGAAAACCCTTGACTCCATAGATTCAGAGAAAAGGTATTTACTAGGAAAGAACTGATTGCAGCAAACGTTAGGCAAGGTCTGAAGTAAAATGTACACAAAGAGACAAATTGAAACTAACCCCAGAGCCCACCCCTTGGTAGCCAGGCAATCAGAGTTCAATCATCCGCCAGGAAGTTCTTTGGGAACATCTCTGATCCAGGTGCATTGCTCCTCCTTCATGCATGTCTTTCCCAGGATGGTTGGCCTTGAAGATGTTAAACCAGGGGTCCCCACCCCCGGTCCGTGAACTGGTACCAGGCCAGCAACCGGTCCGCACAAACAGCCCCATCTGCGGGATGCAGGCAGCACCCAAAACCACGCCCCCTCCGGTCTGCGGAAAAACCTCTCTCCACGGAACTGGTCCGTGGTGCCCAAAAGGTTGGGGACCTCTGTGTTAAACAACCCAAGCTGGCCATCCAAGCCTCCCCATCACTTCTCAGAAATTCCAGTTTCACCTCCTGCATGCTTTCCCTCCCAAATACCCATTGCTTTCCCACACACATACACCATTTCAATGGCAGCTGTCAGCAAGCTTGAAGGAAAGTGAAGATGTCCACGCTGACATTCCCCCCCCCCCCGTAACAGAGGCGTTAGCCATAAAACAAAAACAACAACATACACATAGGTAAAGCAATGTAAACCAAGTTAAACCACTAATCCATCTGGGGTTTGTCAGGGTATTTTCTGTGAAAGGTTTGGAGGAGTTTAGGTACCCAGACATGTTTATCATCTACCCACTCAGATTGCAAGGGAGGGAAATGCTTCCATGTAACTAGATATTGGACTTTCCCTTTATGTTTCCTAGAATCTAGAATCTCCTTAACTTCAAAATACTGCTCTCCTTCGATTAAGATGAGCACTGGTGGGGCATCGGGTGCAGGGCAAAGAGGAGAAACAGTTTCAGGTTTCAGTAATCTGCAATAAAACACAGGTGAATACATTTAAGGTTCTTAGGCAATTCCAATTGTACTGTAACTGGATTAATTATTTTAACAATGGGGAATGGTCCAACATACTTAGGACCCAGTTTCTTAGACTGTTGTGTGGACTGTAGATATTTTGTGAAAAGGTAAACTCTATCACAAACTTTAAAATATTTTGATTTCACACATTTTTTGTCGGCTTGCTTCTTATGTGCTTGAAAAGTGTCCTCCAGCGCTTTATAGGCTACTGGCCAAGTGTTTTGGAGTTGCACTATTCACTCTGCCAAGGAGGATATTTGAGATTTTTCTTGAGGCAGCTCTGGCATAGCTACAAAATCCTGACCAGAGGATTTAAATGGGATAAACCCTGTGCTACTATCATGTTTTCCCCAAAATAAGACCCAGTCCTTTTTTTTTTTGCCTCCAAAAGAGGCACCAGATCTTATTTTCAGGGGCTGTCTTTTCCACGGTCTCACCTCACCGCCGCGGCACCAACAGCCCTGCCCAGCCAGCCCACTTCTGCAGCCGAAGGAAATGTCTCTGCAGCTGAGAATGGAGTTCCGGATTGACGCACGCAGCACCCCCACCCACCCCCCGGCCTTCATTTCGCCATCAGAGGCCTTTTTGGAAGGCCTCTGATGGCGAAATGCAAGCCGGGGGAATCTGGAGCTCCATTCTCAGTTGCAGAGGCATTTCCTGAAGTCTCTGATGTCGAAATGCAGATCGGAGGACGCTGCAGAAGAAGTGGGCCGTCAAGGCGAGGCAGATGTCGATTCATGGGAGGCCTGGCTGCAATAGTAAGCAGATGCAGGGCATGTGGGGCAACTCCACCCTCTCACCCCTGCCCTAGCTTGATTTTTGGGGGTGCTCCTCACCCCAAAACTAGGGCTTAATTTGGGGATAGGGCTTATATTAGGCCCACCCCCAAAAATCAAGCTAGGACTTATGTTCGGGATAGGTCTTACTTTCGGGAAAACATGGTATGCACTAAAATATTGTATGTCATCTTTGCAAATGGTAAAAGGTCAGCCCAATTGTCTTGTTAGTAATCAATGTAGCACCTGAGATACTGTTCCTGGACCAAATTAGTCCTCTCACACACACCGTTAGTTTGAGGATGATGGGAGGAGCTTAAGCCCTGGGCGGTTCCTAACAGCTTCAAAAATTCCTGCCAAAACTGTGATGTGAACTGCACCCCCCCTTCTGAGATGATATGTTCAGAAACACCGTGCAACCTATGTAGTGTTGCACAAAAAACTTGGGTAACATTTTTGCGGAGGGAATTTCGGAGCAAGGGACAAAATGCATCTGTTTCGAAAAGACATCAGTAATAACCCAAATAACAGTGTTCCCCCAACTTTAGGTAGTTCCACAATAAAGTTCATTGATATTTCTTTCCATGGTATCTGAGGGCTGGCCACAGTCTGCAAAAGTCCCATTGTCTTCCCCAATGGTCTCTTAGCTACTGGACAGCTGGCCATATAGCTTTCAATGTCTTTTTTCAAAGAAGGCCACCAAAACTGCTGCTTGATCAAGTGTAGAGTCTTTACAAATCCAAAATGTCCTGCCGACAGAGTCATGAGCCCCCTTTAAAACAGTGCTCCTCAAGCTCGAGGGTACATATAGTTTAGCCCCAACTCAAGCCAGTCCATCACACATGGTGAAGTCATTTTTGTGAGCCACTCATCAAATTTTAGCACTTCTTTAAGCTTCTCAGACAGTTCATTTGAAATCTCTTTTTCTCCTGATATCTAGTAGTTACTGGGGCGGCTAACTGCTTTGAGGGGATGATTGGTTGAACCACTTTGGCTTTAATACTATTGTATTGAGGCAGTCTAAACAAAGCGTCCACCATATTTTTTTTCCTCCTGGAATATAGCGCAGGTTGAAATTGAACCAATTAAAGTATTGAGCCCAGCAGATTTGTGTAGGGCATGGGTCGGCCATCCGAAACGTCGGATGAGCCGCACGGACCCATTTAGCTTAAAAAAAAAAAACGCTGGGAGCCGCGCGTTCGCGCATGCGCGCGCACCCGCGCATGCGCGCGACCCCGTTCGCGCATGCGCGCGCGCCCCGCGCACCCGCGCATGCGCGCGACCCCGTTCGCGCATGCGCGCGCGCCCCGCGCACCCGCGCATGCGCACCCGCGCGCCGTTCGCGCATGCGCGCGCCGTTCGCGCATGCGCACCTGCGCTCGCGCACCCCCCCCCCGCACCCGCCCGCGCATGCGCGCATGCGCTCGCGCACCCCCCGCACCCGCCCGCGCATGCGCGCATGCGCTCGCCAAAATGGCGGAGGAGGCTCCGGAGCCGCAGGTAAGGCCTCAAAGAGCCGCATGCGGCTCCGGAGCCGCGGGTTGCCGACCCGTGGTGTAGGGGATAAATTGCACAGGGTTTTCAGAGCCTCCAGATTTTTATGGTCAGTCCACACCTTCGAATGGTGTTCGCCCCCTCTAGGAAATGCCACCAAGTAAGCATGGCCCATCGCACTGCATATGCCTCCTTCTTCCATACTGCTCATCTCTGTTCAGTTTCAGTAAGTTTTTTAGAGGTGTACTCGCAGGGTTGTAGCAGGCCCTGGGCATTCTCTTGAAATAGTACAGCCCCATGGCTACATCACTTGCGTCTGCCTGAATTACAAAGGGAGAAGTTGGGTCAGGGCGCTTTAGCATGGGCTCTGCTGCAAATAGCTATTGAGTTTTTTGATCACCGCTTGGCATTCCATGGTCCACTTAAGTGACTGACTAGGCTTCAGCCCTTAGTTTTTAAAAGGTTGGTGATTGGTAACGTGATTTTTGTGAATAAAGGGATGAATTGCCGGTAGAAATTGGCAAAGCCTAGGAAACTTTTAACTGCTTCCTGGTGCGGGGAGGGGCCCACTCTAATACTGCCCGCACCTTTTCTGGATCCATTTCTACTCCATTAGATATATGGTAACTCAGGTAATCAATCTTATCTTGGTGAAATTCACATTTAGAAAGCTTTGCATACAATTCGGTTGCTCAGAGTCTTTAGGACTGCCCAGACCAATTTCACATGCTCTTCCATAGTCTCAGTATATATTAAAATATCACCAAATACACCAACATCCCCTTGTACAAGTAGTCATACAACTCCCCATTGATCAGTTGCATGAACACAGCTGGGGCTCCCTGCAGACTAAAGGGGAGTACTTGGAACTGAAAACATCCCAGAGGGCAGTTGAAGGCAATTTCCATTCATCGCCTTCCTTGATCTGAACCCGGTAGTAAGCCTCCTGCAGATCTAATTTAGTGAAGATTTTGCCTTTGGCTAGATATACAAGCATATCCTTCATCAAGGGCAGTAGGTAAATATTTTCTATGCACACTGAGTTTAGTCCTCTATAGTCAATGCACAGACAAAGAGTTCCATCTTTTTTCTCCTGGAACAATACCAGGGCTGCCAGTTGAATAAATTCCCATTTTAAGTTTTTAATCTATGAAAGAGCAAAGCTCTTCGAACTCTCATGGAGTTGAGTAAAGCTTAGGTTTTGGGAGTTTAGTCCCAGGAAGGATTTCAATACAATGAGGCGAGAGCGCATCGGAGCACTTCTCACTAAACACATCACGTAGATCCCAGTATTGGAGATTCTGGGCTTGGTTTTTGGGTGCTCCTGTGCAACCATCCCCTGGTTCTTTGGGTTTTTTTGCCTCTAAGCATTGGAATCTCTTCTCCTTTTTTGGCCGCCCTATGCCAGATTTTTAAGAGCTCACTCCTTCAGTTTACATAAGGGTTCCATTTTTGAAGCCAAGACAGTCCAAGCAGGACTGTGCGACTATAAAACTCAATTTGTGCTTTCCCATTCTCATTTCCACTGGCTCAGTTATAAAATGATCTGCCCCCACCCCCAGCTACTGTCCCATTCAGATGGCAAAAAACTATTGGCACCTTCAGCTGCTTGAGTCTTAGTTCCAATTTTTCCACCACCTCAGGGCTAACCACAAACCTGGTCCAGTAGAGCCAACCTCCTCCCATGGGTCCCTGATGAGGGCACCACTAGTTCCACAGGAATGGTTACGGGGATTATGTGTCGACTTACCAAGGGGTCATCATCGGAGTCGGTTTCACTCCCAGCCCCTCATAATCAGAACCTCCTCTCCTTTCAGCGCTGTCTCACAGGTTCTTGGAGTTGGCTTCTCTGCCTTTCTCCCCGGGGTCACTGCTGCTTTGAGGCTGAGCTTAGTGGATTGGCACTCCGCAGCTCGGTGCCCCTCCTTCCCGCATTTGAAGCACACCATGGATCGTGGTCTTGGCCTGGATTCACCCTTCGCTGACTTCAGGGTTTCCTTATGACCGGGGAGGAGGATTTGTGCCATCCGCAGCCAACACAGTGTCAGTCTTGGGCTAGGTCCCAGGCTAGGGCTAGGTGGATCTCTACTTCATCCACCAGCACATAACAGTGTTGTAGGGTGCGTGAGGCCCCACACGAGATGCATCTTTGAAGCAAACGATCAGGATGTCTTCAGGCCATATGGCTAGCCGGCATACCCACTCTTGGAACTCCTGGGTGTATGCAACCACCGACCTTGGATGATGGTCTTTATCCAGTCCGAGCCTTGCACTCTGCCAGTGGGTCCTCGAACTATTGGCGAAGGGCTGTCATGAAGTGGTCGTCCAAAGCTGGGGGATATTATCATTGTGGAGGGAGACCGTCCATTTGGCAGCTGCACCCTCAAGAGCCATGGTCACCCTCAAGAGCCATGCCTCCATTCCCAATTCAGCTCCCTACTCCTGTATGTAGTTCCAGACTTGCACCAGAAAGTACCCTAGTTGCTTGGGGTCTCCCCTGTACTTTACTCCTGGGGCTGGGACCTTCGGGCCACGGCATCTCCTAGGGATAGCTCCTGCAGGGAGAGGACCTTGCGCAACAGCTGGTGGTGGCATCGCTGGTGCTGGCGCCAGTCCAGGTGGAGCAGGTGCGACTGCTGCCATGACCGCTGGCACGGCAGTTCCGTCCACAGCTTGGCTTGGGGTAATTCAAGGAGCCTGAGCGGTCATATGAGTGAGAGTTTCCTGGGCTCTCCTATTCTTGATTGCTTCTTGCAACAGGTACAAGGCATGGCTCATGGCTCAGCATGGCATCCTCTGGGTCTGCATCCACAGGGAGAACTTCACCTCTGTCCCCCTCACACCACACCCGCCTATGGGAACCTCTGCCTCCTCACTAAAAATTACCCCCGAGGGTCGTTCCTCTGTATCTTCCTTTTGCCCCATGCTCAACAACCATCTGGGCCTGACAAGTTCCTCGTCGATGTCTAACTCTTCCAGCCATTCTGCTTCATCTTGGACACGGCACAGTCTAGGAGAGTTCCTGCCCGGAGCCCCAGTCTCCAGTTCGCTCTCATGGCTGGACATTCAGATGCTCGATCCCCACAGTAGACTACAGTCTCCGAGTTGACTTAAAGCAGATCTTGCCAGTGTCAGGGCTGCCTCTGATCAATCCTAGGAAAGAAAAGCCTTGACTCCATAGATTCAGAGAAAAGGTAGTTTTACTAGGAAAGAAGTGATTGCAGCAAAAGCCAGGCAAGGTCTAAAGCAAAAATGTGTGCGAAAAGACAAATTGAAACTAACCCCAGAGCCCACGCCTCAGTAGCCAAGCAATTAGAGTTCAATTATCGGCCAGGAAGATATTTTGCTAACGTCTCTGATCCAGGTGCATCGCTCCTCCTTCATGCATGCCTTTCCCAGGATGGTTGGCCTTGAAGATGTTGTCTCTAAGTCCAGGCCTCCCCATCATTTCTCAGAAATTCCAGTTTCACCTCCTGCATGCTTCCCCTCCCAAATACCCATTGCTTCCCCCCCCCCACCCACACACACACACCATTTCCATGGCAGTTGGCAGCAAGCTTTAAGGAAAGCAAAGATGGCCAGGCTGCACTTTTCAAGGCAATTGAAATAAACTAATCCCTCTGCAATTTTGCAGTCATTTATTGTCTTTCACTTAGTATAAGGGAAGCATTCTTCCAAAGGTCACAGATATAGCCTTTCAACAAATTGGACAGCCACTCCATAAGCAACTGCACTATTTACTGTACATCTGCGTCCTTGCCATTTATCAACATATTATTTTCCTTTTCATAATATTTTTAAATACTAATATTTATAGCATTCAATTTCACTGTTTAATATATATTTTCTCATTTCTATACAAATCTCTCAAATATACTTCCAGCATTCCCTAACTGCAGTTTCATTCTTTTTTTTTATTGTATTCACTATTAGAAGCACTTTTTAAAGTTTTCCTTGGCCACTTCCAAAACAGTTTTTCAAAATTGTATCATCAAAATGGTTCTGAATTCCATCTCATTTAATCTTAACCCTGTTCCTCCTTGACTCCCTTTTTTGTAACTATTTTATCTTTATGCTGTATTTTCTCTCATCCTTAGTTTTGCAGTATTCTCTTATACACATTTTTCCAAGCTCAGTGTAACCTGAAAGATTTCTTTCCCAATTTGTAACATATTTCTTATCACTTTTTTCCAAGCAGATTTCACAATTTGTATTTATGTCCATTCTTATCTTCCAATATTTTTTATATAATTTCTCTTCCTGCACTAATTCTGCTCCTACTCTTTTTTTTAATATATTTTATTGATTTTTTTAAAGAAAAAACATAAATCACTCAATAATTGGTGAACAGTGTGTTGTCTGGGTTACATTTATAAAAGAATCATTAACAATTAATTTCTATAATCCATATTCCACATATTAATTTTAGTTGATTTCCTCTTTCCCCAAAATAACCTCTTTGCAAGCATTGGGTTAATACAATTCTTACTGTTTTGATAAATAACAATTGAATATATATTTTTTCCCAATATTCCTAAAAATAATAATCATATTAGTATAATATTTCTTTTCTATTCAATCATTCTGATTGGTTTATCATAAATCCTGTTACAATCCTTATTTTAGTTTATTTCTCCCACCAAATTCTAGATATTCTTGCTGGTGAAGATTTTCTCAAAAATTAATTAAATTTACATTTACAAATTTAACTCCTTATTTTTTCCATATAAGCCATCTCACACTTTTACATTTCTTAAGAAATGGATAAAACAATGAAAAGAAAGAAAAAAGAAAGACAAAAAAAAGGAAAACGAGTTAAAAAAACATAAGAAATAACATACTATTTAAAATATATATCCCTCCTAGGCTAATATATATTTATTTCCTTAATTTCTTATTCTTTTTAACCATAATTAAGAATATATTTAATCTTTAATCTTTAAACATTTCATTCAATACATCTAGTCATCTAGTCCTTTAACTCTTACTCAAAACTTTTTTTATATAATTTTCTTAGATTCAGTCACATTTAAGTATCTAAAACATTTCCTTTATTTAAATCATTTCAACTTTTTTATATTACTCATAGCAAGAAAAAGAACACAAAAGAGAGAAAAGCATACTATATTGTTTAGAGAATTCATCCCTCTTAAAATAGTATATTCCAAAATTTTTCTATTTCTTTAACCATGTTCAAACAAATGTTTCTTTTTTAAGTATTCTCTCTGATAAGTCCCATCATCTATTTTCTTGGTTTCCACCTTAATCTTTTTCCTTTGCCCAATATCTTTCTTAGTCAATGTATTTTCCTGAATCAAAAGGTTTTTCCATATGTTCATAAATGTTACTGTAGATATAAAAAGTAAGTCAGTATCTTTGTTAGGGGCATTTGCCCACTCCTTTTTATTGGGGATCTTTTCCCTTCTTTTTCTCTCTGCTTCTCTTATTGCTTTTTGTCTCTCCAGTTCTAGTGTTTTTCCTAATATTTCTGTAGAACATTTTATCCAGTCTTTTTTCTTGTCCTCAAGTTTATTTTGTAGTATTGAAAAATCTAGTATTTCTTGTAAATTTTTTCCCACTTGGATTAGATCATACTCCTTTGTTTTGTAGAGTTCCATCTTCAAGTCTCTATCCTCGAATTTATGTTCAGTCATCTGTTTTGTCTGTTCCTTCTCTGCTGTATTTTCCTGAGGATTTTTTTGGTATAAACTTAAAGTGGAGATGAGTTGACTTATATTTTCAAAGTTATTCTGGATTTCTTTGTGATTTGAGATCATTGTTCTTTGAATTAGTTGCAGCTTTACATATATCTCCTCTTGAAAAATATTCATTTTTTCTTGATAAGTATTTCCTATAAATCTGATTTTCCGTGATGCCCAAAAGTCCAGATTTCCCCCCCCCCCCCGCTTTGGAAATAGCTTTGGAGTCAGAATTGAATAAATACTTATAGTCCAGAGAATTTGTTTTGTTTTGTTCTGTTTTTGTTCCCTCAGGTTTGTAAGCCTCACTTTATCTATACAGCTGTTCTTTATTTGTTAAGGCTTTGAAGGTCACAGGCAAACCCAAATTTTACCATGACTGTCATAATCCTCATCCACCAGTAGGTGTCATCACTGGTTCATTTTTAAGATTTTATTCCTTCGTGAAAGGTTAAAATTGGCCGCTTCGGGTGGCAAAAGGGTGGGGGAAACCCCCCTTTCTTCACTTTCGGAGGTTTTTTTTTTTTTTTTTTTGCTTCTTGGGAGTTTCTACCCTTCAGGAAAGTAGGTAGGATAGAGAAAATCAATGATCTTACCCAGATTCAAACACACTGTTTATGATCAGCTTAAATTAATGCTTTTGACTTCCGTTGCTTGCAGCTGGGGCTAGACTCTGAAGTTAAGCCAGCCTTTCTCCTGTTGGTTTCTGGAAGGCTTCTCCTGGACCGATCGGGTCGACCGCCATCTCTCCTAGGTCTCTGGGACTTCCTTCCTTCATTGCCACCTCTCCGGGGCGGCTTCTGGCCCATTTAGGGTCCCCTAACAGGGAGAAACTCAGCTGGAGGGCTCGGAATCCCGAATCCCTCAAATGCTTCGCTGCGTGCAGGAACCGGAAGTCAATTCTGCTCCTACTCTTGTTTTACTTATACTTTTCTTCCATGTCTATTTTTCTCCATAATTCAGTCTTGAGACTACCAAAGATTGTCCATCCCACATTAAGAGACTCTTGCCACATTTATGTCTCATACTGTGTCTGTCATAAATAATCAGATCAGTTGTGCTTTTGATTCATTTATTTCCTACATATGCATATGTTTGTGTGTGTATGTATGTGTGTGTTTGTGCATGTGTATGTGTGTACATGCAACACACACATACATATCCCATGTATTCGAAGTAAACTTTTTCCTAAACAGATGCTCTTCAAAATCAACATTCTCATTCATTCTTGAATCTATGAATAGTGTAATTACATATTTGGCGTTGTCTCATCTCATTCCAACCTTCCAGCATGATTTTTTTTCCTGGATTATATTTGTTTGGAATTATATAGAACAGGTCCCCAACCCCCAGGCCGCAGCCCATTACTGGCCATAAGCTGTTCAGAACCAGGACGCAGAAGTAGCATGTGTTCACATAGCCACACTTGCACGAGCAGTGGATGAACGCATGCATGCACACTCCATTTGCGCAAGTAGCGGGTGCGCCTGCCTGCCACTCACGCAAATGGAGCTGCATGTGTGTGCTTGCTGGACACTCTTGCGGAATCATTCCGTCCCCTCCCCCACCAGTCCATAAAACTGGAAAGGTTGGGGAATTCTGATGTAGAATTTTTCCAGACATCATTCTTGGTTTTGTTGGAGCCTGACATGCAATGGTCATCAGACTAGGAATTACTACCTTCATCTGTACCCACAATAACATAGATTAAATAATACTTTTAACTTTTTCAATTTTTCATTTAGGTTTGCCATAGCAAAAGTGGGGAAGTTAATTCTGCAAAAGTAGCAAATCTGGTAAAAGCTTATGTGGACAAATACAAACATTCGCGAAAGAAAAATCCAGATGAAACTGTTTCTGTGGAAAGAAAATAAATCCAGAATGAAAAAATGCCATCAGGATGACTGCAAAGTGCAATTTTGACTTGGACTTTTAATTAGAAATAGTGCTGAAATCTGATTTTGATAAGATTATTTTTCAATATAGTGTATAATGTTTTCTTATAAATAAATATAGATTAATGCTTCAACTTTATCCTTTTGCAAAAAGCTATGTAAAAAGAAAATAAAAGGAATAAAAGACACCACCCCCACTCCCACCACTCCCAATTAATAATACAGTTTGTTGAATGCCACATGTACAACATTTTTGATTCACACATTCTGAAAGAATACAGAATTTTGGGCAGGATAGTAAAAGACTGGAGTAGATTTTTCTTTGATTTTCTTGCCACTTTTAAACCATAGTGAATGTTTTTAAATTGTCTCAGTGTCTATGTATTGTCTTTTCATTTCTCCTCTTGAGGATTTGCCAGTGTTAAATCCCAATATAGTTCTGAAAGGTGTAGTGTAGATTTTAACCTAGCGCTTCACCTTTGGAGAACCAACCCCTGTTAATATATTATACAAAAGACCCCAAGACAAAGGGGTCACTCAAAAAGTTAAAGTAGAGCACTATCACAGTTATCAATTCACATTCTATTTCAGACGGTGAACTCTTTGCCTATATTGTTTATATAACTAAAGATAATATTTATCTTATAGGGTCGTTAGTGTGGATATTGTTTTTATTTACAGTCAAGTGCCATGTTTAGTCTCCTGAAAAAAGTTTTTGTTAGAGTAGCATATGTGCTAATTTTCAGTATAAACTGGCTGCTGACACTTTACAAAGTCTGTAGAATGCAATTTTGTTTAAACTCACAATTTGCATTTTATAATTATGTGTATTTCTCAACCATTTAAGATGGGATGGGAATTGATAGTAGGTATACTATATGTTGGTTTGGTGCATGTGTGTTATTTTCTCAATGTTTCTGAATTTAGGTCTACTTCAGAAGTTCATGAAATTTCTCAGACTTGTGTGCTCATTCTTAATTTTTCTTTGCTGATATATCTCTTTTGTCTGTATAAGATTTAATATTCACAAATCAGACACTAAAAATCTATGTTTAACCATGGAGTTAATTTTCTTCTTGACGCAAAAATATTAGGGATCCAGTTCAGTGCTGAAAAGAGGAAGAAGATTCCTGTTGAGGTTGAGACAATCTTCATTATTATTATTATTATTATTATTATTATTATTACTGGTGAGATAATGGATTAGGAAGTTTGCTTAATGTTTTATTCCCATATCTCCCCAGTATAATAGCAGCAGACTTGTAGCAAACCTTCAGTGAATTTCCAAATTGAATTAAAAGTGATATTGACTAGCATGCTGTCGGCTGGTTTCCTTAAATATTTTTTAAAATTCCCTAATATGCAGTCTTTTAAATGATGGTTCAGGCACACATCACTGAATTGAAAGATATTTGTTTGCTTTATGTGATAAGCCCTTCACCTGACAGTGAATGGAGGTAATTTGTAGTTGTTATTTCAAGATGCATCTATTTTTGGATTAAACACTGCAAGCATAAGTCAGCATGCTTTGCTTGAAGTATTTCTGGGGCTGGTCACTTGGACCAGTGATTGCATCCAGCATTTTTTTCCTTTTCTGATCACTTTGTCAGTACTGAAATGCTGATTCTTGCTGGGCATCTTTATGAAATATATATATGACTGAATTTAGCCAATCTATACTATTTTTTTAAATTAAAACAACACTGGCCTTACCACAAATATACGGGGAAAGCTTGCAACCAAGCTTAAGAACATTTCTTCATTATAATAAGATTGCAGTCCTACCCACAGAGAGAAGAAATTCAATTGGTTAATTCATTAGGGCACTGGAATAGACAGGATTAGTCCGAATAGCCAAGTTATTTTTGTATTCCTGTGGACTATTGACTGAAATATTTATTTCTTGGTAGTATATTGCAAGAATTTCAGTAATAACAAAACAAATCCAACTGCTTTAATTGCTATGAAAATAATAATAATTGATATTCCTTGAAATTGTGTGGAGGGAGAGATAAATGGTGCACTGAGCACTCATTCCAGTCTTTTGCTGTGCATGTGGCTTAAATGTTTTATAATTTTAAATATAGGAAAATTAAAATCAGGATCACAGTGGCTGATGTAACTCCAGACTCTGGTGTCTGTAGCATAGGGCTGGAATAAAATCTATTGAAAACAATATTCTAAAGAGTTTTATGTAGTTCAGAATATTTTCTAATAAATTCTTTTGACTAAGCTGGAACGAGTCTGCCTCTTCTTAAATTGTGCTGATTTAGAAACTATGTTTTTTCCCTTAATAATAATTTAATAAACTTGCACCCCACCTGACATTCAATGACTGAGTGGATCACTATAATCACTACATCCCAACCAACAGTGTATACACTAAGGTATTGTCCCATCTCTGTTCAGTGCCTTGGGAACTGCCTTTTCTAAGAAGCAAGCATGGAAACCCTAATTTCATGGGGTTTAGAATATGGGGGAACATTTCAAAAATTAACATTGAATGACATTGGTTATTTTAATAGTACTGTGTTAATGGCAATATATTACTACATGTGTTACATGTAGTAATACATTGACTTACAGCCACAATGAACACTTCCAGAAAAAGCATAAATCATGGTCATGTGACTTGGAGGCAGCAAACAGCCCTAAATGCAGGCCGGTTGCCGAGGGCCCAAAATGAGGTCATGTGATTGTAGGGTGGCCATTGGAACCTTTTGGAGGATTCATCAGAACTTCAAGCAGTTGCTATGTGACCAGTCATAAGTCAAAACCACCTGTACTTAGCTCTATTGTGGTTCTTGCTTGTACATAACTCATTTGTAATAAAAGCCTTAAGAGTTTTGAGGGCAGCCCCAATCCTTTTACAGTGTAGAGATTCTATTGGACTAGGCCTCTCAATTCTCTTCTGAGTACTACTGGGTTTTATCTTTTTTTTTTGTAGTCCAGTATAGGCTTTTATGGGCCTTGTAGATACTCTTCAGAATATGCTGCCTTTGGATAGCTACTCATACTTTCTTTAGATGATGCAGTACTGAAAACCTGTTACTTTCAAGCTTTCATGGCCCAAATTCATGAAATATGAGAGAAGTTGGGAGTTGGAGATACTGCTTTACTTATCTTAAGTGAGATTCCAGTTACCATGTGAGGGACAGATCAGACTTTATCCATGGCTTTAATCCCTAATCTAGTTAAAAGCTACACAGAGACATAGGCCATCCACTGGTTTGAAGTACAATATCAGTATGCCAATGTTACCTGGTTATACATTCCTGACTAGGCTGAATGGGGGATGCAGTAGAAGTTTTAACCCAGCAGTTAGAGGCTATCAGAACCTGGATGAGGAATAATAAATTGAGACTCAATCCAAAGTATTAATTCAGATTCTTAGATTATATAATTTTTAACTCTCAATATACCAGCATTCCTCCTTGGAAAGTAGACCTGCAATCTTCTTGGACTTGTGCTCTTACCGGAACAATAGATGGAAATTTAGCCCTTTGCCAAGTCTGCTTAGAACAATGGATGCTGAAGATGGTTATACATATCCTTGTCACTTTCCATAAAGATCACTAATATATTGTACGTATGTTTGTATGTATTTATATTCTAATGGATTTATAAGACCACAAATTCAAAAAATATGACTGGGTGGCATACAACAAGAAAAACAAAAAATGACCACATATTTAAAAAAACTATCCAAGATAAAGAATATAATATGGTAATTGAATAAGATAATTAACTGAAAGGGGACTCCACTAAACTGAACCCAAACACCTGGGAAAAGAAACAGTTATTAATGACTTTTCTTAATGGTTTTCCTAAAAGCAGAGTTTTCATATCATATATATATATTTCACATTCAGATAAATTCTTTGGATGGCTAACTGTAAATGCATCATCTATATTTAATTTTAATTGGATTTAATACTTGAAATTTCAATTTGCATATCTTAGTTGCTGATTGTCAGAATCCAATTATATTTTATTTCTAGCTATCTACTCTGAGAAAACCCAATTCTTACTCTCTTCTGGATTCTGTCATACTACAAAGGGGGGGGGAAGTAAACACGGGTGTTTATGATTGGCATTCCTCCTATCAACTACAAAGTAACATCCTCTGTGGATTCCCTTCAAGAGTACTAACCATAACAATACGGCCATCAGCCTTTGATCTCACTCCCTATGAAGCCTCCTTTTACCGGCAGCAAGGAAAAAGGGGGGGAAGATTGCAACATTTGGGATCCGATGGATTTAACACCCAACCATCTGCCAATTTGAATTGACAAAGGAGTGTGGAGTGGGGCTGCCTGGGAACACTTTAAAACATTGAATGGTCGGGGGTCCCTCAGATCCTGTCTAGCATGCCTTCAGTCAGTTTTTCTTAATAAAGATTCCTGTTGGAAGAAACGTTCCAAGAGTTTTGTCTTCTTAAGATATAAATTGAGGTGGGTCCTTTCATTAGACAGGATCTGCAAAATTGGTCAACTTGGAAGGAAGAACCTTGCCGGGGGACTTTGCAAAAAATACCATGTCAGACGACGAAGCGGGGAAGGGGGAAAGCCCCCCGGAGAGGGAGCCGTTGCCCCGACTGGAAACCTGCCAAATATCTGGATCTGAAGGGTCAGATTCCTCAGGAGAAGAAGTGGTGGAGATGCGTAACCACAAGCCTCGGTGGTCAATGGGCATTGGAAAGAAAGGCAACTGGGGAAAAAAATCAAGAAAGGTGACCCTGAGACGGGGGGCCAACCAACCAGGATGGAAGCAGGAGATGGAGAGATCCCTGCACACAAGCGAAGATGAAGGAAGCTGGGCACAGTACTCGAACTGCATCCTAGAGAAAGCTATCGACTTGATGAAGAGAACTCTCAGATCCCTAGGAGAGGAGGATCCTGAGCCCCACGGCCGCACCAACTCCTGGAGCCGCAACTGGAGACACACTGAGGGGGAATTGGAACCTGCAGCCCCGGGGACATCCGCTGATCCAGTAGTCCCCACCCCCCGCCGACCTGCAGATGGCGATCCGGATGGAAGACAATCGGTACGAAGAAGGCACCAATCCATTCAAAGATTCCCGCCGCTGGACGCGAAATTCAAGGGGGAGCCGACATGCTTGGGGTTTTTCCTAACCCAAGTCGTTGGCTACATGGAGGAACACGGGTGGCACATCCCTAGTGATAGCCCGTATCTGGATCGTGCAATCTGCTCTGGACGGGCCGCACGCCGATTGGGTGGTGAATTTGCATGATTTCAATGCCCCAGAGCTCAACGACTTCAACCGTTTCATGTCCTCTCTGAGAAGGCGATTTGAAGACCCCCTGGCTGATCGCAAAGCACACGAAAGAATCAAAACGATGAGGCGAGGCAGACGGCCAGTAGCCGAATATACGCAAGAATTCCGAACCATTGCCAGCAAGCTGAACTGGCCGGAAAACATCCTCCTTAGCCATTTCAAAGACGGTCTGAATTACGACCTATATGACGCTTGCCTGCCCCGGGGGGACCCACACCAACTCGACGAATGGTACGTCCTGGCAGAGGAAGCAGAGATCGACCTACTGAAGAGGCACCACCGAGGAAAACAATGGAACTGCTCACCGCCTGAACCGATGCGCGAACCAGCGAAGCCATCGGCTATGGCCAAGAAGCCAATGGGCTTTTTCAAATGTGAGAGAGGGGCATCGGGCTGTAGAATGCCGCTCGAAAGCCCCCCAGCACAACCCAGACAGACCACCGGCCAGCAAATCCGGGAAGTCCCCAGCTAAGTCAAAAGAATCTGCCATGAGAGGGATAGAGACTGTGGAATCCCCTACCTCCGCCCATCGTGGGGAAAGAGCTCCAGCCTACACCGCAGGGCCGGTGGACACCCCAGATGACAGCTCGGAGGGCGAACCACTGGTAAGTGGATCCATCCCACCCATCCTCAAGACAGTGACTATATTAGCCCCCTCCATGCCCGAAGCTGTCAAAGTGAAAGCCTTAATAGACTCTGGCTGCACCCGCTGCCTCATTAGCCCGACGCTAGTGGGAAATTTGGGCATTCCGGTGAGGAGGCTGGAACAACCAATCTCATTTGGCCAGTTAGATGGGTCCATAACAGGGGGGGTGCCAGCTACCCTAGCCATGTTACCAATCCACCTATCCCTGGGAAATCATGAGGAAGATATAACGTTTGTAGTGACCCCAGGCATGGAATGCCCGATGATCCTAGGGCTGGAATGGTTAACAAAATGGAACCCCTGGGTAAATTGGAGGACGAAAGAAATCAATTTCCTGAAAGAGGACCCTACAAACTTAAAACCCCAAGGGGATCTACCAAAATTAAAAACGGAAATAGCGTCCATGGGAGAAGAAAAGGGGCTACCAGAAATACCAGAGGAATACAGAGATCTGGCTGAGGTTTTCTGTGAGGGGAGGGCGGATTAGCTTCCCCCCCACCGACCCACGGACTGTGCCATAGAATTCAAGCCCGGGGCAAAACTCCCGAAGCCCAGATTATACTCCATGAGCCCAAAGGAGAAGGAGAAAATGGAGAGATTTATAAAGAAAAACCTAGAAAGGGGGTTCATTGAACCAGCCAAGCCTAAGGTGGCCGCTCCGGTCCTCTTTAGAGAGAAGAAGGACGGCTCTCTTCGCTTATGCGTAGACTACCGTCTATTGAATGCAATCAGTGAAAGCAACCTATACCCCCCTACCCCTCATGAAGGACATGTTATCACACCTCTCGAAAGGATTTTTTTTTACTAAACTAGACCTAAGGGAAGCGTATTACCGCGTGAGAATTAGGGAAGGGGATGAATGGAAAACCGCATTTAACTGCCCAATGGGGTGCTACAAATTCAAAGTTTTGCCATTTGGATTACAAGGGGCCCCCGCAGTATTTATGCAATTAATCAATGAGGTACTAAGGGAGCACCTATTTAAGGGGGTCCTGGTTTATTTAGACGATATCCTTCACCGAATCAAAAGAGGAACATGTCAACCTAGTCAGAGCAGTTTTAAAGAAACTGTGAGCCGCCCACCTATATGCCAAAGTATCAAAATGCGAATTTCACCAGGAAAGAATAGACTACCTAGGTTACCGCATATCCCCACAGGGCATTGAAATGGACCCAGAAAAGGTCCGGGCAGTATTAGAATGGGCACCACCTCGCACAAGAAAGCAACTGCAAAGTTTCCTGGGTTTCGCAAATTTTTAACGCCAATTCATCCCCTCATTTGCCCAGATAGCCCTGCCCCTCATGAGCTTACTAAAAACGAAGGGAGAATCCTCAGTGAAACCTAGACAGCCACTAAAATGGACAATGGAATGCCAAGCGGCATTTGAGAGATTAAAGAGGCTTTTTTCTGCCGAACCAATACTGAGGCACCCAGACATGGACAAACCCTTCGTAATACAGATGGATGCAAGTGATGTGGCAGTGGGGGCTGTACTATTACAAGAAAATGATGAAGGAATATTGCAACCCTGCGCGTATACGTCCAGGAAACTCACTGAAACGGAACAGCGCTGGCCTGTGTGGGAGAAAGAGGCATATGGGATACGTTGGTCATTACTTACATAGCACCAATTCCTTGAAGGCAATAAAATCCCTTTCCAGGTGTGGACAGACCACAAAAATTTGGAAGCCTTGAAAACACCCAGGAAGCTCAACCCCAAGCAAGCCCGCTGGTTCCAGCATTTTCACCAATTCAATTTTAAGCTCAAGCATTTGCCGGGGGGAAAGAACTTTCTGGCAGATGCATTATCTCGCATGCCCCAATATAATAGCATGCGAGCCACTGACTCTAAACCGATTATGGGAGAATCACAACCGGTAGCGCCAGTGACTACCAGAGCCCAAGTTAAATTAAAACCACAGCTGGATAGCCAGACCGGAATTGAATTCCGGAAAAGTTTGGAAACAGATGAATGGTTCCAGAAACATAAACACGTGTGCACAATGAAAGACGAACTGCCTTGGGTGGGGGAGAAGTTATATATACCGACCACCCAAAGGATCACATTCATGCAGCTTTGCCACGACACAAAATCAGCAGGGCATTTTGGATTTGTAAAAACATTGCACTTAATTAAACGGCAATTTTGATGGCCATCCATGAAAAAAGACATAGAACGTTACGTGGCCAGCTGCCCAAAGTGTGCAACTGCAAAAAGGTTGCAAGAGAAATCGCCAGGACTGTTACAAACAGTGGCAAATCCCTCAGCCCCCTGGAGGGAAATAGCCATGGATTTTATAGTGGAATTACCAGAAAGCAATGGGAATACTGTTATTTGGACGGTCATGGATTTATTTTCCAAACAGGTTCACTTTATTCCTTGCCAAAGATCCCCACCGCAAAAGCTTTAGCGAAACTTTTCGTGCAACATATTTACAGATTGCATGGGGCACCCCAACGCATCATATCTGATAGGGGAGTGCAATTTACGTCTGCATTTTGGAAGGAATTTCTATCCCTTTTAGGGACCACCCAGGGACTGATATCTAGCCATCATCCTCAGGGAAATGGTCAATCGGAAAAATGTAACTCAGTACTTGAGCAATATTTAAGATGTTTTCTTAATTTTCAGCAGTCAGATTGGATGGACCTGTTGCCTTTCGCAGAGGTTGCCTACAATAATGCAGTCCACTCCAGCACAGGTTACACTCCTTTTCAAATAGCTACCGGTGAAAGTTTCAACCCCATGCCAGAACTAACCCCAAACGAACTGGCAATTACATCACTGAAAGAATGGATGGAACAATTACAAAACACCTGGCCAATAGTTAGAAAAGCTCTAGAGGAAGCTAGGCAAGCATACAAAGCACAAGCAGATAAGAAAAGAGTGGAGCCCACACCATTCATTATAGGAGAAATGGTGTACTTGTCTATAAAATACTTAAAATCCATACAACCCTGTAAAAAACCTGGACCAAAATATATAGGGCCTTTTCCAATTAAAAGAATCATAAACCCAGTAACAGTAGAATTAGAATTACCCAAGAATCGTAGGCAAATACACGCAATTTTCCACTGCAGTTTGCTGAAAAGAGAACAACAGTCACCCTTACGGCCAAACCCCCCCCCCCACCAACCCCAATCATGGTAGAAGGAGAGCAACACTTCAAAATAAGGGAAATCCTGGACTCTAGAAAATATCATGGGGAAACTCAATACCTAGTAGCATGGAAGCACCTCCCCGCCTCTCAAAACAAGTGGGTCCATAAACAGAGCCCCGAAGCTTTTAAAGAAGTTTCATACAGAGTATCCTAACAAGCCAGACTAACTTTTATACCTGTTTTGTTTTCTGTACAGGTGGACCTCTCTTATTTTTAAGGGGAGCCGGATGTCAGAATCTAATTATATTTTATTTCTAGTTATCTACTCTGAGAAAACCCAATTCTTACTCTCTTTTGGATTCTGTCATACTACAAAGGGGGGGAGTAAACACGGGTGTTTATGACTGGCATTCCTCCTATCAACTACAAAGTAACATCCTCTGTGGATTCCCTTCGAGAGTACTAACCATAACAATGCGGCCATCAGCCTTTGATCTCACTCCCTATGAAGCCTCCTTTTACCGGCAGCAAGGAAAAAGGGGGGGAAGATTGCAACATTTGGGATCCGATGGATTTAACACCCAGCCGTCTGCCAATTTGAATTGACTGGAAGGAGTGTGGAGTGGGGCTGCCTGGGAACACTTTAAAACATTGAATGGTCAGGGGGGTCTCTCAGATCCTGTCTAGCATGCCTTCAGTCAGTTTTTCTTAATAAACATTCCTGTTGGAAGAAACGTTCCAAGAGTTCTGTCTTCTTAAGATGTAAATTGAGGTGGGTCCTTACAAAGTAGATCCTGCAAAGTAGATCACATCAGTTAAACTGCCTCCACAGAAAGACTAGAACTACATATTGCTGAGATAAGCTATAACAGAATCATGTAAATCTGCCTGTTTTCCCTCCTTTGCAAGTGCTAGGAGTCCAAGGGAACACGTCTGAGTCTTTCTAATATTTGCCACTCTCTCTGGGCTTAACATATGTTTCTGCAGCATTTGTTGTCTTAACAGTTCCTAGATTGCTTCTGCAAACTAATTTCCATGAACCCCTACATAAATGGTTCTAATGCCATGTATTTTTCATTGTAGTATTTTTTTAATTATAAAAGTCCATTTACCATAGATGTTTCTATTTAAGAAAATCTAAACCACAATTCATATTTTTCAAAGTCATAATAAAGTTCATTCTAAATAATCAAAAGCTTTTCTTGGATCAATAAAATAATAGCTGCTTTCTTTGTCTGATTTATACAGTATTACCTACAACACTCAAGATATATGTAACACTAACTCTCCTACATCTCTGATCAGGATGTATTAATTCACTTAAAAGACCATTTCATCTTTGCAACTATTGCTATAAAAAGCTTATAATCCTCATTCAATAAAGAAATAAAACTACACAACTCTGATTTAGTCTAGTTGTTCCTTTTTTAAAACACAATAGAGCTTCCTGGCATGAAGAAGGAAATATTTGACACTTGACACTCTTAATACCTTAGTATAAGCACCTGCCTCAACTAGATCTCCCAAGAAAACAGAACTCTTGAAACAGGCATTGTCTCAAAAGGAACTTTTTATTGAGAGTTAGTGATACCAAGGAAATCAAAGCAAAGTCTGAGGAATTAGTCTGTGCAAGCAGTATATCAAAAGCAGTATTCGTTACTCCTCCCCCCAGGGTCCCACTGTTCATTTGGCCAATCCACATTATATTGTTTTGGTAACTGGCTCATTTGGCACACTCTTCAAGGTCTCTCTCGGTTTCTTTTCCCTCCAGCTCCAAGCGCCAACCGTCTTCCAGATAAGGGTGATGGTATTCTGACGCATTCCTTCCCCTGGGGGAAGGGCAATGTGGCATGTGCAAGCAAAGCATATTGTATATCTCCACATCGGAATCCCCCCTCCCAACAGAATGGCAGGCCCCAATGGTTACAGAAACATGTATAGGTTAGAAAGAATAGTAATACGAGGCTTCCGGTTCTGGTTTGCGGTGCTGGTGGACGTGTGGTGAGATCGCTCTCCCCACCGTCTGGTTTTCCTTCTTCGGGAGACCCTGAGTCGAAAGTTGCCCTGGAGGGGCGACCACCGTTGGGAGGACTTTCGCCAGATCGCAGAGGGGCGGCAGCCTCTCCGTTTGATCTGCGGCAACTCCTTAGGACCGAAGAAGAAAAGAGCGGCCATTAACATGGCCGCTCACTTAGTCGCACCAGCCAAAAGCCCAAAGCACTAATAAGCCCGATGAAGCAACTGGAGGAGTTGGGTGAGACCTTATTTTTCCTTTCTTTCGCAACTACTTTCCTGTAAAAATCCTTAAAATACCCTTTTCCCCCAGCTTAATTCCACAGCTTCTGCTTACTCCGGGAACACAAAGCCAAGAAACAACAACAACAACAAAAAAAAAACAGTAAGATCAAATGACCTGGACTTGTAATATCTGGATACCTGGGCTCCCTAAAAGCTCTGTACTTCTATAAAAACTTATTGTTTTACCTTTTTGTTAAGCTGGGGAAAAAAAGGGGGAATATTCTGGTTTTTTTCTTTTTCTTCTTCTCTTGAACCTGATAAAAGCTCCATTCTGTATGTTACAGGGGACATCTTGTGGTGAAATTTGGTACAGCAAGTGAAAATAATAATAATTATTATTTTTGACTGGGAGACTCCTGAGACTAAAACCTGTCCCTGACAGCAACAAAAGATAAGAACTTGAAACAGCTGGGTGGAGAAAATATCTCTTTACAGTGGAGGTGGACAGTTATTGACTTTTATTAAAAATAGCCTCCACTAAAGGACTATTTGTAAACACTACAGAAATGGAGGAACACCACCCACAGCTTAATGTCAAACGTATACTCGAAAAAATCCTAGAGGCCACTGAGCTAGTGAATTCTAGAATGAAAGACTTACGTGCTACTTTAAAGCTACAAAACGCAGCTTCAACCTCATTGGATGAATCTACATCCCAAAAAGCAATAGAAGAAGATGGAAGTAATAACAAAGTGGATTTTAAAGATTGCCAGCTACAATCTACTCAGAATTCCGACACTCAAATTTTGACCTCACTTAAAGACTTTACAACTACAACAACAGAAACTCAACAAAGCAATGCTAAGATGGAACGTGCAGAGGACTTACATATACAATATACTGAGATTCTAGACAACCCAGATGATCCAAAAACAACTGCAACACTGAACATGACCTTTCATCTAAACCAGCCGAAACCAGAACAAGACCAGCCTGAATGTATGATAAATGCATTAACTCAAATATGGAGACCTAAACCATTTGGCCAACAATTCAATGATTGTGAAGGGACTGGCTTCCTTGATAGGCTGATGATTGGATGGTCTCCCCTGATTCAAATGATATATGCAGGAATGAAGGGAGAGCCACTTGAGGATCTAAAAGCTTTTTTATGGAAGCCCGCTTGGCACAAAAGGAAGGCCAGAGTTAGACTTAAAATGGTTTTCTTTATGTGATATTTAATGGAAGAGCTTTAAATTCTACATAATGAGATAAGGAGATTTTAAAAGATGTTATTTGATTTAACATTTAGGATTTATATCTATAAGGGAAATAAATTAGTTATTCAAATAATTGTTTTGAATTATAAATGGAAGATGGATTTAGAGGATAAAGGTTATTTTATGAGTAAGCGATGATATTAGAATGAGAATTAGAATATGACTGTGAAATAAATTAAGAATCTATTGGAATAAATAATAAGTGTATTTTAGACATGATATTATTTTGCATGAACTAAGGGAACTGTGGGTTATCCGAAACTTAAACATTATTGGACACTAAGCCAACTAGAATATTGTAATTGAAACCAGACAAAAATAAAAAACAGGATTTGGAGACATATAATTTAAAAGTTGTCTATAAATGTTTTAAATGATTGAGTTATAACTAGCAACTTATTAACTTGAATTTGGTATAATAACTAAGGGAAACAGAGAGGAAATTTTTGATGATGTAAACTGATATATGTATGGATAAGCGTGTTATTGGACTATGTATTACCCAACCACCATGTTGCTTCCTTAAATACCTGAAGTCTTGTAAAAATGGAAAATTAATAAAACTTGTTTTAAAAAAAGAAAGAATAGTAATACATTTCTTTGGGGACCTGACACTTAGTTAATGGTTTAATTAAAATTTCTTGGAAAGTCTTAACAGTGTATTACAGAGCCATCTCACCTCATCCTGGAGATTTATTCCATTTCAATTGCTGTAATGCTCCTTTTGACCTATCTTTATAACTGGCTTATTAAAAGTTTCCTTTTGCTGATCAATAAGTTTCACATTGTTAATACGCTTTTGTTCAATATTTCTTGTATAATCTAGAACTATTTTTTAACAAACTGATTTGTTACTGTCAGAATCCAGTTATATTTATTTTTTATCTATCTCCTCTAATCTAAAACCAAGTATTATTCTTTCCTGGATCCTGCCATACTTCCAAGGGGGAGGGGGGATATGCAGAGGGGTTTTATGACTTTCACTTCCTCCCTGCACTACAAAGTAACCTTTTGTTGATTCACCTCTACTAACCATTACAATGGAACCATTTGACTCTTATCCTATGTCCCTCTGAACTCTTCCTTATCAGGAAACTAGAAAAGGGGGGGGGGTGAAAAACCACAGACCTCCGGAATCTGGTTTATTTCTCCGTGTCAAAATAAACTCTGAAGAGCTGGTGAATGATCGTGGAGCCGAGTGATGTTATCTCTCCTGGGTTTAACAACTAGAGAATTGCCAGCCTGAATCGGCTGGAAGGAATGTGGGGAGGAGTTTGCTTAGGAATACTTTAAAACATCGATGTATAAGGGAATTCCCCAGATCCTGTCTAGCATGCCTACAGTCAATTTCTCTTAATAAAAATTCCTGTTGGAAGAGACGTTTTCCAAGAGTTCTGTTTTCTTAAGATGTAGATTGAGGTGTTCAAACATACCTGATACTATCCAAAATAGAAGTAATAAGCTCTTTCTCTTTTTGCAACTGATAAGCCAAGTTTATCTGGATTGCTGTGGCTAGTTTTTACCCCACATTTCACAGCTGGTCTATTGCTGTTGTGCTACGCTTTCTAACAGAATGAGTTTCTGAATGTATTTTCTCACTACAAATGCTTCTATAGTTCTATAACCCCATTTGGAAAGGCTTCGGAGTAGTCCTTCCATCTTCCTTTAGTCTCATTTGCCTCAAGCAAATGTGTATTATTGAGTATTCCTGCCAGTTATCAATTTTTGTTGCTTTCTTGGGAAGTCTGAATTCAGGCATTTGTCCTAGCTAACCAAAGCTTTATTCCTTAGACTTTTCTTCCCATAGTTATAGTATGTTCTGAAAGCCACTTGGAACATTTTTTCTTTGAACATTCAGGGATATATTTTCTATTTTGGTTTTCACAGTATCCTTTATATTTTTATAATATCTCAGGTGCTCTTGTGCATAAATAAATTGACATATGACCGCAATTGGGACCAGAATTTCCATTGCTAAGTGAGGGGGTTGTTAAGTGAATCACATAGTTATTAAGCAAATCCTGTTCTCCTGTCACATTTGTTAGAAGCCAACTGAAAAGGGTATAAATGGCAATCATGTGACCTTGGAACACTGCAACCATTGTAAATATATGCGGGTATACATGACTGTGTGTATGCTGCAATGATCATAAGGGGAGGACCAGTCATAAGTCACTTTAAGGGGTCCTTGGTGCTCTCTGAGCTTGCTTGTGTTCTTGCAGACGTTTCATTACTCAAACTGGGTAACATCAACACATTGCAGAGATTATTACACAATATTCTTCATTCCATATTTTCCCCTAGTTTCTATAAACCCATCTCTAAAACTTCATTCCTCCCTATTAAACAGCAAAGGTCCAGTAAGGGTTATCAGAAATGACAACATAAAATATTATAAATTTTACATCTATTATTTTCCCCTTTACACAACCCCCCATTTCTTCTCCCCAAAGAATCAAAATTAACTCTCACTCAAAAAGTAATTAAATATGATCAAAAATAACCATTCTCATCCAGTGCTAAACAAGAATCCGGTAAACAGCTCCATTCAACTGCCCATTATTTTAACCTTGGTTAAATAGATTGATTTTGTATTCTTTCTTCTTTCTTCAGACAGTCTTTAAATTCCTCAATAAAGTTCTATCATCCTCTTTCTCATGGTCTCTTCTCTTACAATTCTTTTCTTCATTTTTGTCACTATATTGTACTTCCAATATAGCAACTCCAGCAAATCCCTCTTGAAAATAAATAATCCAAATCACTCATCAGGTTTAATATTTGTATTTTCTTCTTCATTTTTTGAGTCATCATCTTTCAATTGTAAATCCATTATTCCCGTCTTCTTCTTGTAAACCATGATTTTTAATTCCACCTGTAAATCCATTTCAAATTTATTCATTCATCCTCTGCAGTTATACCAGCTGATGCGAGTAAAGAGTTAAATAGTTCAAAAAACTCCTGTTACTGTGAGTCAAACATTTCTTTTAATATAGCCATCTGATACCCTCTAATGTCTAATCTTCAAAAGTTTTTCTTATGGGAGAGGATCCTTTCAATCAAGTTCAAAATATTAAATAAAGTCCATCTGAGCCCCTAAGCCCTGGAACTTTCCAAAGCCAACAGTAATCACCCTCTTGCTATATATTCCAAAAAATATAAGTCTTTAAACTTATAAACTATTTTTTCAGGAGGATCACATTCATCCAGTGATTTCAATAAGACTTGCCAGTCCAAAGGTTTTTAACCCTTAAAGAAAGCGCAAAAAAAGGTGATTAAGAGATGAGCCAGTCAAAACTGTCCAGATAATTGACATTAGTGGCCATAAGCATGATGGAATCCCACAACTGTCAGCTGATCACAAGCTGAATGCAAAAACACAATTCCTGCCATCTGCTTGCAAAAATCTAGCTGTATGGAGTGGATAGTTTGACAATCTCTCTTTAACTTAAGGGAGATTTTAACTGCATGATTCCTGCAACTGGCCTCAATATGTTAAGCTCACAAGAAGTGTCATCACTGACTTCTGAGCTGTGAGATACTTACTTTCTATGGACATTGTGACTTCTATTTATTTTCCTCACCAGCATCTCCAAATCATCCTTATGATGACAGCAGCCCCTTCTCTAACCAACAGCTAGATCTTAGCTATCTCTACTGAAGACTTTTCAGCTCCATCTCCCTGCTTCCAGAAATGACCTTGTGTAAGTACCACAGGATTGCATTATTCATAAAAAAAACCTGGCTAATAACCTTTTTGGGAGGTAAGAGAGCTTCGATTCTCCATACTCCAAGGAACTCAGAGCATGACATTTAAATATTTAGACTCTACTGCTTCTAAAGATCTTATATCTTTTCAAATAAAAAAAGCAGTGAATCATGTAAGAAGTTCCTGATTAACTTATCTTCAAAAATACTTGTAACATCATCTCTGATCAAAATGCAGAATAGCATTAGCAACCTTATGTACCCAGTCAGTAACAGCTATTACTTATTAACAGCAAAAGTAACTCCAATATTGAAATGCCTTATGCAGATACCATTAATCTTCCAGGAATGACCATGACATGCAAGTCCTGTAGTCAATTTATTATTTCTAGTCATAAATTTCAAAAAGCCTTTCCTTTGTGCAACGTGACTGAATGGCTTGAAGGTTCTTACAGCTAGTTGTATACAAAAATTTAGGCACCACTGGTAAAACTGTGTTTTAAGTGAGCAGTAGCTGAGAAAACAATTGCATGGTACTAAACACAAGTGATCTTTCTGCAAATTTGAAGGCATACTTACTATTTGTGTGCAAGTGTTTACAAATTCAAGATAAGAAACAGTGAATATGGTAATGCAGACTATCTTTTAGGTAGCACCTGTTATGGACAGAAATAACAGCTGTCAAAACATTTCCTGTAGCTAATATTCTTTCTGTCCTGGTTTTGGAACATTATTCCCAATATTCCTTGCAGAAGGAAGAAGATTGGGAATAATTAATAATTTATTTACTGATTAATTCAGCCATATCATTATCTCTCCTTGGATACCCTGCATGTTTGACATCTCCACATAAATATTCATTAATATTCAAGATGAATATTGAAGACTGTAAAGGCCATTCTGAAACTATTATTTTTCTTTCCTCTGAATACTTCATTCTAGATTTGGCAATATGGAGGTACATTTCTAATTGTTGTTGACAGAAGCTGCATTTGACACAGAAAGCAGCAGCCAGATTCCTAATCAGGGAACTCCATTAGGGCAGTAAATCAATTTTACCATCATTACATTAGTTATCAGCAAGCTTTTAGTCCCAATATAAAATGTTGGTTATTACCTATAACACCTATACAGCACCATTTTGTTAGATCATGGACTATTTGAGAAAGTGTGACTAACCTATTTGATTATCTAGAGAGCTTGTTGAAGGTTCCACACCCAAGTGAAACTACAAGAAAGGAGATGACAGACCTATTTGATAACAGCGCCTACTTTGTGGAGCATATTGCACAGAAATAAACATAATTCCTATTATTCTGACATTTTGAAAGGCATTTAAGACCATTCTGTTTCTTTATCCCAAGTTGAAGATTCTGAAAGGGCATTTACTATTTATTAAATATTATTTTAATTGGTCCTTAATTACACACACATACGCACACCAGTCTATATGGATGGAATGGCATATAACTGTGGACAACTGAAAATATTGCCTTTAGTCAATGAAGCTGTATAAAGAACATTTTCAATGAATTTTTCCAACTAATCCAACACAAAATAATATATTGAATGTTGACCATCCCACACTTGTCAGCCAATATATTGTATCAGCTGATTCATTTCCATTAAAGATGCCTGGTGTACAACTTACTAATTATACTTAGGATGATTTTTTTTTCAGATCAGTATTGTTGCTTTTCTAATAAACCAGCTGTAACAATGTAAGTAAATAAAGCTGCCAATATCAAAACTGCATTTCTTCCAGATATGAACTTAACTCAAGAGAAATCAAAGCACTGAACTCATCACTAAGACACAAGAATGTTCAAGCTGTATACTTCTTGATGTTCCTTTTCTGACATAGCTGTTTAAAAGAAATAGCTTATGAAATTCTGGAATACAACATACATTTTTTCGTTAACTATTTCATCCATTTTTTGCAAACTGTC